>JAGFZM010001451.1:457127-559112 GCA_017657215.1 Limnothrissa miodon
TTATTAAGATGATTACTCCCAGTGAGAAAACCATAGCACTAGTCAAATTTATTACGTTTATTAAGTAGGATGCAAAATAAAGTACAGTATGATTGTGGGATCTGCCATGTTTCAAAATCAGTAACATATTTATAATCGGTAAGTATTACTGAGATATTGATGTCACTTTCACAATGAATTATTCAGTTTGTTATGAGTTTAGAAGCCATGGTGTTTAACACTGGAGTGGCACTACCCATCTCCTCACATGTCTGTGTTGGATCCGATAAAGAACTACATGACATGCTAAGCAAGACAAAATGCACGTCAGGATCCTTATACACCTTAGATAATGTATTTCTGACTGTTGCATACCTTGTTATTTGTTAATTCACAAAGACATTTTGCTTGAATATTAACGTACGGTGATTTACCAGCTATTTGTAATCTGAGTTTTTAGGCTAATACATACAGTAATTAAAACTGCCACAGTAACACAGCCCACACCTCAAAGCATGCTAATAAGTCAAAAATGAGAACAGAGTTCATATTTGACCTTCTTATAGCTCTTTGGCAAGAAATATCTTCTGCTTTAACATTAGGGTTTTTTTTTTCATGGAGATCACAGAAATGGCTCATTACATGAAATTCTGACCATGAGCATTACCATTAAAGAGGGGGCTGCCAGCAGCCTAGAGCGGTCCGGCAGCTTTCGAGGCGGGTCAGGCCACGCCTGTTCAACAGTCGCAAGAACCTGCTGCTCGCGCCACAGTGACTCCGTCCGATGCCATCTGGATGACTGGGTGAACATTATTATTCCAAGGCACACTTGCCAAGCCAGAGTTGGAGCAACACGTCACTTCATCTCAGTCAACACAGACCTTTGATACTGTGAGCTTCTTAGCCTCTGATCTGTCTGCATATATTACATGGTGCATTTACATGGCACAGTGAGGTTATTGCATATGTAAGACCACACATTAAGCTATCTCCCATGTAATACATGTTACACCACACTAGGGTGTTACCTCTGATTAAAAGGTAAAGGGTCAACTAGAATGTTAAGATACAGAATATGTAAGTAGAGATGTTACCCCTGCATACCTCCGTCCATTTTTTACATATTTTCCTGTGCACCACCTGACAGAATAAAGTATGAACTACGCATCACATGGAGAATCAGGCAGATATGCACCCTCTTAGGTTATTGCATAATGCCTAAGATATCAAATGATTGCAGATCTGCAGTAGCTGTGGCCCATATTTTTGAGATGACTGATGCCGTCTTAAGGGACGCTGTACCCGTGGCATTTATGAGCCTCTCTTCCATCATTTAAATGAGCCCCTTTTGGCAGTGGTGGCGCTGGCAAACAAGCCCTGGCATAATAATGCATTTTCTGTTATTCTATTTCCTGGTCTCTTTTAAAATCATTAATCAACTCAAGTCAATGTTCTGGGACACTTCAGCAATGAAAAGCAAGGACAAAGAGGAAGAAGAAGAGGAGGAAGAAGAAGAAGAACAGAAGCAACAACAATAACAACAACAAAAGCATAGGTGGCACATGTGGTTTTCTCAGACTACTAATAAAGACCCCAGGGCTTTGTGGTCTTATTAGGTCATCAGGAATGCCAGAGAGGATGAGAGTCAAATCACAACAGCAGTTAGGCTACATGCATTCTGTCAATGTGAGATTGATCCAGCCCAAGAGGAACACAAGACAAGCACAGCAAGCCTGTCACACTGGCAAAGAGGCTCTTGCAGTGTGTGCCTCAGGGTCACTTGTGGAGAAAAGAAGGGCGATGAGCTTGAGGTTTAAATGACAAGAAACACCACAGTGGCTAGACACAATCACAGGCACTAAACAGTGCAGCCGTTTGTCAGCTTGCATTTATTTGCCATAGTGAGCTGGAGGGAGAAGGAGTTTATACACTGTTTATGGGAATATTACGACTGGGAGCTTGAGCACTACGTTGTAATTTCTCTTCACCTGACCTGTGCTATGCTGTGAAGTGTGAACAGCACAGGCAAAGTAGCACTCTGTCTCTCCAAATGGGGCCGCAGCGTTTAACCTCCATCCGATTGCCTCGTTCACTCTCCACTTTCGTGCATGTGAGTCTGGCGGTGTTTTGCTCGCACAACAGGAGCACAGTGCATGACAACCAGACACGCTTGAAAAAGAAATGCCAGGAAGGAAGTGGATCAAAGGTTTGTGTGGCAGTGTGAACATTATGGGCTGGTTTCCCAGACACGGATTAGGCTTTTAGCAGTGTTTCAGTTGGGTAGAGGCAGGGTAGAGGTGCAATTTAAGGCCACCTAGGCCAATCCTGAACCTGATTTTTTTATTACTACGGTATACTAATATGTACATTGGGAAAATATTTTGTTTGATTACTGGGCTCATTATATATATATGTGTAGTATACATTGTGAAAGTCAAGGTTTTGTGAGTCTAAAGTGAAACATTTGAACCAGAGGGAGAGGCTAGCTTTCCCGTACGTCCTCAGTCGGCAGACAGTCCACACAAAAGTGTGTAGAAAGATGGTGCGAAGGATGGTGTCCAACATCCTTCAATTGAGATGCTCATGTTGTGTCCAGCTCACACACACTGGCTTCACAATGGAAATCTCCTTTCATCTTAAACTTTGACCTTTCAACTGTGACCTCTCTCTGCGACACATGAGATTTGAGGGGTCTTTATTGATGTTCTCTCGGACAGTGTCCAAGTCCAGGAGGGTTGGGATTGGAGGGAAGCTAGACACCCACAGACAGATGGTAGGGGGTATAGTGAGTGATGCGAGTTTGACAGTGAAGATTTCATGTATGATGGTGCTGGATGCTGAGCAGGATCCTAGTATAGATCCCCAGCTGGTCAAGGTGTCAGAATGGAGTGCAGCCCCATGTTTACTGCATCATCCCCTGACCTGTTTGCCCTATAGGCAAACTGCATGGGGTCCAGCTAATGGCCTGAGATGATTTTGAGGTCGGCCAGCCCTAGGCTTTCAAAGGACCTCATGGCAACTGTCAAGCCAGCCATCACTGCAACCCAAACTTGGACTCACTTTTTCCAAATGTTTTTTCCAGAGCTAAATTAAACCATGAGCTATATCAAAATTCAAACAATAAACTGTCCTACTAGAGACAATAACACACTCAATCACTGCTACACAGTTGTAAAGGCACATACCACTCTGTTCCCCCCGCCTCCATGTCAGTCTGATCATTGCTAGATTCATCTTGTCCCCAGTTACAAACAAAGAATGAGAACGCCTGAACGTAAAAATGGGAACGCCTAAAATCAGAAAAGTGAAAAAGTGGAGAAATGAAACCAAGTAGGAGCTGAAGGACTGTTTTGACAGCACAGAGTGTCTGGTAACACTTTATAATAACCATCCAGTATAAATGGTTAATTGATGCTTTATTTTGCAACTATAAAAAATAGTTAATCACTAATAAATCATCAATAAATCATTTGTAGATAACAATCAACAGTTACTAAATACATTACTTTATAATAAGCTTATGGAAATGTAAACAATATATTTACATATACAATACTAAATGTATCTGTTTACTGATATCCTGATTTCAATTTACTTTATATTAATAAACTATTTCTTTTATTGCAAGTAGTGTTTATATTAATGATGCATTGACTGTTTGTTAATCAGTATAAAGTTTATTGTAGGCCTTTCCAAATCTATTAACATAAAACCTAATAGACGTCTACTATATCGAACTATAAATGATGTTCTATTGATTTAGAGTTAGAAAAATCATAACAATTTGTTTTGGGTCCTAGTCTTTGAATCATTAGTAATTGAACTATAAATGATTTTCAGATGGCTATTCTAAAGTTGGTTCCAATGTTAATAAACAATTTGTAAATAATCTAAAAAAAAAAAATCTATACACTGTGAAAAAAATCTGTGTTTATGGCACCCTCACATGGCAACGGCCCTGTGATACCATTCTTGGTCATTTGTGAATCAATCAATCAATCAGAAGTTTTAGGTTACTGGATTGATAGCCTTTTACGCTATTGTGTTTTTAAATTTTTATTTCAATCGGAAGTTTAGTTGGAAATGTCTTTGAACTTGACAAAAAAATAAATAAAAAATGTCAATGAAATCTCTAAATTTGATACTTCGTCCAATTGTAATGTGTGGTAGTGTGTTTAGCAATCAGGAATTAGTTTGTCAATCAGGAATAAGTTTATCATCAATCTGTGAATCCAGCGGTATTTGTTCTGATGGCTTTAGGTAAATTCATTCATGTAGTCTAGATGTTGTTTGTCGAGAGGTAGCAATGGAGGACATAGACCATTTCTTGCAGAATGACTTGCAGCTTCATGTAAAAGTAGTGTCAATTATGCAGAGAAAAACACCACGGAAGTACAGTATGATCATACTCAACTTGGCACTAGGCACTGAAACTGGTTGACAGCTAGCTGCTTAGCTCAAAAAGCTAGCCTTAATGTTTCCCTGCATGCACTGCAATATTTGTTTGTATATATTTTTATTCAATTAGCCTGTATATATTTGTAAGCAAATTTATTTATTATAGGCTACAACAAATGTCGTTAGGATTTTACAAAACACAAATCTAGGCTGATTTCAAATTAGAACCCATAAGCCTATGTGGCTACAGGCTACACCCGCTATCGTGAAACTTATGGCAATGGGCTTCCCAGCCAAAACATTCATGAGTTGCCATTGGCAAAGACATCTATGTCTGAAGCAAGTGTACTCCCTTATCAAGTGTGAGACATGGCAAAATCACCAGTGACTATGAGTAGTGTTGCAGAACAGCTGCCATGTGAGGGAGCCACGGACAGGTGCCAAGTCTAGAGATTTAGCTGTTTACAGATGTGTTTTATATATAAATATATTGTTTAGATTTTCATAAGCTGTTAATAAAATGTTTGTACGTAATGTATTTAGTAACCATTGATTGTTATCTACAAATGATTATTTGATGATTTATAAGTGATAAACTACGTTATTATAGTTGCAAAATAAAGCATCAGTTAACCATTTATACTGGATGGTTATTATAAAGTGTTACCGAGTGTCTTTAGGATGAACTCACAGACATTGTTCCATCCTTAGTTTTTGTGAAAGAAAGCGTACATCCGCATAACCTAAAGCAATAAACCCCTGCAAAAAAAGTTTCCCTGCAAAACTGAGCCAAGGAGGAGCCAGCATACAAGGGAATCAAAAGTCTAGAAATGACTTCAAAACACACTGACCAAGGAGATCAGAGCACATAAAAGGGTCAGTGTACAGTGCATTGTGCATTTGATTTCCAATTTCAGAAGAAGACAAAAATGAGAAACATCCTGTTTTCAATAGCAATTTGGTGTGTATTCTCCCAGAGAGTTTAACGCTAACCTACAGTAGTAAAGGAACACAAACAGACAATGCATGCACTGCACCTATAAGATAACAATTGTGGGATTTAAACCTATAACCTAAAATCAAGTTAATGTTTCAGTTAGAGGACCTAGAACAGTGTGTGGGTTAGGGTTGCATTGTTGTGAAATGAGAAACTAGCCGTTCTCTGTTTTTTGTTTCTTTTTGAAAAAAGAAATCAAATGGCAATGAAATACACAGACCTAAAAGGGACCCCCCCCCCCTCATAGAGGGTAGGCATCTCAACTGCTTGCTAGAGAGTTCACAACACCAACGGAAAATTCCTTGTACAGTATACTGCACTTGGCCAATAAAAACTGATTCTGATTCTCAGAACAACTTTTGTATTTCATATTCATATTTGCACACTATTGTACTCTCTGAGACAGTTTCAGAACTGGTGCTTTTTACCTATTATTCTTTTGAAATAGCTTTCATGCACTGTCCTTGGCGCTGAAAAATTCTGATTCACTGGGAAAAGATGACTTTTCAGCAATTATAGCCATTTTTCAGCATACAGCACACCCATACAACGCTCAAGCCAACCTGCTCACCTCACTTCATTTCCACTTCCAGAGGTGGACTGAAGCAGTACCTTGTCATAACTCAGTGCATGTTCCAGTGCTTAAATCACAATGGCAATGGGTTAATTTCGTAGCAGGCGTTGGGTCCCAAAAAGAATTATTAGGTGCTGCCATCTCCAAGAATTTCAAGAACATGCACAGTGCCAGCTGACAGAGGGTATAATTTGTGATAGTCATTTATTATCGGACCTATGAATTTTAATGAGCGAGTGTGAGCCTTGAGTGTGTCAGCTTGCAAAATAATGGCAATTTGCCTGGCACTCTCTAATCCAATCAGACGGTCATCTAACGTGGCAGGGTAACAGGTTGTACAACTTAATCGCATAGGCGAACAGTGGGCACAACGTCCACAGTGTTGGTGTGCTTTGTTGCCCCGACGACCGCTGCTGTCGCATTCCGAAATGGAATGCTCTTGCACACATTTCGTTTTCTAAATGCAAATAGCTATTTGCAGCAAATGCGACTGAAGATGATGACTTATGGCTTTACCAAGCTGCATTTGTGACAGTAATAGAATCACATCAGCCGACGATAAATAAACATGTGAGCTTATAATATCACAAGGTAGGCATATGCACTGGCATTCAATCAGGGTCGGTGGTAAACACACAAACAAGCTTGAGCAAGCTTGAGGAGACACACAAATTTTGTTATTACACCCAACAACATCACATGGTTATTTCTCCGCCACTTGCCTTTGGTACTAACTGGGAAATTATGCACAGAGACAAGATACAGCTCATTTCTTGTTAGAGGCTTCTTTGAAGAATGTGTGTGTGTGTGTGTGAGTGTGTGTGTGTGTGTTTGTTTGTTCAGTAAACTTGTTCATCTGTTGTATATAGACTATTTCTGAAGGCATTTTTCAGCTTAAAAAAGCAACTTTAATGAAGAGATCAAAATTCAGGTGTAAGATGATTTTGCATTGAGTGAGCATGAAAGACTCAAAATAAAATGAATCAATGCAGAATCCTTCCCTATAATCTATTCTTGAAGGGTTGGAGCTAGTTAGAGCTGTGAAAATAACTGATTTATGTGGACAATTTAACAAAGACAGTCATATTCATGCACATACACACATTCATTCATACAAATTAGATATAATTATTCTAAGATTAAAAAAAAAGCTGATTACTGCAAACAACATTCTGAAATACATGAAAAACATGAATAATTCATTTCACACTTGCAACTACTAAAGCTACAGTAAGACCTGCTCCAGTGATGTGAAGAAAAATCATTTCGACTACAGTTTACATTTTACTACAGTACAGTGTCAATAATTAATCAGACTTACACTAATCCCGACTGTAAACAGACTATTAGTGTGCAAAAGGTACCCATTTCAAGAAAGTTTTGTTCCTTTAATGAGCAGACCTCTTTCACAATACCACTATTTAGCTTGTTGCTACAATAATGAAACACTAGCCCAGTTTAATACATGTGAATACATTCACATTAAACATTTAGAGGAGATTATTAATATGTAAAACAACTAAATATTATATTTCTAAGGTTCAGGAACAAACATGGTATGCTATCTACACTACTCTTGCATGATCATGTGCAAACTCACTGTGGTTGATGAAGCACTAAATAATGTAGTCACCAATGTGTGCTTGTGTGTGTGTGTGTGTGTGTGTGTGTGTGTGTGTGTGTGTTTGTGAAACCACAAACACAACATCACTTCACCCTTTAGTACTATCTGTGCTATGTGTATGTTTGTGCATTCACACAGTGAATGTATTAAATGTGTTTGTGTGCTTCTCTCTCACTGTGTGTGTGTGTGTGTGTGTGTGTGTGTGTGTGTGTAAGCTTAACTGCCTAGTTTAGCAAAGTACAGTCTGCCTGTCTCGACTTCTGCATCCCTGCTTTGTTTACTGAGGGCTACAGCCTGGATAAATGAACTTCTCTGCAGAGGCTCTCTCAGTGTTTACTCGCACTGTTCTAACAGACAGAACACTCACATTACTTTAAAGTGTTCCAGGTGGACGCAAACATGTTTTGTCAGTCTCTAAGGCAATAAATCTGTTCCCTCTATTGAAGCAAGCCAAATGGCTATGCATGTACTTAGGTAATGACTCTCCTCCTTCAAAATGGTTTGATGAAGTTCTACTTAACTCTAAACGAGGAACATACCCAACAAAATATCTGAATGGGCATCTAGAGTTAATTAACAGTTTTTTGTTTATACTCTGCTACAAGGTAACAGCTCTGACCTAAAACACACCCCCTGAGGTGAGCCTAAATAAGTTGGCTCTGAGCGCAGGTCATTTAACATTTCAGACATGGCCACGGCTCTGTAAGTATAATTCTTTTAAAATTAGTTTAGGCGGTAAATGAACCTCTGACAGAGCTAAATTAAATTCCTCCGCTATCATTAGAAAGGTTCCCATTAAAGATGCCTGTGTTGGGAAATTGGCTCCAAGTTCGCACTCTGATAAGGTGGATATTTTTAATTTCCTACAAGGCTTGCTCATTCTGCTCCGGAAACCTGTAGGGGTGCTGAAATGCGCCATTAATTCCAATTGAAGCCAAAGGTTTCCAGAGAGGATTGCTTTATCTGAGCTTCTCCCCAAATGATGCAAGCCAAATCTCTTTGTTCTTATAAAATGCCAGTGCACACACAATTCTGTGTGCGAGCTAAAATATACACACATGAGGTTTTGGGAGGGTGGCTGGAAAAAAGGTGAGACCTCATTCTTTGTTACTTTTTTCAGATCTTTACCTTAAAGGTGAGGACTGAAATGGAACCACATCAGTGCGATCTCAGTGCCTCTGTAATGCTTTACATCCGCCTTTAAATACTTCTAGGTTGTATAGAAGTGGACATCTTCTCAACAGAGACACTTTTGTGTTTGATCCAGTATTCTTTACCTCTGTTGACAAGAAGCAATCTGCAGGATTGTGACACTAATAGCATGGAGCTGTGTGGCTTTGATGTAATCATTATTCCCTGCTGTGGGTGTCACCTCGACACACACCGACAGTGACACGCTGTTGCGAGCCTACGGGGACCGAGATAGAGACGAGTCATGGCGAATGAGTTCCCTCCACCCCCCCCCCCCCACACACACACACACACAGTCTTAGCCTCCTGCAGACCTCCAACTCTCTTTGCCCCCCACCCAACCTCTCTTTCAAATCCCATATTCCTCCGTCACCACCCCTTCCCCCCACCACACCTCTCTCTCCTTGCTCTCTGTATGCTGCATAGCTCCCTGCCCGTGCCCACCCTCAGTTCTCCTACCCCACTTTCATCTCTCATTTCCTCCTCACCACCCCACAGCACCTTCATCCCACCCCTCTTTCCCCATTCTGCATCACAACCTTTTATTCACCAGTCTCCAGTCGCACACACACACACACACACACCATTCCAATTTTTCTTCCTTCATCCCATTATGTGACTTCTTCTACGCTGTGAGGTTCCCCATTGCTATGCACTTCCAACTCACTTTCAAGCCACCCCCCTTTGTGATGGCATCCCAGACACACATAAACACACACACACATATGCATTTCATCCCTCGACTACCCCCCCCCCCCCTTCACAAGCTCCGCCTCCACGGCTCCCTCCCAGGCTGCCCTTGGCCACCTGACGGTCTGTAGCGGCTCTCTATCCCTCCAGCCACAGTCTGTCATCCTCGCTCAGATCAGCGCCTGAGACGGGGAGCAACGGTCGCCCAAAATTCAATTAACCTCCTTTGCATGTTTGCCTCTTTTCTCTCTCTCCTTCCCATCCCCGTCCCTGTCTACTTTGGGAAACACATGCCGGAGACACGCGCCGGGGAACAGACACAAAGAAGTAGAAACAGCATGCCGGTGTTATCTGTTTGGATGAGATACTGTACTACTCTGAACACCTGTGAGGAAAATGCACAGATGTCACATACATACAAACTGGAGTTTGTGGCTCCATTCTTCACTGTCCCAGTTCAAAACAAATGAATGTATGTTTGTCTGCAGGACTGTGGGTGTGGGCATGTGTGCAGACCTGGTTATGAATAGTTTATGTATGAATCTGTATGTACTGTGTGTACGTCTTTTTTTCCCTGCATTTGAATGTACATGACCTTCTCTGTGCATTTGAGAGGCCTTGTCCCTATACTGCCTATACTGTTTGCCTCTATCATATATAGATATATCTAAATCTATAGATATTTTTCATGTCTGTGTTTAGTGCATGTGCATGTGCTTTTATGAGTTGAGTTGTATGCCATAAGGATGTATATGGCACGTGTATATGACTGTCATATATATGTGATTGTGTCTGATTCTCTGAATCTTTTGTTTCTGTGCTAATACGCATTTGTTTTATATTCCTACTAATGATTCTTCGTTCGAGTATGCCGCTTTGCATTGTAAGTCTGCATGTATATCTCTGTGATTGGTTCCCTGCAGTCATGTCAGTGTGTATGCATGTACATCGGGCACTCTGACCTTTGCCTGTGTCTGTGTGTGTGTGTGTGTGTGTGTGTGTGTGCCCTTGTCTTTGCAAGTCTGCCCTGCTCCTACTCAGCCACCGCTGATTGAAGACCCCCACACTCCATCCCGTAGACCATTTCTGTCCAACGCTGCTCTTCCCAATGTAATTACTTGACCCCTAATGACAGTCAAGGGCCCACGTTCAAGCAGAGCAGAAAGCTCCTGGCAAACTCGCTTGCCTTTGTTCCCATCTTTTATGTCTCCGAATTATAGATTAGTGCACAGGAGAGCACACTAAATGCTCCTCTGAAGCAGATTATATATAGCCACTGATTAAGGCAGACGGGAACATGACCTACATGCATAACATTTCTCTGGCGTTACGCGCGGCAAAAGGAATACATTCAGGGCCCTTTACAGCTGGGAAAATTGCTCTAATTATAACGCCGTGTCATATTTCACTGTATATCTGCCAAGTGTGTTTTTTTTTTTTTCCCTCACGCACATTATTAGGCTAATGCTTTGTAGAGCGTCAATGACAAAAAAGTTGAACGGGCCTCCGAGGTATGCTGTGGTACGACGTATGATAAAAAAAAAAAACACCCATCTGTTAGAGCGGGCCTCAGAAAACCATGAAAATAAAGCATAAAAATGACACAGCCAATGAACTAAAAATAGTGTGCCACCCCCTTGACATCCCTGAGCAGAATATTCAGTTTGATGGGGGAATGAAAGAGGCCCCCTTTTTCCTTCCCTTCCTCCACTCATCAATCTCTACCTTTCGTCCGACGATGGTGAATGGGCGACCCGCGGTTCAGAATGGCCCCTGCTGCGCTCGTGTGACAAAAAGAGGAGGAGAGAGGGAGCGCAAAAACGAGAGAGTAAAAGAAAAGGGGCAGAGAGAGGACAGAAGGCGCACGGGAGAGAGGAAGGTGGAGAACAGGTGAAACAGAGGGATAGACAGAGAGGGTGCAGAGAGAGAGAGAGAGAGAGAGAGTACAGGGAGGGGAGCAGGATTGAGATTCTATTCCCCCCCATCAGCCACCTGAGCTTGATTTAACACCCCTGTTTCCTGGGAGCGGCCGTGTGATTATACAGCCGCCTTCCCAATATGCCATAGCATCTCTCCATCTCTCTCTGTCTCTATCTCTGCCTCTTCTCATGCCCCCCTCTGTCTCTTTTACTGTCTCTCCTCATCTGTCCCATTCTCTCTCTCTCTCTCTCTCTCTCTCTCTCTGTCTCTCTCTTCCTCTCATTCACTTTCTGTCTTTACATTCATATCCCGACTTTCTCTCTCCATTCTTATTGTCACCCATCTATGCATCTTATTCATGCGCATTTCTATCCGTCTTGCGCTTGCTTCTCCCTCCCTCCGTCCAAGCGTGGGCTGTGCGTTTCTGAGCGGTAGCGGAGAGGACAAGAGGGAGCCTGTGGAAGGAGTCTGATGAGCAAGATCAAAACTGCTGGCACTGAGAGATGAAACAGCGAGCCAGACGGGCAGGGAGGATCGCACCAGAATGTAAAAGGTCTCCACCATTGTTCTCTCGCAAAGCCCCAAGATGTGCTGAATGTATGTCCTTCACACACTATTTCATATGAAGACAGAGGAGATGGGTAAATGAAGATGAGAGGAGGGGAAATGTGTTTTTTTTTTTTACTTTTCAATGTTTTGAATGATCTGAATCATAACTGTGACATACCTGTGACTAAATGAGCTGCATCTGGAGTTCTAATTGATATTCCAGGGACAATGCTTCAAAGGTATGGTCATATAGTCACAGCCATATTTTCTGGTTTAAACTGTTTAGTCATTGCTGAACAAGGTCACTTTCCATGACAAATGTTAGTCCCTGGTATCGCTTTGTCACTGCATCCGCAATTAAGCAAGCTCAAAACTCACCAAAGTCCTGCAGTTTCCCTCAGAAATCCTGTGATGCACCACTTTGTACAGTATAAGCAGTCAGTCAGAAAGTAGATGACTAAATGTATTATCCCTTTTCTGACATGGCCCTGACAGAACTATCAAACAAAAATGCTTAAACAAACCTCAAGGAAAACCACTGTGGTCAAGCCCAAAAGATGTCTTGTCAATAGCGTCTGATTCATCTCTGGATCTCTGCAGGCAACAGATGCTGCTAATGACAGGCACAGACAGACTCATTTGAAATCTCAATACCCTGATAGTATATTTATTTTTTAAATTTGTTAGCTTCTTTCTGCACTGCCGTGTCAATACGGAGACTTTGAAGACAGGGAAAGTATGCAATGAGATTCATCAGGTTTCCTTCTGAAAATTGCTTTACAGTATGAAGGCCATTGATAGAGTACAGTATGTCTGTTTTGCAAAAACAGGAGCTTACATCTCAATATACTGTATGTAACATATCCCTTTAACATACTGTACCTTTTATATTAATGATTTTTGTAGTATGTTCTATTGACTGAATGTTCAGATATTTCCTAAGACTATTGTTAATAGAACAGTTTGGTGTTTTAAATCATCTTCAATATTACCCTGAGAGTAGTACTTGGAGTGGAATTTCATTGAAAGCAAATGTAGAGGCAGTTAATGACTTGTGCTTGGTCCTTTCAAGTCGATGAAAGTGGAAGCTGTAGAGAAATTACAAGACATTAATTTAGCTTGAGATACTGTGCTTGTTTGGACAATTAGGGGTTATTGGAGAACTTTTGTAGGGTTCTATTTTCTGATGTTAGGCCCAGGATATCTAATGTTTACACTGGACTATCTCATCATCCCTTCCTTAGATGTGCCACAATATACACTAATAACATGATTGAATCATGGATGCAGCTGTTTAAAGCCAATGTTATATTTGCTGTGAATTTCATCATTCCTCAGAGAAGACCAAAAGCATCCAAATTCATATTGATCATGAAGACATGCAGTCTTTGGATTTTGGTCGACCTTTGACATCAGTATGCGAAGGAGAAGTTTGTTGAGAATCAGTCCATAGCCCTGTTGTTCCAGTTCACCAAGTGCTGTCAGTAGGAGAGATAACAAAAGAATATGAAAGTGAACGGTGCATAGTGACTTGACTAGCGACTTCACTTCGTTTTCCCCCATTTACTTAACATCAGTAATCAGCTCGTTATTATGTCTATGTTGCATCACATTTTCTAGTTTTTTTTCCCCCAACAGACAGCATTCAGTGACCTTGAACAACAAGGCTACGGATTGATTCACACCAAACTTCTCCTTTGAAAATTGATGCTTACCAAACTAAAAATGCTCAAGACTGAAGGTCTTATATTTCCACAATTTTTTTTTTTCTAAATATAATTAGATATAATTAGATGTAATTAGATATAATTAGTAGATCCTGAGCTAGACAGATCTAATCAGTATTTTTGCACACAGGTAGAACCAAAACACGGTTAGACTTTTCTACTCTAAAGCCAGGCACTTTTGTCTATGCTTAAACATGTACTGTATACGGCATATGTCTGTAAGAATGTCAATGTGTGCAAACATAATACAAGGTCTACCCAGAAAAGTATTCCAAAAAAGTTCAATTTGGAATCTGCCCATTTTGTGACCAATTTTTTGGGGGGTAGAGATTACAAAGTTGTTTTGACGGATGTGTAGGGTGTTGTTGTGAGAACACCTCAACAACCCTCCGCTTTTGATGCCAGAGTGGGGAGGCAGATGGGTCCGGTGACCTCATCACCTGAACATATGCCCCTGCAGCAGGTTAGCAGCCGGGCGGGGCTCATAAAAGTCCGCACTCAGCTCCGCCGACAAACATAAACATACAGCATTGCTGAGCCATGTCACTGGCGCAAAATATTGCCACCATGTGAACTTGTTCCATGGAGCCCCATATGCTATGGGGTTGTACTGAAATCATGACATGGCCATTAAAAGGGTACTTTTAAAAGCATAACATGAATTGTGTCGACAGTTAATTAAAGTTCCCCTTCGTGCTTTCAGTGTGGCCTACAGTATAATTACATGATTAACGATTTTAGCACTTTGAGAATGGGAATAAGAATGGCACTTAAACAATCGCTGTTGTTTTTCTTCCTGATTGCACGGACACTTCACTGATGTGAGACAAACATCCACTGACACTAGAAAAGTACAAAATAATCTAGAAAATTGAAAAAGTATTTGCTGAAAGAGTTGAAACTGCCCACTAATGTTATGAAATGGATGTTCTTTAAGTGCAACTATCTACCCTTGCTTTTCACTTACTTTTTTCACAACTTTCCTCACATTATGACCATCGTTTATGCAGATTATCACTGCTGAGCAAATATGTACCGTATGTAATATATGTATATATGTAATGTGATTTACCATCACTTTATGCTGATAATAATTGCTATTTCTTTGATTTCTTCTTAAAATAAAGTATGATATTCAGAGAAATGAAACAGCTTACACCTCACCACACAATCTTTTTTACCGCTGCTGGCAAATTGCTATATTTCATCGAGAGCGCCTAGGCAAAAGTCTCCGAAAGATGTAAGCACTCCGACTAAAAATGCAGTACTCCAGGTGTCCCTGAACAGTGTGTGTGCTCAGAATAAACATCCCCATCAAAATCCCAGGGAAATGGCTGCTTGCATGTCAATTTCCTTCAAAGGCTAAGGCATCCCCACTGGGAGAAGCTGTTCATTAGGTGCCTGTTTCAGATGTCGGCTAACAGTGTTCTCCTCCCCAGCCTCGGGGTCACATCAGCATAGCCAATAATCTCACTCAGAAATCAAAGGCAGCTTTATAAACAAATCAATAGGGCTCACTTATTTTTGGGGCCAAACAGGGTGTCAAAGCAACTTCCAGTGACAAAGGCCTGATAACGCAGGCTGTTTACCCAAAGAACACTAGAGTACGAGGCCAGAGTGAGCAGAGAAGAAATGGATCATGAATCATGTTGTGACAGTATTGCCAGCGGAATAAAAATGTGTAATACCTGTTTGATATTTAATGAATGTGCTTATTCCCTCAATATTTAGCACATTTTGGGTAAGAAAATCTACGCAATCAGCAGACACCATAGAGAGTTTCCCAACTCAAAGGAATTTACGGGAGGGGAAACCAAATCAAATTCAGACAGATAAAAAAAATACCTGCTGTATTTTCATGGGTTCCAGGCAACTTGTTGAGCTACCATTTTGTCAATACCAAAAAAAAGGCACACTGGGAAGCCGAAGTTAAAAGAGGATATAAGCCAATCCCCTTGGATAAAAGTCCTTGATCAAAAAGGGACAAGTCAAACAGGCCCAAATCCATGTCTGGTCATCCGTTTAAGGGCTGTTCCTCAGGAGCCCTGTATTCAGCCTGGCATCTTCAGTACCAATCCACAGCTAACAGAAAATAGATTTGTCATGGTGGATAGAATCTGTCACAGGAAATCGCACACTTAGCAAGGACACTCTCACAATTTCTGCACTCGATAAAATCACAGCTTTAATTACACCATAAAGCAATAGATATTTAAATGGGTACCAGCCCACTGCCAGAAAGAGAAAACGGTGAATTGATTTCCAGTGGAAGTAGTGTACAAGTAGTGTACACCAAAATAGAAAACAGAGTGTGTTGGTTGGTGTTTTTTCTAACTTTTTGTAACATTAAAAAACAAAGTGTCTGGCTTTCAGACTGAAAATGCTAAATCCATAATCTCAAGATACTGTTCAGTCCAAACGCTGCTTTGGGATCTGAGATATTTTACATGGATTTTTTTTTCTTGCCATACAATAATTCCTCAATGACAGGCCTAGGGCCGATGCTAATTCTTTCTGGCTTTTGTGCAACATCCAATTTAGAAATGGTACTAAGATCACTGAAAAAAAAATCCAGAGCAAAGCAGGACAGATAAAACCCAGAGCCTCATATCTAGTTTTTAATTTGGCTCTCAACTGATCTCTGCCCTATTCCCTCTTAAGAAGGAAAAACAGCACTTGACAGTAAGTAATTCTGCAGCCCCTTCCATCTGATTTCATTCACATAGATAACAGAAGATCACTTACGGAATCTGTCAAGATATCGCTGAGAATCCTAGTGCACTGACTGAGCAAAGCTATATGTTATATGTGTCCATTGTTCCACATATGGTTAACCCTCAGAGGGTCTCATACTCTCTCTCTCTCTCTATTTCTCCGTCTATACATTCAGGCCAACATACATTCTCTCTCCCGAAGCAGAACAGTTTATTTAACAACTGTAGATGCAACACTATAGGAAGAAAACACAGCAAACTCAGTTAAATATAAAGGACTTTCCACCCTGGGCAAGCCAAATCATATTCAAGTCAGGCATCCAAAACAACACAAGTCTTACAGCTACTGTAAATGCAATGCACATATATATATATATATATATATATATATACACACATATGGAGTGGAGGGAGTGGAGGGAGAGGCGGTGGTGGCGGTAGAGTTTGGAGCGCGGGGGTAGAGTAAGGACACCAGGAGGACTTTGGAGGATTGAACTGGATCTCATCACAGTTTCATTTTGAGGTGTGACTGGAAAGGGCCCTGAGAGAGAGAGCTCATCTCACAGAGCTTCACAAAGAGAACAAAACGTCACTACCAGAGAGAAAGAGAGAAGAAAAAAAAAACTGTGCCATTATGAGGGGTTTGCATAACAGGTGGACTGCAAGCGTTTTTATCTACTTCAAGATTATAGGGTCCAATACAGGGCCACAGACTGGATTTCTGGAAGAGATGCATTTGAACTGACAAGTATAAATGCTTAAGAAATGTACTGTATACATGGAATGCAGATACAGTACTTGGAATAAAAGGGACTGGTCGTCACACTCTTTTATGGCAGACATATAAAATACTTCCTCATACATGACTTAGATTTCTTTCTATACCCACAAGAATAGCAATTTTTGCACAATAACTCATAATCCTATGCTTTGTCGTGAAAAATGAAAGAAGGATATATAGATTATATTTAGGACTCACCATAATGGCTGCTCCACACACATAAAAACAGACCGCAAGGGTTCTGCTAGTGAAACTGTATGAGAAATGTACTATATCGCTCAATATAGTAATTGTATGCCTATAGTCAACACACCCTTTCAAGAGCCATCAGTCTTTCTCTCTGAGACAGCCAGGAAGCCAGGAGGTATCACAAGGGGGGCAGTCTAATGTAAACAGCAGACATAAGCATTAAATTTACATCTTATTCATGCTGGTATAGCATGACTTCAAACATGGATTCAAAACGGGCGTGAGCGGGGAGGTCAGTGACTAGGGGCTCACGGTGGAGAATCATTAACGCTCACCACATGGGACAGCTTTCCTTTCATGAAACGGAAAATGTGATCCTCTGCCTAGCAGGACTACTGAGGCTAGAGGTGCTTGGCAAATCCTCAGACTATTGTCGACAAGCCAATCAACAGCTTAAAAATAGAAAAGTTAAAAGGTGTTTATGTCACAATAAAATGGTATTGTATCTTTAAATGTAACATGTGAGTAAGATTTTTGGACACCAAATATAAGCGTCTAAGCAACCAATAATAGCATTCCGATAAGATAATAAAGGATCATTCTGTAGCTGCAGAAGGTGATTTATTTTCTGAAACTATTTGACATGTAAAAGCCTTCCCTGGCAAAAACACAGCCTTGAGGGTGCAAAAGAGCGGTCTTTGTGGCTTCTTTCTTGTTTCTTTCTAAGAGTTTACGAAACACATATTCATTATGGCCTTAACAGCACGAAACATTTCAGAATTCTTTTTCACAGAGGGTGGAAGGGGGCGGGGCTGAGCAATGAAAATAAGGGAATGAAAGGTTAATGGCAGACGTTCGCCCGATAGACCTCAAAAGCAGAGTCAAAGGCAGCACAGCCTGTCTTCCACTTAAGTAGTGCTTAAATGGTGACATGTCATCCTGAACGCTATGGGGCTCACAGCTAATGGTGCCCTTGGTGGAGGTAACAACTCATGTGGCCTCATCAGCTTTTTGTGTGAAACAAGTCTTCTGCATTCTAATGATCAACAAAACATAAAAAGTGTCTGACTAATTATAGGGAACCATTTTGTTCGTATATCTGTGTGTATGTGTTTGTTTAGATACGTGTGTATGAGTGAGTGTGTGAGTTCGTGTATGTGTTTATGTGTTGTGTGTTTGGGTTTGTATGTGTGTTTGGGTGCGTGGTTGTGTAACTGAGTGTATACGCAGCATGCATAACAGTGCTGTTTACCATACGCATGGACTATCGAAATCCAGGATTTGGCTTCCCCAAACCGGTGGAGCACTGAACAGAAGAAAGCAGGGCTTTATCGGGAACACCAGATACTGCACTAATACTAATGCTGACTCTTGTGAAGAGCAGGGAGCCCTTCACAACTAAGTAAGCTCTGAAGACAAACAGACGTTAGGAACGGAGCAGCAGACACGCTTCCTGCGTGTTTGTGCGTGGGTGTATGTTTGCGTGAACGTTTGTGCGTGTGTATGTGTTTGTGCATGTGCATCTGTGGTGTTTGAGGCAGGATGAGAAAGAAAAACAAAGACCAAGAGAGGAAAGTGTGTGTGCATGTGTGTGTGTGTGTGTGTACCTAAGATCAATTATGCTTACACTAACACCACTGTTTCTGTTTGCTAAGCTACAGATGCTCTGATTAGCTGCAGCCCAAGCCATCCCTCCTTCCCGTCCCTGAGCGTGGACGGCCCGCGCCATGCCACCCTGCACCACCCCGCCAGCTCCCGGAGCAGTCCATCAGCGGGAGTGTGAAATCTCTAGGTCAATAACCATGTTTGGCCAAGGCTGAGACAGATGGCCCGACACAGAGAGGGGGAAATGTGGCTCAGCAGGCATTGCTCTCTCCTCCCACCACCACCACCCCCCCCCACACCCCCCTCGAGCTGCATGCAGCGCCCTGGAGCTCGGGCCACGCGCCGCTAACAAGTCACCAGGAAAAAAAAAGAAAAGTTGACAAAGACAAGGCGAAGCTAGCTGAGGTGAGGGGGAGAGTGGTCGGTGAGGCCACACACCATCACCATGTACACACCCAAGCAATTGCAACTGACTTACAAACACAGTCTTCTGTATACACATTTACAAACACAGTACACACATACACACACAGCCACACTTCAAACCTATAAATACTGAAGGATACAAACAATTTACACAATCTTCACACACATATATTGAAATGAAGCCTGAGGGCGCATTATTTTGAATAGCCTCCAACATAGACTCACAGAGCACACTGTAAATGCTTACTATGTCTACAAGCTACAGACATACATGAAGGCAACCCCTTGCATTGTGGGTTTGCTTTTAAGAGAAGACTTGAAAAAAACAATGGCACGTACTGTAGTGGTGACATAAGATCAAATGCAATAGATCAAAAACTGCGAGTTTGAAATGTAATACCATACAAAACTTTTTTATATATACCAAAAGAGATTTTGTCACAGTAGCAAAGTGGCCAAACCAATGTGATTTGTTCATTGAGGGGCAGCACGGCCAACTGGTTAGGGCTTCGGGCTTGAAACTGAAGGATTGCCGGTTCGATCCCGGACCAGTGGGGGGGGAAAATGGGTGGTTTGGGAAAGAGGTTGCGCACTGCACACCCATGCCCACATCCACAGCTCAAGTGCCCTTGAGCAAGGCACATAACCCCGTACTGCTCCCTAGGCGATGCGGTAGCAGCCAGCACACTGCTCCGGGTTAGTGTGTGCCTCGCACCACTGTGTGACTTTCTCTAATGATTGGGATAATCTTCACTTGTACTGACTAGTGACCAGGGTCATTGTCAATCACAGTAATGGGCAATTCTCATCTTAATTGCAGAGAGAGGCTTCTCTCAGAAGAGAGTAGACCTACTTATACATGAATAGCCACCTATTTAAGCTTTAATGTGCACTCTTAATAGGTAGGAGTGATGTTACGGAATGTTTAATATAAACCCATTGTAGAAAATCTGAAATTTGCATTGCTGAACTGTTGTAATAATCTGAACAGAGAAAAATATGCAAAATCTGCCAGTTTATTGTAGCAACCAGTTCAGACTTAAGAATTAATAAGAGGGAACCTGTGGTTAATTAAGGTAATTCAAACACAATTACCTCCTCTACATGTCAGTGTTGACAGAAATCACACGCCTAATACAGTAACGTGTGTGACACCGACTAGAGCTACCTTGAAATTATCGGTAAGCACTGTGTGGACTAATGACTTGAAATATAGCAAAGCAGCAACATTACAAAGTCAGTGTACCTGTATAAGCACAGGTCTTATAGGTACATGTAGGCCTATGGAAATGAAAAAGGGATATTTATTTAAAATAGCTCACAATTATACATACATAATGTACATATCATAATGAAGCATTATATATATAAATACATATATAAAATTGTGCTATGAGGTACTTGCAATTTTGTTATTGAAGAGAGGACTTGTTTTTGTGTCTGTTTGGTTATTAACACCCTGCCTACTGAGTGCAAAGATAAAATAAAGTTCTGACAAAGACCTTTTTTTAATGCTCTCATGGTTTGACACTAAACTTCACTAGTGTAGACATAGCCCAGTGAAAAGCAATTATAGCAGAGGTTGTCAAATAGCTTCAGAGTCAGACAGTAAGCCAAAAAGTGTACTGTGACTGTAAGGCAATCTACCTCCTACTGTACGTATTACCTTACAATGCTTTGATGCCTATTTCTATCAACATAATGTCACGCTTTTCAGTATCATATTGTATGTGTCAGTTATAGTTGAATTTTTCATTCCATAAGATGTTGCTAGTATTTTATATCTTGAATAGGCATCAGCGGAATTGGCAAATGTTGTTCTACTGGTGCAATAAAGACATCAGAAATAAAAGCCATACAAAAGAATATATTATATAATATTATAAAAGATAATATTAATCACTCTTTTGTGTCATGGTGACTGATTGCACGAGTGCAAAATGAGTTCACCAGCCTCATGACATAGATGGTAATGCTTTTTTGTGGTTTTACTATGTAGTCCACCCACATGACTTATCTCTTTGTGTTCTCTCTCTCTCTCTCTCTCTCTCTTCCACTATATCAGTCTCTCCATGTCTCGGACTCTCACGTCTTTCCTTCCCTGTCCCATCCAGAAGAGACCAAGGATATCCATCCTCACCCCTTAAACAAGCTCCTACTGAATGGTACACCCAAGGCATTTATGTCCTTATTTGGTCTGTAGTAGTTCCAGTAAACAGCAGATAACATTAAAGTTTATATTAATTTGTTAACAGATCTGGTGGTTCACATCATTAGTCATGATGACAGCCACTTATAGCTGCACCGCGCCCAGTCTACTGAAGAGCAGAGACGTCTGTCTTTCATCAAGCCTTCAATCAAATAAACCCCCATTGGCTGTAATCCACTTTCCACTTTTGTGCCACATAACAATGAATCGTGTTTATTATGGTCCAAACAACCACTGACTTACTACTCTCATATCGTACTGCAATATTAAACATTACACCACAGTTAGCATTATGACTCTGGGTAGTACACAATGAACACCTCGGTCCTAAGGCTATATATGGACCACAGATTTTCAGATTAAAAATGCATACAATGTCTCAAACCATTGAAACAGAATTTATATTTTGAAGCCCAATAAAAGGAGATACTATATGTCTTCAATTGTGTGTAGTCCAGGAAACTGGCTGTGTGTTTGTATATATACTGGTTGGAGCATGGTATTGTACAATTGATTTATTATTGTTTTTGTTGTCAATGTCTTGCTATTTGTTGCTAAGCTGTGTCTGTGTGCGTGCCTGTGTGTGTGTGTGTGTACTGTAATTGAGTGAATAAGCTCAGTATTTGTGAAGGGGCAATCTGTGTACTTAACCTGTGCACTTACCCTAAAGTAGTCATGGTGACGATTGTGTACCAAAATGATGCCGGGATGCTGGTGAACTTGCTTGAGCTGGACCCCTTCTCGGCATAGAACATGACGGTGGCAAAGATGATGATGGCCATTGTGAGGGAGAACAGCAGAAAGCCAAGCTCCGAGGCGCAGCTCTTAAGCGTATAACCCAGGATACGCAGGCCCTGCGAGTGGCGTGAGAACTTGAAAATGCGGAACACCCGGAACACCCGCAGCGTGACAAAGGCCCCGCTCACGTCCTCATTGTCAGTCATGACGAGGCCAATGTAGTAGGGCAGGATGGCCACCACGTCGATGATGCTCATGACGCTGCGCATGAACCGGTAGCGGCTGGGCGCTGCAAACAGCCGCAGCAGGTACTCCACAGTGAAGATCATCACGCAGGCTGTGTCCATGCAGAAGAAGGCCACCGTGTAGCGCTCGCCACATGGGATGTCCTTCTGGCTCTTGTAGCCACACGGCACCGTCTCCACCACGTTTGTGATGACAGAAATGGCAATGAAGAAGCCAGTGACGTAGTAGAACACCAATGCCATGGTGCTGGTGTGAGGGTTCTCGAATGCTCGCCACATAGTCTCGCGGAATGTCATGTTGGGCATCTTGCAGTCCTTGTTCTCCTCCTGGTCGTCCATGAGACGCTCGGCGTTCTCTCGCTTGCGGTCCTTGTACTCTTCATAGCAGCAGTCCCCAATGATTTCAGGGATGATGCCAAAAAAAGCCAGCTCCTCATCATAGGCAGAGATGCACTCGTAGCGGGGGTAGTGCAACTTCCCTGTGCGATAGAAGTTGAGCACGCTTCTAAAGGCATCCGGGTCACGGTCAAAGAAGTATTCCTTGGCCTCTTCATTGTAAAAGAACTCCTTCTCGGAGCTGCCAAGGAGAGTATCGGGATACCTCTCCAGGGTGGTTCTCCATGTCTGAAAGCGGCGTCCACTTACATTCAGTATTATCAGCTCGTCTTGTCTCTTGCTGTGGTCTCTTGGGGCAATGGGCATGGGGCAGTTGGCCACTGGCATCCAGCCGATGGCTGCTGCCCTGGCAAAGGGGAGCCATGCTGCAACTCCAGCTGCCATGGTGTCGCCCACTTGACAGTGACGTTACTGGTCTGGTACTCTCAAAACCAGCTCACCTTCAAGTCAGCTGTCATTCTTGAAGGAAGAGAAACACAGTACACTTATGACTACTCTTTAGATCCACTTATGCTTGTGTCATACCGCTGCTGTTGATGCAATGCAGGATATTACAGAATTGATCTAAACAGTGCTGTACCCTTCACACCCTGTGGCACTCTCTGTGGTAGTGCTGTATGTGATCCATAGAAATGACAAACAAATTATTTTGTTCACATAGATTTTTCATGGAAGTGTACACTCACAAAAAACTAATAACAGTATCACACTGTATGGTGTAGTGTTTCAGGAGCAGTAAAATATATATTGTACAGCAGAATAACTACAGAGCAAATTAGGCTACTGTAGAGTAAAATGTAAGTACAGTACAGTCTATTCAACTCATCTGATTGTATAGTATAGTATAGTATAGTGTAGAGTAGTGTAGTATAGTATATTTCGCTGTAAGGGTGGTCTTCAACTTCAGACAACAAAACGAGATTTCTAGAGAACAGCTCGGCAGAGTTAAAGATTAGTGTCTGCTTTTCGTCCAGCATATCAATCCAGTCCAAAAGGTAAAGTCTAAATCACTATTAACAGTCGATGTATTTGCAAATTACGGACAAATATAACATAACTAAACATTTACTCTTAAGTAAAACCAGACAAAAACGTTTCAATCTTACCTGTTGAAATGAAACCACGCAACCAACCAAGGATGCGATATGTATGCGCTTAATTAACGACCTGTTTCTACCGTAAGCATACGAATTTCTATCAGTGATTATTCTGTAGAAATAATGACGACTATCACATGCACATAATGACATTATCGACAACTGATCAGAAACCTTGATAAAAGGCAGTTACAAACGGCAGTCAGTTGCAATAGTTGGATTCGTTGCGTGCCAGCAAACACACTGGTGAAAAAGCAAACATTGTTCTGTCATATTCAGTGTGTAAAATATCCAATTAACTATGTAGTGACGTCCATACTATGCTGATGAGTTCAACTTACCTCGAAGAACAAGAAATCTCGGCTAAACACAAGAAAAGCGTCCGGAAAGTAACTCTGCCTAATAGGTTAGCTTACTCTTCAGTGAGTCTCGATGACGGACAGAGCGCACAGACGTCTGCCTTTTTTCTGAAGTAAATCTGAGCAGCCTAAGTTAAATCATAAATTGCGCAGTGAAGTGAATGATACCGTTGTTTCAATCACCCCGGTTCGCAGCACAGGGTAGGCTTCCTAGCCTTGCCATATCTTTCGTCTCACCGTCAGAAAGAAAATACTCCGCAATGGCTCTCGAGGTGCACCTGCTACATGATATGATTGGCATCTCTCTCTCAATCGGCTCGCTCTTTACTCGCACTTCAAGTTGTGTTGTATCCTCTCCATCCTAAACTCCAGTCTAGTCGGTTATTTGTGTCTATACAAGGAAAATCGGAACTAAAATTCGAAGAAAAAATAATTCAATGTGAAAAACAAGTCTCCATTTCAAGCAGAATTAGTTGATGGGAATGCAGTCGGAACTTAGCGTCCAGATGTAGAATACGCGCCGCACCACATGACAAAAGTGGGGGGGGGGGGAGAAAAAAAAACAGCTTCAGTTTGCTGTTGTGAGAAATGCACCATGGATTGGTCTTAAAAAAAAGTAGGCTACATTTTATAGTCTGTATTAATCAGAAGGCTTAAGTCATGTCAGTGCTTACTTTTACTAGAGCCTTGTTTTACATACAGCGAATTTACTTGTACTTGAGTAAAAAAAAAGGTGTGAAGCCTTTCTTTCCATTGTTGTAGGTTAAGTTTGAGTTAAGTTGGTAGAAATGAGATGTGAATGTACATTTCCATACAGTAAGAAGATGAGAAAATTATTTTACAATGCCTGTCCTTGTTATACCTAGCCTAGACTATCAACATTTGGTAACTGGTGAAGTAAAAACTACCACACCAGGTGGTTTTAATCAAAGAATGGATTTATTTAACAGATATTATATGCCATTTTCATCAACTAGACCTAACATTGGCTTTGTTATCTACTGGTTGTGGCCAAAATATATACTGTATAATATAATCTCTCCACATAGTTTAAATGAATTTCATACAAATAGCAATTGGTGACTTTCATGTCAAACTTGCTAGTAAATGCAAGTTCACATACTGTACTTCTTGTCAGTGTCACCTCAGTGTATATTAAGGTCAGCGGGCATGTTTAATTGAAGACGGAATGCCTTCACCATGATTTGCTGAGTAGCCTAGTTATTTTGTGACAGATACAAAGCAGGAAGATGCTCATAAAAGTGAGGAGTGTTCTTATGTTTTAGGAGAGGTCGTCTTTTTTCATTCACACTCAATTTCATGGCTGGGAAACTGCCAGAGATGACAGCCAAAAATAGCATCGTCACCCCAGCTTGTGAAAACGTGATTCTGTGAAAGTGGTAAAGATTGTGTGTCAACATTCTCAGCAGGACAACACATTACGATACCTGCTGCAGAGCAAGGATGTCAATAATGGGAAAATCATCATAACCTGACTTTGACTATTACTCATCACACATCTGACTGCAATTAAGACAATACACATTAACAGCTGAATTAAGCTGAAGTTATAGGCGTACCAATCTCTGAAGCAGGATATTGGTCCCATGGACTTTTTTTGTGGAAGAGGTAATTCATTATTGATTTTGGCTTGCATGTTACAACAAAAGGACGAGAGATGGGCAGACTACTTCAGATGGAATAAGATAATGTCCTGATATTAAGCAGAGACCAAATGTCTAGAATCAGTCTACAATTAGAAGAATAAATGTACCTATTTACAAAAAGTTTTTCGCAGTTCTCTGATAAAGTGCACTTTCTCATAACATAGAGATAAATTACAGTAGAAAGGTGCAATAGTTATGACATCATTTTGGACCCTGAATACATGCATTCTGAATTGAGGAAAACCTGGGGCAAAGGGGGGAAAACAGAGGGGAGAGTTGCGTTATGTTGCCATGGCAACAGTCCTTCCAGTACCATACCCTCAAACATAATGTGATTTTCCGTGACTAACAGAAACATGACATCTTTCCTGATCTGGTGATACTGTGCTCATTAGCACATATAAACTAGTTCTCAAGTGTATTGGCTTGTGTGCAATTGACCATGGGCCCAGTCTCATAATGTATTTCTCTGTACAGAACCAGATGCAGTATTGTTTTAGACACATTTCTATAGGTTTGATTTCAGTTCAGAGGTTAATGAAAATGCTCATTTGTAGCCTTTTCCTGACACATAACAATGAGAAATGCAGAAGTACTCTGACAATAACTTGGAAAAAAAAAAGCCCAGTTCCTGATAACAAATGTAGGCACCTGATACTGCGCCGTAAAACCCAGCTGTCTTTTGGTGTGTGTGTGTGGTTTGGACATCAGGGAAATGGGAACGAGAGAGTACAAGCCTGTCTCTGAGCTTGCCCAAGGCTTACAGTTTCCTTTTGAGACCAAACATACAGTAGATGGCAGAAGGTTGAGATGACCATGCTGCTGCTGTCACTGCCCTGGGTTTTCATTACAACAACATGCAGCCAATTTCCCCAGGCACAGAGGACAAGCAAGTCATCAACATACTGTAGATTGGCTTTTTAACAAGCAAATTTCCTATTTCATTGACTCCACAACTACATCAGATGAAGACACTCTACCGGACACTGTAAAAACCTTCATGCATATTGTAGTTAAATAGTGAGAATGAGATTTGGAGTAATTTCTTCTTGCTATACTTCACAATTGCTATTATTGTACACACAAATGGCTTCGTCTTATTCTTAATTTAGTTTGTCATGATCCCAAACATGCTTTTTATTTGAAGATTTTTTAAATGTTTGCTGCATGTGGTAAATATTTTGTAATTATTAAAACTTTCTTTTTACTTGGATGTTTGAAATTTTAATTAGGCTGACATTGTGTGTGTGTGTGTGTGTGTGTGTGTGTGTGTGTGTGTGTTTGGTGACACATCAACACTAATTACTTTACACCCTCACTTGCCAATCACTCTAATGAACAATCCACTGATTGTGTATATTTGAGCTAAATGCTAGTTATTCCGTCTCAGGTCTACGATTTCACAAAGGGGTGGATGCTCTTATAAAAAGATGGGGGTTGTACAGAAAGAATAAAGAAGACAGACAGAGAGGCAAACAACTCGAGACAGATAACACATTTCCTTTTCTGGTGAAATAGTTGGGAAATACCATAGCATATATAAAGCATGGTGAAGTAGGTTTAGAGGAATTAGGAATTTGTCTGCCCTTGAGAAAATGGCCTCTTGTTAGCCCTTACTTTATAAAGATTAGTAAAACAACTTTCAATTAAAAACAAGAGTATATTAATCCGGGAATGGTAACCAACATTGCCTTGCTTGTGAAATCTTGTTTTTGAGGCAGCCAACTTTACCCGTTTGTTTTTTTTTTTGGTAAAAATTGTAATCTTTTCAAACACATTTATGTATTTATGCAGACAATTAGTTTTAGCCTGTCTGCTGTGGTAGATGGGGGTAAAGAACATACATGTAGGGTGTCTTGGGGGTAACCACCCAGTGTAACCAATGTAACCAATTCAATATTAAGAAGAAACACAGTACTTAACTCAACTTCTTGTCAGCTATTGTTGTTTCTAAATGAGATTATTGTTTTGTATTGTATTCTGACTGGCCATTTGGCTTGATGTGTGATGAAGTTTGATCCCAGGCCTTGGTGTTGACATGATCCCATCTCAGGCCCTAGTGTTGATCTGGTCCAGTCTCAGGCCATGGTGTTGACTTGGTCTCGTCTGAGGCCCTGGTGTTGACTTTTTCTTGTCCCACATGTCTCATTCCGCTAAAAAGACTTGTATGTCGGAGTCCACAAGACCAAAAAATGTTTGTTATTTAACTTACAATTTAACTTTTTTAACAATTATGCATTAGAGATCCATTTGAATCATTTACATGTATATGGAATATTTGGGAGTGTCAATATGGAATGGTGATGGGCAGTTTTAATTTGCTCCTATAAACAATTCCCAGTATCTTTGAGCCAAAATGTTATTTATTAACATTTATACTTCCATACTCCGGCTTTCTATTACAGCCAGATACTGTAATTCAATTCAAATCTCTTACAGTAACACACAGGACTATAACTGGATACACACCATCATATATCAAGACATGATAAAGCCATACAGGCCACTTTACTCACACAAATAAATATCTACACAGAATCCAAACATAACATGCACCTACACACAAAAAAATACAGAAGAATAAGAAGAATTTTTGTTGTGTGATTTAAGACACACATAATAATTTATCCTGTGTTTACATTAGACTTTCAGCACTTGAAAGATGATATATGGTATATAATCCAGGATGTACAAAACCAAGGCGGCATTTAAAGAACCTTATTTCCATGCACATTCACATGTAATCCCTAGCAATTACAGGCTTGTTAACGAAGCCAACTTGGAGCGCACCTACATCAAAAGACTGTAATTATAGAAACTAGTTGAGTGCTCTTTGGATTTATTGAAGTGATTTCAAGTAAAGAAAGAAAGTCGCAGTTTGTTGCCTGGAATACATTTGGTCTCATGAGTAGGATCCATCATTCTGTTCTGACCAGGTCTCAGTACCCATTTGATTGGAAAACTTTGGTATTGAAGACCTGTTAATCAACCAAGCACGAGCCTGGGAAATAAAAACAAACCTTTTGATGTGTGCCCCTGGGCCTTGATTTTCTTAGTTCCTCACAAATCCTTTCTGTCCTTGAACTATGGTACAAACAACATTTGTAATGCTGCCAATTAGGTATTTCAGCAAGAGCATTGTTAAAATAGCAGCTGGCATAAAAAATAGGAACTACATTGTGCTTTAGCCCTATAAGGAAAAATAAGTCTTAATGCCAGTTGTGAACTGGTAAAGTTGAAAGTTAAAGGATTAGCTAACATTTATCTGAAGCCACAGGTTAGGAAATGGACCCTATTATCAATTAACTAACAGAATTCTGTGAGCAATAATGATCAATGAGTTCAGTTGTAATTTTTACAAGGAAAGTGAAAGCAGTCAATTTTTGTAAAATTTGCCTTCTGAGACATTGCACCATGGGTACAGTCTACCTCTGGCTACAATCAGGCAATTCATTAAAAGATCAGATCAGTATGTGATTCATTAGAAACATCAGAGATACGATAGACACAGTACTACAAGGGTCAGGAAGGTAGAGCCAGGCTCAATATCTATGCAGTGCAGCAAACGTTTGAGCTCAGTTATTTTGTGATACCTAACTGAATCATTCATGAATCTAATTAGCTTGTATTCATTTCCAAAATGTTATTCATCAGAAAATACAAAATATGGATATGAGAGTGGACAGGGGTGAATACAGATTTTCCAAGGTTGTTGCTGCTGCTGTAAAATCAGTTTAACAAAATGGAGGTATTAATAGTCTGGTAACATTTTACGATAAGGGTAGCCTACATAACACATTCATAAATTCACTGTCATAAATTGCATACAAAGTATTCATGACCATTTTATAAGACATAATGCAACATCCATACCCAGCCTTTTTATAAATGTGGAAGACTGAATAACTTTCTGACTGATAACAGCTGACAGCTCAAAAAACATCCATCGGTTAAAAAGTAATAAATACTCTGAATAGTTTTTGAGAAGAGTACTTTGTACTTCTACTTAAACACCAGTACTTTTACTTGTAATTGTAGTACAATTTAACCAATGTAACAGTACTTGTACTTGAGTACAAATTTTCTGTACTCTAACTACCTCTGCTAACCTTCACATCACTTCTGTGTACTGGCTTCCTTGTTGTCTCACTTATTTACAGTGCACACTTAAAACTGGAGACTGAAGAACTGTAGTGTCTTACTCAACCAGGTTAACACTGAGACATAAACATAATAGAGGTATGTTTAATGTTTTATATTCATGCATTGCTTTTCAGCTTCAGCAGCTGATAAATATCAGTGAGAACTTGTATCACATGTTTGGAACTAATAATGAAAGCACAACACATGCTCAGAGTTGCCCTGAAATCTGAGATATTGCTCAGTCCTCAGTCCATGTCAATGTGAATGTGGGCCAGGGTATTCCAAGAATATGAATATTTGCGATACTAAAAGGTTGCCTAAAAAACAGTTTAAATATAACAGCTTGTGACTTGTGTTGTGACTGGGATGTCAGTTATGTAAATTTGTCTTTAGGTCATACAAACAGATATATGTCTGGACAATGGCCATACATTATTTATGTTTTATCAGGAGGGACTTCAATAAAAAAGGACAAGTGTGTCTCACATTCCTATTAGCAAAGAGGCATATTTTCTACTCTTGTCCTGATCTTAGCCATAGTGATTGAATACCAATTGAGTTCTATAAATGTCTAGGCTAATATCATCTAGACACTAACATCTCATTTGCAAAGTAATTGAAATTTTGGCATTCACATTTCCAGACTGATAGATGAGTCGGAGGTGCAGATATATTTATTTCTTTATTTGTTTAATCTGCCATGGCAGTTCAACTCCCATCTCACGTAATCTTTCACCATTTTGCTGAGCCAGATTATCAATACACAATTATGCCATTTTAGTACAACAAGATAAATGTCTGAGGCATTTGTCGTCCCTGTGGAAAACAAATTGCCAATACGTGTGTGTAAACTGACAAATTTATCAAACATGGCTGGGATTTATCAGTGAAAATCAGGAGAGAAAAATTAAGACCTATATTAAAAATACTGCAGCCTTTGACTCTCCATGAATTCTGTGCAGTGAGGTGTTGTGTCTCGTTAGACTTCCAGTTCTTTCTAAAGATATTCTTGGAATTGACAGGAAGTTGATGGAGCACTTGAATGGCTGCCAGGATATACTGTGACAATCTGCCATACAAATAATCTGCCAAGCAGCGCTACTCTGAGTTTAGGGTCTGACGTCTTCTATCACCTGTGGTATACTGAAAGGTGACTAAAAATAGGCTATGTAATATTGTGTACTACACTCACATTACTGTCGAGTGTGCTGAGCTGAAATTATATAATAACAAATTGACAAACAGCTGCCAAAGAAGTTTGCATTTTAGATGTGCATATTAAGGAAAAAAGTAAAAAACTATAAGTTTCCTTTTATTTAGGTAGGGTGGTTAAGTTATACTGTATTAGTGGATATCTTGGCACAGTACATTTCCCTCTTATGTACAATAATAAATGTAAATTGATATCAATTTTGTTGATCAGAATCAGGGTTAAAATCAGCTTTTACAAGGAATTTGCCTCTATAGCTCTCTAGACAACAAACAAGGACCTCCATTAGCCTAGCATTAGCCATTCAGTGACAAGAAGTAGTTGGCTATGGACACATGATTGGCATTAAGACAATAGACAATATACATAAGGCACCTATCAACATTACACTATAGTAATAAACTATACGAGAATTGTGTGCATAGGAAACAGAATAAAGGTTCATGTACCTGCTAGAGCACAAGTACTGGAGGGAGGGCACCAATGATCTTTCTGCTGTCCGGGCTGTGCACTGCTGTCTGTATTCGTCCTGTTTTGTGGCTGACCCAAACCAGATGGTGGTAGATGAGCGGAGGATGCATTCAGTGATGGCAGTGTAGATGATGTCTAACAGCTCTTGTGATATAGGCCATGCTTACACAGTTGCCGTAGAAAATACATCCTCTGCTACGCCTTTTTGAGCATGGTGTTGATGTTTGTCTCCCACTTCAGATCCTGGGAGATGATGGATCCCAAGAAACTCAATGAGCCCACATTTGACACTTGACATTGGATATTGTAAGGGGCAGCAGCACTGTGGGGTGCTTCCTAAAGTCCACTACCATCTGCACAGTGTTTAGAGTGTTTAGCTGGTTGTGTTGATGGCACCAGACCACCAGCCTTTCAACTTCCTGCCGATATGAAGACTTATCACCATCTTGGATGAGCCCAATGGTAGTGGTGCCATTGGGCTCATCCTGGATGGTCATAAGTCATTCAAAATCAAATTTGATTTTGGTGTGACTTATGCGCTGATAAAGGGGTGGGTGATCGATTTGCCTGGCATCGATTGATTCGGTTTCAGCACCACCGTGGTGAACAGCTCTCGTTAAGAGCTTCTTAAGAAGCTTCTTTGGCTGGATCTTAAGGTTCTCCTAAGAAGGCAGTTAAGAACGTGTCTGGGAAACACCCGTATCTTAGCGCTCCTTCTTAGCAATTTCTTCTTTGGAGCCTTCTTAAGTCCTTAAGAAAGACCGAATCTGGGAAACAGCCATTATCAGGCTGTTATCAGACACACCCTGTCAACCAATCCGAAAACAGTATTCATACTGTGGTGAGAATATTGTATTGTATCATCCCCTTCACAATTTACTGTAGCAACAACTCTCTGTCTCACAGGAGAGAATTCACCTCAATAGTGCTCCATCCGACCACAGGAAACACAGAGAATCTTTTTGACCATCCATACAGTAACTATGACATCTCCACCCCCACTAGATCTTCTATTACAGTGTTTAAACCGCCCGAGACCTTCAGCTGGCCACCGGTCTTTATCATCATCCAAGTACAAAGTACATGATATCCCCTTCCTCCCAAAGTCATGGAATATTAGAAGTCTTATACAGTATGTGCTGTAGGTTCCTACACAGAGTGCATTTAATCCAGGGGGAAAAAGTCTTTTTCCTGTTTCAACTTAAGACTGCCAAAGCACAGAACTTCACACTTACTGTATCGTACTATAAAACTACCTTATGTCAGATCACTTTTAAACGAGTAATTTTTAATAAGGATATGAATACGGTATGTATCTTAATTTTTTATATAGTTTTAGCATTGATTGGAGAGTTGATGAACTGCTAAAGGAATTGATTAACTTGAAAACACTTATCCATGAGAACTTCTCGCACCTAACACAACACAGGTAGGGGCTCACACACTCTCATGGTCATACTCTTTACCTTGTTAATACAAAGGGTCTTACTGTCTCTACAGCTGTTGACTTGGCCTAATCTGATCATTTCTGTATAATCTTTAATGTTTTAATTCCCCCTCGCATTTAGAAAGTCTTAAACGATAACACAGGTGTTGTCATCGAACAGATGTCCCAAATTGCGGATGATATTACACAATTAAAAAAAAGTCACTGGAAGACAGAAAGCACAACCAACTGTTAAACTGCTAAAAAGAGAATGTAGGATGACTGAAAGAAATTGGCACAAATGGAAACTTATCAGATTCATAAAGAGATGAAATTGGTAGCACAACATGGCCTTCTTCTCCAGCATCAACAACAGGAATATGGGAAGTGTGTGTGCTTTTTTTTTTTTACAGCAAGAGAGAAGCTAAGTAATGCATTCTTGCAGGGTGGAGGGATTCAAGATCTACAAACCCAGCTGATCCCTGGATGGAGGAGGTCTATGCCAAAGTTTGTAAAACCATTTATTATATATTCATGATTATTTTTATTTTCAGTATATTTTATCCATTCACTTTCAGTTTCCTTCTGATGACCTGATCTGCTTGATGGCCTCTGATAGTAGACAATGAAGGCATGCAGATAAAGATTGGGAGAGAAAGAAAAAAGTGGGGGGGAAAAAATCTGAATTCATATGATTTTTAACAAAGGGATGTAATAGTTTATAATCCCTCTTTTATCACCCTGTCTATGACACTAAAAGTCTCAGAAAGGGGTGCAGATCATAACCAAAAAGAGAATGAGTCTTTTTTTTTCTTCGTCTTTCATTTAAATTACATTTTTCTAGCAGTGGGTCGTTTGTTATTTAATTTGTGGTGAGTTAAACAAGCTGTCATCAAAGGCCTCCATTACATCACAATTATTAACTTGGCAAATCATTTAACATAGCTCTCAACATAGTTCTTTTTTATTGAATTACATAAGAGTCTTTCATTCATAACAAAGGTTAGGCAGAGAAACAAAATTAAATGTCATCACACCTTTACAGTACATCTGCTTTTACATGTCTTATTAATTGAAATCCTATCCAAAGTGCTTTCTCACACTGAAAAAAACATTCTGCCCTTTAATTTCCCAAAGCTGGTGACTTGTCACAGAAGCACAATATGTTTTTAAACATTAAATGAATACTTAATCTGCTTCAATTAAGAGAACTTTTTCCTATTCATAAACACATGTTCAGCTATAGGTGGGTTTGTTTACTACTTTGCAGTTGTTCCTAGCTTTACTAAAAGTAATTCTTAAAGGCCTAACTGTTAGTTAATGTGCAGATCACAGGATGTGCCATCTTTCACAATCCAAAAATATAAGTGAAGACAGTAGTGCTGATACGGACTTTGTTTGTAGTGCACTGTGTCTAAATGCCAGCAATGATGTGACCGCTGTGACCAAACTCTGATTATGGAGGAGGAAGAGTGAAAAAGAGAGAGAGGGAGAGAGAGAGGGGGGAAGCAATTTCAGCTTCTTGAAGACTGTGCATCAAAGAAAGCTTCCTGAAAGCTGCAGACCAAGGGGTTAGGAGGCTGCAAGCGATGAGAAGAGAGATGAGTAGGGAGGAAATAAAGGGGACCAGAGTTCAGCTGGCCCTCAAAGAGATTATGGGGCAGACTGAAAGGCACAGGTCAACAGGGCAACAATAAAGTAAACAGAAAATCAGTGGAGAAGAGGGGTTCATGGTTCATGTTACAAAAAAAGGAAAAATAAAACACCTTAAGGGCCATTTTCTACAAAAGATCCCATAGTTCAACCACCAGCTATACTTTACACTCATCAAAGGGTAGTTTTCTACCTTGATAAAAAATACATAATGGGTACATATTGTATACAACAAAGGTTTTTCTTTTACAAAATTGATACATACATGTAATAGAATAAAATTGGAGTCAAATGTGTGGTGATCTTGGCTCCTTGTGCCCTCTTCAAAGTTACTTGCAGGAAAAGAAAAGAAAATTCAATCTTTCAATGTTTCTCCTTTTCTCTCTTTTTTTCTTCTCACAACCAACATATTATATATCCCTAAGGAATTGCACAACAGACACAAAACCAAGCAGTTATGACTGTTGCCATGTGGTATCATAAACTCGGAGGAAACTATAAACAATATGACTTAGAGTTGATTTTAAATAATTCAAGATATTTTGTAATGTGTATGTTTGCACGTAGCCTGAAGCACACCACATTTTTAAGGTCTTAGAATTTTTGATACTCATAGAGTGTAAACAGCAGATCTAATGGAAGAAGTGTGAAACAACAGACCTCATGTCAGTGAGCTGTGAACATTTTGCACATTTGCGCCCAATGTAAATATTAGCTATCTAAAGAGAGGCGGTAATTTTGTCTAACAGCAAATTGCCATTGCAATTTTATAAATCTTCAGTTTTCTCATAGGACACCACTTCATCGCTAACAGTCGCTGCGGGCCATAGTCTTAGAAATGACGCCTGAATATCAAATCACTGTGTGGGAGCCAATAATCTCAAATGAATTTGACAAAGAGACGACAGATGGAAAGTGGTCGTGATGGTGAGGTGGGTGGAGAGGGGCAGCCAAATCTGTTTTACATTCAGAGCTGCACCTCATCTGTCAGTTCAACTGTGGGCTGTAATCATAAAATAGATTACGCTGTGATCTTCTTGCATTTTCAGCTTGGGCCATCTTGTTGGAGTCAAGTATGCAGAGAGTGTTGCAGAGTTTCTATGAGGACTAGTCAGGCAAACATCCATATATTTAATGGCTCATTGCTTGAAGGTTCCTCTTCAGACCCAGATAGACCAAGTTGTATATCCCCAAGGCCTTAGAGAAATCTAGCATTCCATGGCACCAAGTTGAAATTCTCAGTTTTTCCTTAAAAAAAAAAGAAAAAAAAATGTCATGTTACTTAGTTTCTAATGAAAGGATTCATCATCACAGTTCATTTTTGTCTGTTATCAGTTACTCATTCTGCCATTTTTAGTTTTACACATTCAGTCACTTCTGAGATTATGAGAGTTGCTTGCGTCATCTTTGAATAACTTGGTTAGTAAGGTCTTGATAATTTGATTCTAAATTTAGAGGATTATTAGTATGTGTCATGAGTGTTTGAAAAGAGAAAAATGCCCTGCAGATTCAAAATATGATCGTTCAGAATCTAATTTTACTGTTAATTAAAATCCAGTGTGTCAAAGCACAGCTGTGAAAGAAGTCAAATGCTGTTCATGTACTGTATTTTATAGAGGGTCAGGGCATAAACCATATTATTTATTTATCTTAATGTTTAGCAACACTTTGAGCAAGGCATTTAAGTTGCTCTATAGGTGTCATGCCCTGTCCGTGGTGTTCTGTGTCACGCCCTGTCTGTCTTGTTCCCTGTCACTTCCTGGTTTCCTGTTCCCCGTCACTTCCTGTTCCATGTCACTTCCTGGTCTTGTCTTGCTATGTGCTCTTCTGTTTATCCCTGCTGTGTTCCTGTCTCCGCCCCTCACCTGCTCCTTGTCTCGTTCCCTCGTTATTAGTCTAGTCATTCCCTACTTGGTTTCAGCTGTGTCTTGTCTCCTTGTTTGGCCCTGTGTATTTAAACCCCTGCCTCTGTTCCGTCCTTTGTCTGTCATTGTCGCTACTACCCCGTTCTGTGTCGCACTCCCCGGGTTCTGTGGCTCCCGTGTGTAAGTCTGCCATTTGCTATAATAAATCTTTGTTGTGGTGAAAATCTGCTTGCCTGGGTCTCCTTGAGCTAAACACGTGACAATAGGTAAGACTGGTCCTAAACTATTTGATAGTACAAATATAAGCCTCTTTGGATAAAAAGTAATAGCTAAATGGTAATGTAAACAACCACAATGCTATAGATCACATACAGTATAGCATTAAAGTTATATCATTTAGGCTACTGTAAATTGATGGAAAAATATATAATGACAATAGCATTACCCACTGATGAATGTGTTTTTTTTGTTTTTGGACCATGCCTACACTCTGTGCTCTTGGGGAATGATGGAATCCCCATTACAAATGCAAGTGTCCAATGTGTCCAACAGTAGCTCTGTCCATGAGGAAACATAATCAAATAGAGGATACAAAGATGGCAGCCAGTTCTCTATGAGTTTTGCATTGAAGTCTGTCCACCTTTTTCTTATGCTCCTGTTCAAATCCCAATTGGTTTGATGATCCATCAGTCAACGCACTGAAATAAGTCATGCAAAATGTATTGCACTCTTGAGAGTGAAAATAATGAAAAAAAAAAACCCAATTCAGCTCTGTTACTGTATATTATTTCTAGAAGAGTGGTAGAATCTTGACGAATAGACTCGCGGGTAAATCTCTTTCAAATCCTCGATGAGAAATTATTGATGTTGGGGAGGGGGGAAGGGTGTGACTTTTGAAAATCCCACTGAGGTGAGGCAACAGCGGATCAATAATGTTTCCTTTTGGACTGCAAAACCCCACCACACCACACTGCATCGCACCTCACCGCAGACCCGACTCCGACCCACAGAAGGATTCAATGTCGGATTTGTTTCACCTAGGGGCTGTTTCATACTGTCAGACAACACAAGGCAGATGCAGAATAATGATTTGGCTCTTCAGAAAAATCTACCGTAGGTGTACAACAAATGAGTTGCAAAAGGCACCCATGGCTTTGTGCGTATGTGTGTTTTTCTTTTCCTTGAGAAGCTGTTCTGTCACACACATACTGGCATATGAATGATAATGAGCTTCCGCCGTGACAAAATGAATAGATACTGTCAAAATGTATTAACCACTCTCACTGGGACAGAAAGGGGGTGTATAATTGCATAGTGTTCATGCTTGCCATTGAAAAAGCAGCTTTAGTAGTAGTGGTGCTAACATTTTCACCGTGAAAAGTGTGGTAGGGCAATGCAGTGTACTGTGTACAATAATAAAGTAAAAGATAAATAAACAAATGAATACATATATAAATATAATCTTAATGTAATCCAGTCAGGGAAGTTTTGTCTGTGCATTTTTTCCAATTAGTAAGGTAAATCACACACACAAGTCAGAGCAGAGGGCTGCCTGCTACAGCAGTGCCCAAGGCTGCCCTACTCAAGAGCACTTCAGACATGGTGTACCAGAGACTGCATCAGCAACGCTTTAGTTTCAAGCCCGAAGCCCTTACTAGTGGGCCATGGCTGTGTAGATGGAAACAACTCTCAGAAATGTTCAGGTGCTCTTACCTCAGGAATGGTGACTTTTTTTGACATATTTTAACCTCTGTAAAAGATTCTGTAGTATCTCAAGAATATTTTCCAACTAGAATCCCTGGAAATTTTTGAGGGATGTTTTTAAATAACACTCACTAGGACAAAAAAATATGAACATATAACACCTATCCTTGCTTCCTTACATTGGCTTCCTGTTAAAAGCCGAATTGATTTTAAAATACTTCTAACATACAAAGCCCTTAATGGCCTTGCTCCAGCATATATTAAAGACTTACTTGTTCCCTACCACCCTTCTAGACCCCTAAGGTCACAGAATGCTGGTCTCCTAGTAATTCCTAGATTATCAAAATCCACAATGGGAGGAAGAGCATTCTGCCATCGTGCGCCTGTCCTGTGGAACAAGCTCCCCTCTAACAACCTCTTGCCTCCTGGGTTCTCCTGGGACCTTCTTCCAACGTGATCTAGCGGCACTCCTGAATGGTCCTCAATCCACTCCACGGTCCATGCCACTGCCTCCCTGCTGAGGGTCACCCCTGCCTTCCACTGCCTGATCCTGCATCTCTGGCTTCCTGGGCGGGCTTCCTTCAGCTTCACAGATGACCCTGACATGATTGATACAGCCTCCAACTGGCCCCTGGCTTGACTGCGCCCAATGACATGGGACTATATCCTGGGATTCTAATGGGACTCCTATATTACTTTATTTATACCAAAATTTTCTTGTAATGTGTATCTAATGGAATAATAGTGGACTACTCACCATCTGAGAGACTGAAAACCTGCCCTACTGTAGGCATTTGGGCTAGCCCCTTGAGCCGTCGGAACTGCCCAAGGTTTCTTCCTTTACCATAACAAGCACAAACAAAAAAAACGCTGCTAGGGAGTTTTTCCTTGCCCCTGTTGCTCATTGGGCCTCTTGTGTTAAGCGCATTTTGACATGCCTTTTGTAAAAATGCGCTATATAAATAAAATTGAATTGAATTGAATTGAAGAACATCCCTCAGAAACATGCAAATCTTCTCATGAAACACTGGAAAGGGTGTATAATGGCATGACACTAGAAGTGCTGATGAAATGACGTAAGCTCGGACAAAGTTTAATTCTGCTAATTATCCTATTAATTACTGCTGTCCTTGGAGACTTACAGTTCTGCAGCCACTGCTATGGCATTGCTAAGTGAAGGTTAAAAAGCATCCTGTCTCTCAATCCACAGGGCCAGTTCTGAGCCTCCAGCTTGTGGTTAAATAATGGACCGGAATGAACGCTTTAATCTTTGGAGCATTCTCCAACACTCCATCAATGAAAAAGACGGATTCCTCGCCGGCCCCCTTGACAGGGATGAGGGAGGAGGGAGAAACTAATCTTTCATGAAATTGCACCCTAAACACAAGCTTGTTTCTGGGATAAATCACGGGAGAAAGAAATGAATAAAAAATGTGGCACTGTGTTGAGCCCTCTGGCAGTCGGTCCCGGGTCAAAGTGCTCATTTGTTCCTTGGGAGAAGCTGGGGAGTTTGAGGGTGGCGAGACTGGCGAAGGCGGTAAATGAGATGAGGTGGCCTTCCATGCTGAGGGACAATCATTAGGTCCCTATTAGTTACCATTTCCCGCCAGAGAGCATCAATTTCTCACACAGCCGTAAACAGATTTCAGAAAACAACAGTGAAAAAAAAGGTCATATCCAAGGATGTATGCATGAAATAGAACAGTGATGGGTGTCTGGGGCCAACGATGTATTGAAGTATGACACCACAGAAGAACACTTTAGAATTCGAATAGGTCATCACCTTGCTATACATCAACAATAATATGGTCAAAGGAGATGAATGGTCAGCAAGTAAGTAAGAGTAAATTATTTTCAACCCATTAAGCCCATTCATTGTGAATAATTACGCTGTGGACACTTTCCTTTCACTGTAGTGCACCGAAATTCAAAAGATGTGCTGTATATACACACCCTTTTCCAAGTTTTCAAAAGCATTCTTTTAAAGGTTTTCAGGTCTCATCCTAAAGGCTGCTTTCACAAAGCCTTGCATCCCCCCCTACTCTTAAAGACCATGTGTGATTTTGGTGATCATCATACATTTGGGATAACAGCTATTCAGAGACATGCCCATTTCCTCCGCACATTGTTCCTCATGCCTGATAGCAAAGGTAAATGCCCCTGGTCAGATTCTGTCAGGATGCCTGGTGTCATTTGTCTGCGTGCTGACAATCCCATTTATTGTAGAATATTTGAATACAAATAGACACTACAGTGACAGTTCAATGGGTGGCGTCTCAGCCCATGTCTACACTTGTGAGAGATTTTCTGCTGGACCCAAAAGTGTGACAGATCAGGGCACAGTACCGTAGTTGCCTGAGCACTTTCCCAAATGACTAAGCTGAATTTAAGTAGTCTAGTGTTTTGTTTTGTCCAAAGTCTATATTATTTATAGAGCAACGTCAAAAAAGACGATTCAGTATCAGTTTTCTTAGAGTGCAGGTCAGGTCCCAACCCAAGCGAAAAGTGAAAACAACAACAAGACAGTAAACCACACATGACTCTACTGTATGCTTCTGTTGCTAAGATACCATGTCTTGGGAAAAACAGATGTTCCAAATCTAAATTTAGAAACATACATCCTGAGAGGTTTATCTACTGAAACATATGGTGAGCAAGCAGTTTGTCCTTTTTTTCAGTGTTTCAAGTGATTTACTCCAAATTTAAGTGAGGGGGTTTCAAACACTTTTGGAGAGCTTTTCGAAGGCAGAGGCACAATTCCTTTGATGCATATCTAGTAACACATGCTGCTCAAGCTCCCATAGTTATTGTGCTATAGTTTTAATGAGCACTAACAGCAACCCTTTCTACTTTACTCTTACTAATATCTCAGGTGGTGGTGGTAGGCTTACTTCATGAAAGATATACTCCCACTCACTAACTAAAACTCTCAGCTCCAGAGGACCAGATACAGGAAGCAAGGCTTACTAATTAATTTGCTTAATTGGTTTCAAGTGATATACTCAAATTAGAACTGGATTGCTAAGTTGAGAAACCTGAATTTCAAGTAGTGGCATTATCCTTAATTGGCTAAAATGAAAATATTCAATCTTACTTCCTTCTTGGCCTTGACTGGCTAAAGTCCCAAACGTTTGGGGAGCCTTTGCCCGGTGTCATGACCTTGCTGGAGAGTGCAGTTGGGGGTATTTTAATGGAAAATTAATTTTGATGTTCAGATGGGCCTAAGGAGAGACATTTTCTGCCACTATGATTTATGATAGCAACCCAGTCAGACAGTCAGTCTCTCTCTCTCTCTCTCTCTCTCTCTCTCTCTCGGAACGAATTAAAAGGGAGAAATCCCCTGTAAATCAATCCATAGCTCAGGTCAGTGAATGCTGTCTGTATGCTTACTGATGCCTTTGGTTCTTCTTCTTCTTTGCTATGCCGTGAAGGCATTTTAAATGCTTCTGTAGGATGTTCAGATCTTTAGATGAAGTTTAGATGGCTACTGGGGCCAGCAGGTGCTACTGTATGCTGTATCTCTCCTTCAAAACAAAACATTGTTCAAGGAAAAATATCAACAATGTTGCCATTAGGCTGAAGGAGAAGTTCTCCTGTAATTATGGAGAGCAAAAGGCAACATAGCATGACACTCAAACATTTAATAAAACTGAGAGATTGATTGACTGCATTAAACTAAATTCCTGACCTTATTTAATAGGTCATATAGGCCTATATCACCAAAGCATTATTATTATTCTCAGTTAACACATTACGTAAAGCTATGGCTTTCATAAGTAGAGGATAGAATGTATTATACTTTTTGTTTATTTGATGGTCCAATTATTTTAATTGCTGATAGATTTCCATTGTTTTAATTTAATTGCATGAGCTCATTGTCTTTAGTCCTACAGTACTAGTAGGTTACAGGAACATTAGATCACATTTAGGGACCAATTAATGCAGAAAACAAAAAGGAATTCAAAGGGGTTTTTATTTTCTACTTTGACTGTATAGCTATTCTGACACTGAACATGTATGATTGAATTATTTCAGCTGTCAGTTTACAATATTTTGAAAGTTACACTAAATTGGTCTGTTAGCCTAAGTAAATGGATCAGACAGAGATGGAAGAAACAATTTTCATGAATGTATATTTTGTAAATAAATGTCATTTGTAATTTGGTAATACAAAACAGCTCTTTTTTCAGTTTGTCACTCTCTCTTCTTCAGTCCCCCATCCTCCTGCCTATTTCATAGGGGTCATGAACTAATGAACAACCCAAGAAACCCATTACCATGACTACCTGTTTTCATTATAGTATTTATTGACGCTTAACCCATCAAAAAGCTTGATTTCCCATCTGACCAACAGGATTCTAGTCCCAAAAGTATTTAGTAAATGGCATTTAAATCAGTTAGTAAATGGCAATTAAACCATTTTTTTTCCTGGTATGCATTTTGAATAGATCTTCAAAAAATGTTTGATCCTAAGACAGTGGTTCTTTATGGATTTGTTAGCCTTCTTTCTCTGGGTGAGGCAAGATTAAGGTTTACATGGGTAAACAGGCAGTTCTGTAATGGTTTCGGTTGGTGGAAATTTGTTAGTTTTCAAAGGAGTCAAAGGAATGATGACTTTTCTCACAGGTGTGTTTCATTTCGACATGAACCCCTTCCCACACAGAATGATTACTAGAAAAACATAATTTTTTTCTGATAAAGTAAACACAATAAGGTAATCACGACTTTTCACTTGGTTAATGTTGCCCTAACTCAACACAGACAATGCATTTGGCCAAAGTCTGACAAGTAAACACCTACAGAATTAGGTGTCTTTAATACAAACAGGCCAGACTTACTCCCAGAGAGTCAAGCGAGGAGATACAGAGTATTATTGTCACGTCCATACATCTACGCCTTGTGTCTGAGTCCATAACCTCTACAAACTGTGACAATTATCTTCAGAAGAGGGCAGACAAAGGAAAGGGAAAAATCACGGGGAAATTGAGCCTGATCATGTCCAGATAAGAACTAAGCAGACTAAGCAGTCTAATCATTTTCAGTGGGTAGACAAACAAAAATGCAAAAAAAGAACATATTGTATTTCCCTTGATTGTCCTTACCAGTACAAATAATTGTGTTAAGCACTGTAAGCATGTTAGATAACAAACCCCACGCAGTCATCAGTGATAACCGCCAGCGGTCCCCTAGTTTTTTTATTTGAGGAGAAGCGGTAGTCTGGGTGGGCTTTACTCAGGCTTAGAGACAGTGATTCACAGCTGCAGCTGGGTATGGAGGGCCTGCAGTTGCCTTTCAAGTCTGCATCGCAGTAATCAACTTTGGAGCTGAGGATGCACGCCGCTGCGGTCGGCTGGAGCTGCGGCTGGCGGTCAGTCAGCGGTCGTGATCTACGTGAAAAGGGCTCTGCACTGTTTATATTCATAAACTCCGAAGTGAGGTTTAGCTTTGCAGTGGTTGGCATGGGAACGGATGAGAATGCACTTTTGAAGTGTGGGAGGGAGTTGTCAAGGGTAGGGTACGGGGACAAAGGCTCATGTCTAATGTGAGTGTGTGAGTGTGTCTCTAAGAGAACGAGAGAGAAAGGCTCAATGATTAAGAGACTAATGAAATAAATGGAGAAAAAGGGGGGGGAAGATAAATTAGGCAATGAGGAAAGGTATAAGAGAGACACATCTGCAGATGGTAAGAGACAAAGATACAAAGATTTTTGAAAAGAGAGGGGAAGAGAGAGAGAGAGAGAGAGAGAGAGAGAGAGAGAGAGAGAGAGAGAGAGAGAGAGAGAAGTTGCTCTCCTCCCCTGTTGTGTCTGGAACGCCGACTGCGGAGTGACACAAATGGAGCAGAAGCTATAAGCCTAAAAACCTCCTTGTGCTCAGTGGCAGCCTGGCACAGCAGATGTGCACACAACATTATGCCCTCACCAAAACTCTTTTACTATATTTAACTACCATCCACCACCACCACTCCTGCTGAGCAATGGTGTGGCGCACATGCCATTGACACTTTGATTTGAGTGTCAGGTGTGGTCGGGGGGATGAAAGATTAATTGAATCATTGGTGTGGGCTTTGAAGTAGGGCGTAGCAGCGGTAAGTCAGACAGCATCTCTGCCGTACCGGTGGGGTAGCTTTGAGGTGTGGTGTTGGAGTCCCATAACCTGTCTGCCTTGCTTCCATGTCACAGCCCGGCAGTCAGCTCGTTGTCACTGACTGCTGCATGGGCTGATTTGCTAGTTGACAAAGCAATAAAAATGGCAGGATGACTTCTCAACTGCAGATTGTTTTCTGCCAATGGAGAGTGGGTGGTGCTACCCTAGTCATACGTTGGCTGTCATCTTGCTTCAATCTACCAAATCTGTTTTTCTTTTAAAATTATCTGAGAATTAAAATGATTGCTGTGTGACATTCTTTAATAAAAAGGTGTCCATGATTTTGAGCAGCTTGTTGCACATAAAGATGTACAATGTATTTTCATTGCTAAAAGCTGCACAATATGTTTTATTACTACAACTTTTCATGCAGTACTAAGAGCTTAGTTTCCCAAGCAATAGACCACATCTTCAGTAGAGGTTATTTATGGATGGAAAATAGTATTCTCAGCAGATGTGTCAGGGGATATGAGGTCTGCAACCAAGGGGGAAAAAGTTTCTCAGTCAATAAATGAAAGTCGACAACCAGATATGATGCTGACTCAACACATATCTCCCAAAGCCTCTGATTCTGTGTCAAGAAAGAATGGATTTGCCTAACCTTTAAAGCTGGATACCTCTGTATGACATTCAGACACCCTTTGAGATATAGGCATTTTTCAATTTCCATTGTCATGGAATTTTTAATATCAGAATGCATGTGTTGTATGGAAATGTATGCATATATATTCACTGTTCTCCCTCTCAATGTTTTATTTCCTTTGTGTGCAAAGTATGTTGTTTCCATATTCGATGTTTTTTTCTATGTATATACATAAATGACCAGAATTTGAACTGAATATCAAGATAGGAATATGATGATTTTCACATGCTCGAGCAGGTACCTTTACAACATATAGTCAGGCCATGACTGACAGACAGGCTACAACCCAAGGGACTGAATTAGTGGTTGTCTTTCAAACTTCCTCCGCACGCTCCCTAGTAACCGCTATGGTATATCCAGCTGACAATTACAAGGGAACACGATTAGTCTGACCAAACTTGGGTGAAGAGCTGAGGGCCTATAGCTCGTTTCTAGACATACTGGCTGAGCAAAACCATTTCCTCCTGCCAGAGCACATCTACATTCCTAGGATAGTATAGCAGACCTTGATTTTAAGACTTTTTCAACCCTTAGAAATACTCTCCTGCATGAAGTCAAGCGGTGAATACAAAACTGTGGAATAGCCCTACACAGCCCAGAAGTTCACACAGTTATTGTGCTCCTGGGTACATTTGAGTTAAGGTTAAACTTTGTTGTCCACCTTATCTGGAATTTGATTTGCATCACCCTTAGATCTCCATTAAGATATTCAATAAAAAAAATAATGCACCATTATAAAGGATGGGCAATTATCATTCAACACACTATCACCACTGTCAATGACACAAGAAGAATTTGCAAAGCATTGGCTTTAATTGTGCAAATACGAATGTATATTTCCACAGCCTTTGTCAGCTTAGAAATCTAAGACAAACAATACAAATACACTTTCAAGTCATAAAGTGTCATTCCTTTCTGATGTATAACATTCAGCTGGTAATTTCCTTTGAGTTTTAGGCTTTAGAACATTTTCCTGGCAACTTCCTGACGTATTAATCCTTAATCATAGGCTACATGATTGATTCTGGTTTGCATGAAGGGCCGTGCTGCTGCAAGGACTAATTTTTATGGTATTTTTTTCTAGAATATCTAGAAGGAGCTGGATTACATTTTTAATAGATTTAGTGGTATTTTTCATTTTTCTTGCTTTCAACAAGCAACCAGCCAGCAGATACACTCTAGTAGAAAAAGCTTAGTGCACACAAGAGTTTTCCCTCGAGTCGAACTATTGGCCTATCCTAAATTAATAGTAGGACAGGAATTATGGGAACAAAGACTTGATATTCTATGAAATGGTAATCTGTAAAATTCTGGGGTTCTGCCCTAAACTTAAATTTTACTGAACATGCCTGATCATGATCCACAACATCTCATCATGATCTACATTCAGTAGACTCGGGTCTAGCCATAGTGATGGATTTTGGTGTAAATTGCTTACTCAAGATGTAAACAGCCTTGCCATTGTGACACTGTTTTAACAATTGCTACTCCTTATAGTTCCATGTTTGCTCCATGTCAGCCCACCCTGGTATTTGGTTTGAAAAAAAAAAACAAAGAGATATACTTCACTCACATAGAGCTGTGTAAAACAAACATTTTACTGGTATAATGTTGGTTCTTACACTTTCACTGATGGTGTCAGTAAATCTGTATAAGATGACTGAGACACCATTTTATTTTGTGAAAGAGTGCCTCCCTCTGCTGGACATTATAAATACTGCAGGGTTATTTTCAACAAATACCAATGTGGTGTCTGGAACAGGGGTTTTCAGCAGTCCACATCATTGAAACCTGATGTGTGTTATGACAACAGCAAACATTGCCAATGAACACTATACACAAAACAAGTTAAAAATCAGAGATGTAGAAACAATCAAAATACTTACAGCGCAGTAGGCCTATAAGCGTGTTTTGGAAGTATCTACTTTACTTGAGTCTGTAAAAAAACTGTTCACCTTAACTTTTACTTCACTACATTTCCTGAGTTCACTGTGTACATTCACTTTTCAACATTTCTAAACCGTAATATCTACGTAGACTATCAGATTAGTATCAGAGATTCAATTAAATAGTAGTTGACTGTGACTACCACAAAGTTTTTAGAGAAGTTGACTTTGCTATCTGGCCTACTGTATGTTGTATTAAATGTGGGTCTACTGGGACAGGGCAGAAAATAGAGACTGGAGTTGGGGTAGACCTAAACCTTTTGACACTAAAGTCAAACACAGATCTCACTTTCTCTTCATTGATTGCTGGATTGCCCTTGGTACAAATGACCTACGCAATCTGTCTGTTTTGCAGTGGACAGAGAGGAGCCTGTTACTGAACAAGCTGTTCTGCTTGTGTGTGTGTCATTGTCCACTATAGAGAGCTCAGCTCCGTTCCTACCACAGAGACAGCTTTCCTAATCAGCCTATCCAGTTGTCCAGCATCCCTTTTCTTCATGCTGTCTCCCTAGCATACCACAGCATAGAAAAGGACACTGGCCCTGACAGACTAGTAGAACACAAGAGCTTGCTGCAAATGTTAAAGGACCACAGCCTCCTCAAAAAGTATAGCCTGCTCTGTGTCTTTTTGTACAGTGTGTAAGTGTTGTCAGACCAGTCCAGTTTCTTGTCCAGGTGTATCCCCTAGGTATTTGTAAGTATCAACAGTCTCAACAGTCACTCCATCAATGCTGACAGGCAGTAAGGAAGTGTCAGGTCTCCTAAAATCCACAAGCATTTCTTTAGTTTTGGAGGTATTCAACTGCAGCTGATTGGTTCTGCACCATCCCACAAAGATCTGAGGTCACCCAGTCTAACATACTCTGGCCATTCAGTAAGGTAGTCAGTGATCCTGGTCACAAAGCTTGGGTCCACTTTCATTGGAGTAGTTTGTCCTGTATCAGAAAAGGCTGAATGGTGTTGAAATCGCTGCACAGCCTCCTTTATCTAAATGAGAATGTACCCTGTGAAGCAGTTACAGTATATATGGCATCCTCCACACCCACATTTTCCTGAAAAGCAAACTGTAAAGGGTTAAGTGCATGGCACACCTGTGGTCTAAGCTGGTAGAATAGCAGCCTTTCTAGGGTGTTCATTATGTGAGAAGTGAGGGCAACAGGCCGAAAGTCACTGAGTTCTTTAGGGTGTGCCTTTTTGGGAACTGGTATACTCAAGTAGATCTTTTAAGTCCATTCAATAGATGGACATTCAGCTCTCTGACCTTTAGCCTAATCTATAACCGACCGCTTTTTAACCATGTGCCAAGTAACTATGACTTTTTTTATACATACAGTAGCCTACTTGCATAGCCTGTCTTCAGAAATCCACAGTTTCAAGGCTATCCTTAATGTCAATCATTAAACTACTCTGCATGCCCCAATGTAAGTAATGTCCAATGTAATTCATTGGCCTCTAATATTATTTTAAAATTTCATTTAAATTGAATATTCATAAGAATTATAGGCCTAATATGTAATTTGCAAAGAAGTTATAAAAGTGAGAAAGTAAGATCAAATAAAGAACAGATTACTCATGTCTTGCTGTGTGTGTACGATGAAAAATGTATATGGATGAACCTTTTCTGCATGGCAAGAGCTCTGAGAATGTGAAGCATACAAAAGCAATACTGACCTGACAAGGGCTGGATATCATTGGTGATTTCTTGAATCAATGTGATTCCGATCTCAAAGGTCATGATACGTTCCAATTCAATATTGACATCTATTTTAAATCTATTGACAGTTTTATTTGTGTCAGTACTATATCCCTGTGTTGGGCTATACAATATCTGTGGACAGTTAACTTTGCTAATAAGTGGATATTTTATCATTTATGTAATCCAATATTATAATATTCCAGTCACAAGAAGTAGTGCATCGTCAACAGGAGAAAATCAATCTGTGAATTTTTAAATCGATACTGTATTTTTCTAACGAGAATTGATATTGAGCGGTGAATCGAATATATACACGCATAAATACTAGCAGTCATTCAGTTTAATCAATTTAAAAGGTATTTGGTGCGGAAACCCTGAACCGCAAGTGTAAAAAATAAAAAAATACCCTAAAATCTTTTTTGTTGTTATTTTGTACGACATTATCTCATTATTTCGAGATAATAAGTCGTTATTTTGAGATATTATGTTGTTATTTTGAGATAATTAAATTATTTTTTTTTCCAAAAAAAAAATTTTTTTTTTAGATATTAATTTACTATCTCGTTATTTTGAGATATTAAGTTGTTATTTTGAGATATCATCTCGTTATTTCGAGATATTAAGTCATTATTTTGAGATATTATCTCATTATTTCAAGATAATTTAGTTTAAATTTCTTTTTTTTTTAAATATACCATCTCATTATTTCGAGATACTAAGTCGTTAATATGAGACATTTTCTTGTTATTTCGAGATAATGTTTTGCCGTTTTAGTTGAACTTTGAACCAGTATCAATATTAGCCACTAGATGGCAGAACATGTTAACAGACGCACATTCAAAAAATCAGCACCACCTACTGATGACAGCCTGTAGGTCCGACCACCAATTTGATTGTTTCCCCATGAAGTTCACTTCATATTTTATAGTGATGTCATAGGTAATGGGTTTATGGCAAATGTTCAGCAGCGCGGACTGCCTCCAATAGAATGCAGTGCAATACCGTTGGGATCGCTGTGTTCCACTTTCCCTCCCTATGCAATACAGCGGTCTTTAGAGGGAGCTCGTGAGAGAAAAAAACACAATGTTGCTTAGCCCTTCTTTTAAACTTCTAACCAATTATCTGGAATACACCCAAAATGCACCCATAACACACACACTTACACACACCACTTTCTCTCTCATTCTGCACTTTCATCAGACTCTTGCGTTATAATCTCCTGCCAAAGTCACACACTTAATAGAGTTTTCGATTATCTTTTAGCTTAAATGTCATTTTTCTTTTGTCTCTTTGAATAAAGCATTTGCTACTCAGGACTCAACACTGAAAACATTGGATTTTTGTAGAAAACAAACAAAACAAAACTAATATGGTAGCCATCTGTTGAACCTGTAGGAAACATCTCTCCCGAAACTTCAAGAGCTATAGCTATAGTCAGTTGACTTTAGCCTGGGCTTATCGGTGGACTGGCTAGCGTACTCAACCTGCAGTTGGAGGTTGCTCTAAGGTCATTAGTTCAAGCTCAGGGTTGGACCATACAGTATTACCCGTCACTTGACACATGTCTGTGATTTTCTGATGTAACCCTAACCCTAGGTATTCTGCATCTGGGCTTTTCTGAATACTTAAATTGACCTTTAAACTAGAGAACAGGAAATATAAAATCATATCAATCATATAATCATATAAAATCTGGAAAATTTGGTACTTGGAAATATACTGTAGGGCTGATCTCAATACAAAACACCACACAGGAATTCATGTTGTAAAAGTAGCTAGCGAAGGGCAGTAAGGAGGCAGTGTCAATGTCGGTGAGTGTCAATGCCAAACCCTTTAAATGTGGGTGTTCAGTGGAGATGGAGAAAGATGGTCAGGACTGAGCAATGCAATAGACATTTACGACAGCTCCAAGAGACCTGGGATCAGGGTCTAATGGGAACCAGGGTGAAAAGAGAGAGGAAGAGAGTTATTCTGCCTCTGGAGAGTATGTCAGTTCTGCTGCAAAAAGAGCAAGAACTAGGCTATTATTACAGTACATGTGCCTTAGCAGGACATTAGATATCCATCTGACATTTGTGGTTCTAAAAAATAAGACAAAAGTAGTCCTCCACTGATACCAAACCTGCCAAATCCTCACAAGGGTCATAAAGGATTTCACTCCAAGTCAAGAGCTGTGAACAGGAGTATAACGCTAATAAATCCGAGGCTGTGATCTAAGGTGCGAGTCGTCACTACCCAACCCCGAATGGGTCATGACTTGAATGAATTCTCACCAGCAGTCATTTCCTGATGTTGACAACCAAACTCGAATGGGCTCCTACTGCTCAGTAAATTCAGAGTTCTCCACAAATACTGAGATTGAGTCTGGAGTCTGTGTCCTCTTGCAGCATGCACTATTAATTAAGTCTTCAGCTTAAAGGACAGTAATTTCACAGAAATGACCTTTTGTGTGGATTCATGTGATTAAAAACTACCATATTGGTAGATAGATAGATAGATAGATAGATACTTTATTGATCCCCAAGGGGAAATTCAAGACTGGCTGGTGACTGACTGTCCTGATATTATTTACTTATACATTTACTACATGGGTAGTGAGTAAGAATGAGGCAAAAAATAATATGAAAAGACGCCTAATTACAACAATTCATGTTATTTTTATGTTTACTGGTGTAAGTGGCAACAGTGTGTTATTTCCCTGACCTTGATTTGTTGTTCACTTGAAAACAGTTTATTTCAAAGCAAGACTTAAGGAGAGAGACAAATCGCAAATGACTTATTTCATCTGATTTACAAGTCAAAACTGTCAAATTATTTAGACCAAGTGTGAATTCTTCAATCGTGTAAGCACATAAACATATTAAAATCCAATGTCACTGGTGAAAAGATGATATATCAAAATGCCCAGTTAAGTTCTGACACATTTTCACATTAAAATAAGATTGAAGTAATTAATTCATGTATTTTAAATTTCACAAAATTGGATTGAAGTCATTTCTTCACTTTTAACTCTCATAGACTAACTTGTTGTTTGGTCTATGGACCACTAGAGGCCACTATGAAACTAGCCAAGAACTAGCAAAGTGAGTGGGCCCTCCCATTCATTCACTTTTGGGAGGTAGATCACATCTGATGAGATTTCTATCCTAGTCACAATGACTCAGAAAGGAGCTACATTAAGGTTTTAAGCTGCATGGGCCTCTAAATTGATACATGGAGCCATCTTGGTAGCATTGCCCAAATGTGTATTCATCCAAGGTCATTAGGTTCATCACAGGCATGTTGGATGGAGGGAGCTGCACCTTGCTGAGCCAGAATAACACATGAAATCAAATTCAAGATAGCCATGCTCACCCCAAATACCAAACATACAAAGCACCACTCAATTCCATCAGTCAAGTCCAGATGGAGGCAGACACTGGTACAGTATCTAACTTTGTTTTTGTAGCCTACTCGCGATGCAAAATTTCCACTACTATCCCATGATGAAAATTTGGTAGTCAAATGCAAAATTAACCTAAATTAATGGTACATTAATTATTTGATTTGTGTGTGTGCATGTGTGTGTGTGTGTGTGTGAGTTGATATGTGAAAGTGAGAGAGAGAGAAATATGTGTGTCTGGTAGGTAAAAATTTGCTGTTCATCTTCCCTTCACTTGTTGATGAGCAAAATGGCATCAGGCCATGTCCTTCAGCATTGTCCCTGAGTCGGCAAATTGAGTAACAATGTCTATGCAAAGTAGAAGCATCATTAATTCCTTTTTTCCTCCTCTTCATATGACCACCATGTGCTGAGAAAACCACAAGAGACTTTCTATTTTTAACAGAGACATTTATTAATGTATGCATGTATTCCATTTAAATACAGCAAGAACACACCATCAAGCACTAGGGGACGCTGTGGAGCCAGTGGATTGGCAGGGGTGATTTGAAGGAAGGAGCACTAAAGAATAGAAGAGTTTCAATACCTCATGCCATGCGCCGAGCATTATCCTTTCACACTCAGTTCGCTCTCAGCCGATGCACCAGCACATGTGGAGCCAGAAAGGTGGGAGCAACAATAACTTACTGGACTGAGGGGGGTGGTGTATGCCTTAGTGCCAAAAGACTGTCACAAAACCAAACAGCCACTGAAATCAAGGCACTTTGCCTTTCCATCAGCTTACATTTTGGTGACTAAATGACCAGTTAGTTACACTAGGTTCAGGATTTGATAGTGATCATCTTTTCATTCCAGTGGCAGTTACTCCTGAAACGGTAAGGCACCCAATATTGTTATGACAGTGCTATACAACTCACAGTTGCGCAGTAACAGAGCTTATAATTGGTGCCTGTACTTTTTATCATAGCACAAGAAAATGAGATAATCTTCATGGCAACTGGCAAGCCACCTACCATCATAAATCTTCACTAAAAAAGTAATATATTAGATAATATAAGCTCAATAAATATCTGGATAGAGATTCAAGCAAAAACCTTTTTTTTTAGACTTCCCTCCCGTCAACATACCAAGAGAAGTACAAACAAAAAACAAAAACTCTTTCCCCAGGTTAATAGCAAGTAAACATTTTTATCTTCTTTTAAGAAAGAGTATCCAATAATGTGACACCACAGACATCCAAAGCAGATTTCTGGCAGTGTCACAGCTAAAAGCAAACCCATTGCCCACAAATCAATCAAATGAAGGTCAATGGAGACTCCAGTGTCATTGGACTCGGTGGGAAACCAAACAGAAGACAAACACTGAAAACATCAAACTCACATGAGCATCTGGAGTTAATAGGCTACTTTGCAGAGACAAGACTGAACAGTTGGTTAGGTAGAGCAAAGAAGTAGTCCTGTTTTGTTCATATAGCATAATGTATGCTGGACTTTGCCCAAATTTAAATAAATCTGTGATTACAGAGATTGACACATGCATACATTTCTCCCCCTCATCAAATTTAAGCAAAGCTTTTTTTTATCCCCCACAATTTGTCTTTGTTTACAGTTACATGTTTTTAAACTGAAATCTTTACTATGCAAATACCAGTGTGAGATAATTATTGCAAATATCAACAGTATGAATCACAGTATTTCAAAGGAAGGCATGTTTAGAGGCATACTGTGAATATGGTTCCATGTTGTCTTTCGTCTGTCTCACTGTCTGACTTACTGTACATTAGGAGTAATGTTTTGTGTTTAACACATTTTTTTCCAGCATCATCCCCCCCACACTTATTTTCTGTATTGATTACAGCACACCTTTTTCTGAACGCCAAGCATGTGTTTTCACTAGAGTACACATTTGATCAGAAAGGGAAAAAAAGCCTGTCAGCTTGTGTTTCACCGGCAGACTTCTAGTCCTGCTTCTCCGTGGCAAGATCCTGGTGTTGAAGTGCTCAAGTGGCACTATGAATCCAAGCCATTGCCACTGACAGAATTAACAGATGTTTTATGCTCATCGAGAGGATGCCTCACATTCACCATTCTAATATAAATACAATATCAAATTCATACACCATAAATTAAAACAACTCAATTTTCAAAATAGAAAATAAAAAAAAATCACATTTAAATAGTATCATTATTAGATAAAACATGTATCATCAGACCATGTGTTTGCTGGCTCTGAAAGTGTCCTACACTATATCAGTCTATGTATCTGCTCACCTAATGGCAACACGAAGGATTAAATGTAACACAAGTAAACAATATGATTTCTAGAAGAATTTCAGTGTCTTTTCAGTGTCTCTTCAGTGTTTTTTCTCATCTCTAGCTTTTCTTTAACACCAAAAATGACAGTGTTTGCAAGTATCCTGACCAATTTCCCTCAAACACTTGCAGAGTCTCTCCATGCCACTACAGCCACACTTCCTGACAACATACAGCAGAAGCAACTGCTTGGTCTTCCTGCCATGCCTTTGGTGCACTGAAACTCTTCTGTTTGCTTTCCTGCACTGTGGCATGCACTATGTAAAATTATAATTTTTTTCTGATCAATTGGCCACTCTGGGGGTGTGTGTTTACAGGTCTTGCCTCACTAGGCATGTCTCATGGAACTTCAAAGACTGCAAGACTGTGTCCACTTTTGACTTCCACCTTCTCTTTGATTATTTGAACATTAATTTTACTCATGCACATGGAAGTGACAGTCTAATCGATGCATACGCTGCGTGTCATGTTTTTCATTTACAAGCAAATATTGTGACTTCCACTGGATAGTCTATCATCTTAAAAAAATCTTCAAAAAGCTAAAAAGACAGCAGTAGAATATAGTGTTTCACTGGTTCACGCAGGCATTTACAGGCTGGCCGACCATCTACAGACCCTCCAGAGAGGGCCAACTGTACACTTCCTTAACCGAGACGTAAGCAAGCTCCTGCTTCTCTCTGTCAGGAGAGCATGATTAATGATTATCTCTGTCACAGCCCTCAGGAGCAAGTAAGTTATTTAAAAATATACACAATTGTTGCTCAGCCCTCATCAGATTTTTTAACAGGGATGGGGAATGGGGGACCGGGGGAATTTGAACTGAATTTGTGTGTGCGTGTGTGTGTGTGTGTGTGTGTGTGTGTGTGTGTACATGTGTGGAGTTTGGTGACTAAGACATAATAGGACAATCAAGAGCTGAAGCTGTGCACAATGGCATACAGACACACTTATCACAACAACCAGAGAAGACAGACTGTGTGTACATGTACAAGTACATGAACCTGTAAATAATAATAATAAAAAAAAACAAAGGTCCTCAGAATTCTCTTGGAATCCCCACCCAACCACCCATCTCCTTATAATAAACAAAGAGATAGCTAAATACTACCCAAATCTGTACAAAACCAAAGGGCAAACTCACTGAGAAACTGTGAACACTTCAGATACATTTCCGTTGCTGAGGTGACATGGATATCACACGTGTCAAATGGAAGCTGCATGATGGAGTACTTGAAGAAGGGTGCCGGATCGGGATTGGTCAGAGTGTCTTTTCTTTTGGGTCTCTGGTTGCACCAGACATACAGTAGAAGGAGGAGGGGAGAGAGAAGGTGAGGCGAGGGCTTTGATGGATGGAGGACCAGTCAGTTGGGTGGAGCATTACTGGGTTGGGTTGCATGTACTGCATGTACTGTGACGGCTCTAATAATGCTGTGGAGGGCTAGTGTGCGTTGGTGGCGGGGGCCCTGAAGTGTTTGTGTCCTGGCCCTGACCTCAGGAGCTGCTTCTGGCCATCAAGACTACAGAGGAGACAAACACGTTATGCGACTGAGTATGTATAACAACCAAAAATGATATGCATGATGTCTGAGTAAATAGTTTTGATGTATCTAACTTTATTGCTGATAGTTGTATTGCTGAAAATAGTTGTAGTTAGCTTAAAAATAACATTTGTGAACACATGTTTTTTTACATTAGTTCCACTACCAGCTTGCTACCATGTTCCACTACCATGTTGAAAGAAATATAATTGTACCCGGAACTTTGAATGTGATTCACAAATACACAAATAAGGTTTTGATTTATTTCTTTTCTGATGCACACCTCTTCTGCAGTAACAGCCATGAATAAAGACATCTTTCACAGAATGATTACAGAAAGGTCAAGGCACAAATGCTGTCTTTTATTCTATTTATCAATCTAACCATAACACAAGAAAAGGGTTTTTGACTTCTTGTTTATTCTAAATGCATTAAAGAAGTCGTGTGATTATGATTCAATTTCAGATACCTTTAAAATGCAGACATCTGACCTGGCATTTACCTGACAGATGACTAACCCATTACATTATCACTGGCAGAAAACATGTTAGGAAAACAGCATAAACTGGAGAAAAATAACACGTCACTCAAACTTTTCAGCCCATGCAGTCAATCATCCGGTTAAGTAATGCTGCACTTTCAAAGCAGGGCGCTAATGGAGATCCCAATTTAACGCACCTCTGGTGTCCTGTGTTTCTCTTCTGAAGATTCCGTTTCCCTGACAACCACGGCCTTTGTCACTAGCATATCAGGGTGCTGCTGCTTGGCTTCCTGGATCGCCATGGCGAGGGCCTGGAAAGAGGTGATAATTCAGACCTGTCAGTTGCCTTTTTTGTCCCTTCCCAGGCTTAAAAGCTCAATGTAATTATAATAAGAAAAAATATTTTTATTTCAGTGTGATGGAAAGGGGTAGCACTGGAGGAGTATTTAGTATTCAGGACATTCATTGCCTTTACATTAGTGTCTGTTGTATGGTACTGTACATACCTGGTGTTGGTCAACGTCATCATCTCCTGTGATTATTATTCTTTTCTCAATCCGGGTCTCTGAGTAGCCCCCTTTTACAGTCTGGAGAAGAACATGACATGTACTTATAGTAACAACTTCACAGAGTAGGATTACTAGATGAAGGTGTTTCCACCGTTTATGGTTGAGGATGAGTAGCTGGTTGTTATGGTGCATGACCTTTTCCAGGGAAAATGCAGGATGGAGACCATGACATTTGCAAGACAGCTGGGGTCATAAAACAGCATAACTAATCCAGCCTCTACTCTGACAAAACCTTTTCTCCACAACCTTTAAAAACAACAGCTGTGTCACTGTGATCTTCAGGAAATCCCAAGACTACCGTAAAGTTGGAAATGCTGGGAGTGCTAAAAGTCTTGTTACCTTAGTCACTTGGGTGGTGGTTGCTGAGGTAACATTTTCCGTGGTGACAGTAAGCGGGGATACCGCCGAGTCTCTCCCCAGAGAGCCTGCTTTGACCTGCAAAAACACCAGAAGGCACAGAGTGATGCCCAGGAGGCAAGATACCTCCAGGACATGCATGCACACACACACACACAGACACACACACTCAAACACACACACACAAACACACACAGCTGCCATTTGTTTCAGCCAAGAGATACATTCCCCTGATACACTGCTGCAAACACTGCCAGAAACACCATTCATGTAGCAACACAATCATTACATGAAAGACAAAACACTATTTCATATCAACAAAAACAAAAAAGAGCCAAAAAATATAACACCAAAGGATTTCTTATTTATTTATTCGGTTTTTGATTTTCTTTGTGTGTTTAGTCTTCATCCACACTCACAAAAAAAATCCACTCATCCACTGGAGTCCCTCAAGCACCAATCACAGAGAGCAATTTCAGGGGTGTCAGTGGAGCCTACGCTTTCGTAAAAATGACAGAGACATTCTGTGACATTCATCGAAATGACAAGACACATGTTGGCAAAGTCTCGATAAGGGCAGAGCACTCACTGGAGAGCCATTCTCCCTGCTAGGAGGAGCCTCCGTCTCCCTGTAATCCTCCTGGCTCTGAAACAGACACAGGGCAGGAGTGGAGACAAACACACACACACACACACACACACACACACACACTCCCATGGGCTGCACAGTACTCAGTTGGACACTATCATGGTCATGCTCTGTCATCAGGCTGGGCAAGCAGCAGCCTTGCGGAAGCTCTCTGCGAAGCTCTAAGCTTGAGCCAAACCAAGCAAAGTCATAAGTCTGATGCAGTCAAGCATTCTTCCCAATCAGCTGCAGCAAACATTGTTTTAACCTTTTTTTCTGTGTGGGTTCTGGATTGCTTCTCCATTGACATGAGGCTGTCGTCACGCAGCGTTTCACAGAGGTTTTTCTGCGAAGAATGAACACTGCGCATTCTTCACAGACACTTTGTTGGGTGAAAATGCATTGCGTCCAATAGCACACGCAGACACACACACACACACACACACACACAAGGAAAGAAAGGAGATAGGAAGTAGGCTGGTACACCGAGCCCTTCAAGCACACAGACACAATGTGTTCCTGTGTTCACCCAAAGAGTAAAGCACAGTGCAGCACCCTGAAACGCTTCATTTCAGTTAACCACCAGAATGTGTCTGTGATATAATGAGGGTATTGTATGTTTTCAATTGTTTTTTTTTTAGTCAGAAAGCTGCTGTATTTAATGACACGGGTGTTTATTTACACATGTGGCACCCAGTAATGTATCAGTGACACATTCTGAGCACAGGTACAAGACACAAGCATGCGGAGCTGTAGTCTGGTCAGAAAGCTCTGTGACGGAAAAAAAGCAAAACAAAAACAAAGACCTCTCACAGAAGACACCTGGCATAGTGCTGTCTGGAACATGCAGCGAAAAAGCAGCCGCATAGTCTTTTACACCACACTGATCTAAGATTGGAGACGGGGAAGAGGGGTAACTGTACCATGTCACCCTCTTGAGGCGGAGTGTTGTCACTGCAGGAGAAATTGGTCTCCGCACAGTTGACTTCACCTTGTGTTTGCTGCAATGCAAACACATACAGCACAGTGCACACATCGACTTAGCAAATAGACACTGCTCATCACATCACACAAGGACAAACGGAGCCAAAAAGAAAAAAAAAAAGTGTCCATCAGCAGATTAATGAATGGGAACTTGATTTCCTCTTTCACCATGGCCTTGAAAGGCAACCTCTAAAGCTTACTGGTTTGACTCATTCGTGCATTCAGACGAATGGCACAACAGAGTCACAGTAATTACATTTTAATCAGGCACCTGTGGGCACAGTCTGGCTCCAAAACAATGTCCCAGGATGAATGGAAGGCCCTCTCTATTTCATTGGTCTCATTCATTAGGTGTCAATACTCTAATCAAGCCATAACAAGGCTATTATGTCATCCCCTTTTTAGATAATTTGTCACCCCATACAGTCATGAGCTGTTATCAAAGTGACACCAATGAGAGAAAAAATATCCACTCCGTCAGTTTCAAATTGTAGTGCTTTTTCTTTTGAATATTTTGAATCACATCCACTAAAAGTTAATGCTGAACATACAAAAAAATAATTCCACTAGACCAACACCAAACAATAATCACAAATTCAAGCCTTTTCAAATCTATTCTGAACGATTTTGATTCAAGGTGTTGTTTTGATACCTGTTCTGTGATGTCTATGATGGTGGGGGGAACTTCTGCTCCATTGGAGTGGGGTTCCACCTTGATTTCAGCTTTCCGCAGTGAATGAGCGATGCTCACAGCATTAGGGTCTTTCCTCGCCACTGGAGGCTGAGAGCACAAGATACACACCAGTGTGATTTATCATACACTGATATCTGACTCTACAGGTCTCTAAAGAAAGCTCTTCCAGAATGTAAGAGTGTAAGAGGAGTGTGAGAAGTTGAAATATGGAAGGAGAGGTGATAAAACAAAACATCTGCTTTGTACCACACACTGGTCTTCAAGTGCATGCATAGCATGTGTTGTTTTTTTTAAGCTAATACAGGTCTTTAATGATCATTATTCCAAATAACTTGTTTATCAGTCTTTATGCAGTACACAAGAAATTGTATTAAATTAAAAAGAAATGTCAATAAATAATAAAAACACAAAACACAAATAATACAAACAAACCAAAAAGAAACCCATGAAATGAACAATAACTAAAAAATAACCATAACAAAATAATAAAATGGATAGCAATCTTAACACTCCATCCACACTCAACCATCTGGGAGATTGCATTGGAGATCATTCCTGAACGACCTGCTTCCAGAGCCTTGCATATCAACCTTGGTTGTAAATGTGCAATCAACACTGCAGTGGATGTAGAAATTATAGAACATGAGGTAACACTTTATTTTAAGGTACACATGTTCGCCACTAATACATACTTAATGTCTGTACTGTATAAGTCACTTGTAGGCCAAGTGTTAAGCAACATCAATAATTTGTTAGCCATGTATTTACAAATGTCTTGCTCATGATGAATTAGGCAATTATTCTTGACATGCTCTTAATAAGGACTTAGTAGGCTTTGACTTCTACCTAATGTATGTATTACAAGTCAGTAATACAGACAATAATTACTGTAGGTGTGAATTAATGGCTAACATGTGAACCCTAAAATAAAATGTTACCAAACATGATTGTTGAGTGTGGATAGTATCGGGGAGGTTCAACGAAGAAGAAGGCTTCATTGCTGACATGTTGAAATGAAAGAAAAGAAAATGCAAATCAAAAGAAAATGCATAACAAAGAAGGGCTGCCAACAAATGGGTCAATGAAAATGGAGGTTCAGGACCAACAAAAAGATGAAAGGATGTATCTTCAGGGGAGGTGAAATCCCAAAAATGATGCTTTTAAAAAATGATCTAAAATCAGACGCTTACAGCGTCTACCTCATAGTGCCCTCTCTCTGGTAGGATATGTTGTTCTATGGGGTGCTTTTCCTGGCCCATCAGCCGGTTGGAGTGAAAGTGCGACATCTCCTCAAAGTCATCGCGGCTCACATCCCCCTGTCGCTCCCGTCCGCTCCTCTTGGCCAGATCACTCAGACCTCGCGAGAACTCCTCCACGCCTGGGTGGAGGTCGGTGATGACAGTGAAGTCTACCTCCGCCTCCAGACTGGACGTGGAGCTGACTGTCATGCTGGAGCACTTCCGCTCAATGCCCAGGTGCGTGTCCTTCATTAAAGCTGGCTCGCGCTCCTGCTCGTCAAGATCGGACGCCGATATCGGCCGCCTGTCCCAGGGTTCCTTCTGTGTGTCATCACAAGGGTGTACAGAGAAAAAAGCCATGCCTGCATCACTTCCTCTGCAGTGTAGCCATTATGGAACAGGTGACTGATGTATCAAGATGGATGGATATAAGGTGATAAGGCTGGTGAAACATAATTACTGACTTCTCTCAATAAGGCTGCAGCACTTCTGTACATAATGCTTATTAGTAGCTACAGTAGAACCTCTAATAGCTAAATCTAAAACTGGGTATAATTTTTTCTTTAGAACATTTAATTTTTGAACACAGAATTTGTATTCTACGACAGAGAGAAATGACATGTGGGATGCCACAAGCCATGCTGACATTTCAACTGCTTTGGGCTATCAAATTGCAACCTGCAATTTGGCTTCACAAACAAAAGTGAAGGGGGAAAGTCAATAGCTCGTGAAGTGACATGGGATTGGATAGAAAATCATAGCAGGATGAAATAGAAGCTATGCTAACGCTTCTGCCAAATCCCATTTAAATTTGCACCGACTCACTGAGAAGAGTGAAAAGGTGGTGAACAGATATAAGATCTGATGGGAAACGATAAGAGGCTGAGTGTAAAGCTAAGCTGGAATTTCTGTTGTGTCATTCAGGAGAAATAATAGCAGAGGGAGCAGAGAGCTAAGCTAACACTTCTGTCAGATCCTCTTTCAACTAGCATCATGAAAGATAGAGAAAGAAAAAAGGAGAGAGAGAGAGAGAGAGAGAAAGAGAGACAAACAGAGACAGGATTGGATCAGAGAGCGTGTCGGGAGAATGAAAAAACACAGCGCAAGAGATGACACACAAAGCTACAAGGAGACGTGGCAGGGAGCAAGGGCCTGATCAGCAAGGTCATGAAACAATGAGCAAGACATGGCCTAAGCCAAATAAAATGAGAGACCTTAGCCTCAGCTAGTTGTTCTTCATTAATCACAGGAGTAGACAGAGGCTCCTAAGAAACAAAAGAAGAAGCAGACAGTAGTTAGCAGAAGAAGGACCAGAGAAGGAGACATAAAACTGGCACAAGAGAGGCCATACTTGGCTGCCTAGCACAGCAGATCTGTAGAGTACGAAGACCGTCCTACAATGATGGAAGACAGTGCTACAATGTGTTGAAACTGCAGAATGACAGTCTACTGTTAGCATGACAAGGTCATACGTACATATTTAAAGCAGCCCTATATTTCTCAGCTTTTTTCTTCTTGAACATCCAGCACCCTTCAAATTAATAATGCTCTGGTCCCTTTTTAATCAATGACAAATGACTGCTTCACTACAAAACATTGAAATATGTTTGCGAGACTCCACTGAGTAGAAAATTATTTGCCAATTCATCAGAGCTCAAGGACCATGTGTCCAGATAGAAAAGGACTGAATTATGATTGGGGTGCTCTTCTAAATCCCCAAATATCGTCCATTTAGAAATCCAAAGAGCATGGCTTTGTTGTGAGAAAAGATGTTTCCATTTTAGTTACAGAAGAAGGGAAAAGCTCTGCACATTTCCTTACATGCTTGAGATGTATTCTTAAAAAAAAGTAGTCCTTATTTTTCTGCAGGACTGCTGCATGAAACAAATAGTACTGAGAAAGGTAGGGCTTCCAAATTCAAAGGAAACTTACATACGGGTGAAATGCATGGCGTAAAACAATGCAATTGAGAATATTGGTCATGTGGAACACAAAATTCAGAAGTTTACAAATCATTACAAGGTTAATATTTGAAATTAAAATAATCTGTGTTAACAGTTGGGACATTCAGCAGTCACACCAAGAGAGCATTTTCATGCGGCCATGTTGAATTTGGCAGCTGAGATATTCATACAAGGCCCCCACAGTCAACTCAGCCTGCTTCCTCTTCCATCCATTTTCTGCTTTAATGTCTACATGCCAAGAATGACGTTTTCTTTTTAAGTTGTGAGATCCTGGTCTTTTCTCAACTGGTGACAGCAATCAAAGGAGCAATCGAGGTGATCTGAACTCCGTATGCTTCTTATTTTCCGCCAAAGCACTCCAGCCCTCACTCCCCCTTCCCGGTCTCCACCTCACAGCCTTGTCACCACACTCTGTGAAGCCACCCACACATTGCCACACATTTTCAACGGCTGTTGGCAACTACATTCCAGGACCCTGACTCAGACTAAAATATGAGAAACGGTTTTAAGCTGCCCGATTCCAGCCTGGCTCGATCTCTCCTCGTGCCAACAGGCTTGAGTGTAATTACAGCGACAGTGAAATTATACACAGAGCTTTCAGTGTCTAGGGTGAGGTATGCTTTTGCAACAGAACACTAAACGGTGCTTCTCTGCCTTTTCTGCTCAACAGATTCTAAAATAATAGGCATTAATGCTTAAAAATCTGGGCATAGGGCTGGGGCACACGCCTTGCATTCTAGGAATATTGCCACCATGTTGGTAGCACACCAAACGTAATATCCATTCATTCATATGCACAAGACAAGAAGCAGAAATATAGTATTAGCGATTCTTTTCCTCTTGCGATCGTAAGTTGCGCTGTTACACCCACCTACACAGCAAAATACGACCAAGAAAGCAAAAACTAAGTAACAGGAACACACTAATAGGCGGGAGTAAATCCATAGTAAACTAAGGAGTGAGGCTGCCAATATGGCGGTGCCCGCAAAGTTTTCACGTCATGATCCCGAGCCCTATTAATGCTGACCAAATCTTGGTCACGTTCACTCAGGAAACATACCAGATTTCATTTTTATTTGTATTTTTGCAACAAATATCTCAATCAACCACCAGTCATCCAATTGGAATTTTATTATAGATAGCTCTTTTCCCTCAAAGCAGAATCACACCAGCATAACCACTACCGGCCACTGAAAACATTCAAAGGAGCATACAGCACAGATTTCACAAAAAATCACATCTGAATGGTGCAACCCTGACTGATTAGCAATAGTGCCCATTCTCAATACCTACACTTGGTGATTTGCAGCGACAAATACAGTATGACCAATCAGGCACTACTTTAACAGCAGAAGTATTTTTTAACAGTCTATGGTCAGTTTTAAAATGATTTATTACTGTGCTTGCTTTAAACATATGGGAGGAGGAAAACTGGTCGGAAAATCAGAGCATAATGGATGTGGCAGGGGGAGGGTGTGGTTTTATTTCATACAGACCCGAGCTAAAGCATGAAATGTATAGAGAGATTTTCTAAAAGCCCTCTTGGAGAGCAAGCAAACTGAGATACAGGATGCTATGATGGTGGTGGTGAGGAGGGGATTGTAAGGAGAAAATGAGGGATAGCCAAAGGTTGTATGTGTTTTCAAACCAAAAAAAGGCAATAGATGCAGAGATGCACTCATGACTGCATTAGTGCACCAGTCAATGACACTGCAAACACACTAAAGCCAAACACGAGTTGGTGCTGAGGTCATTTAGAAAACCGCAAGAAAAGCACTCATGACTGCTTTAGTGCACCACTCAGTAACACAATGACAAATAAAAAACAAACACGTGTTGGTGCCGAGTTTTCTCCTGACTCGGTTTTTCATGTGCAGGCATTGAGGTTACATGATATGTTTCAGTCAGCCAGCCAATCAATCAATCAATCAGTCTCTAAATAAATTCATTTAGGAAATAAAGAAAGCACAAATAAGGACCAATCAATGAAAATAAATCTGAAATCAGAAAAGAATGGATGTGCTGATTCAGTCTGAAGCACATGCGATGCGATTGCGTCCAAATGAGTGACAAGAAGAGGGGGTGCCTAGTGGAGTTACCGCATGTCTCCTCTCAGCTGCTCCATCTACTCCAGCCTCTTTGCTAGGGTTGAGACTGTTGCGCAGAATCAGCCCGGACTCTCGGGCCTTCCTCGTTTTGACTGGCGGTGTGGGAGGCATGTTCTTGTTCAGGCCTGCAGCCCTTGGACTGAAGGGTGGACCTCCGGAAGTGCCTTGGTCGAACTGAGATGGGTCATCTCTTGAGTTGCCAGCTCCAGGTATTCTCGTTGAAAAGTCGTCCCCGAAAGTTCTCTCTCCCTCCCAACCTTGAAAGACACTGTGTCCCATCATGGTTGGAGATTTAGGTGAACCTTCTTGATATGGACTGGTCAACACAGGGCTGGAGACAGAGGGCTTCTCTGCAAAACTGGGCGACCAAATGTCATTCCTGTTAATGTCAGTGGACGGCTCCACGGACTCACTGAGCGAGATGAATTCTCTCTTAAAGGTGACGCTCAGTCGTTTCCGTTCTTCCTCTGGTTTGAAGACGTTGTCTGCCTCATCGCGGTTTGAAGAGCTCCTGGATCTTTCAGGCTTCAGTGGAACAATACGAGTAATTTCGACATGAGAGGACCCTGTTGACTTCCTCTTCTGGCTTTTGTCAGCCTGAGTCTCTTCAAACATGTACGATCGGGGTCTTTCTCTCCGTGCAACATTCACCGTCCAGTCATTTGTCACTTTGTTTGCATTGCGTCTATCAGCTTCCTCTGTGTCCTCGTTGCCAATCATGATCATTTTGGTGACCTCCTTCCGTGAGACGATCTCTATTCGTCCTCCAACATCAGCCGATTCTCTGACTGGATCGGAATGACTTGCGACTTCCCCTCTCATCCTTTTTGTCAGATTCTCTCCCTGTTTCTTCAGTTCGTCAAACATGAGACTTTCCTGAGTAATGTTGCTCTTGCACTCATCCGTCTCTCTGTCTTTATTGCAGATTTGTGAGGCCTGAGCTGTCACTGAGTTATCCTCCTCATTCAAAGCAATGTTCATCTTCATAACCACAGGCTGCTTCTTCTTTGTCTCTGTTCTGAAAGCCCTCTCGTGTTGTCCGGCCTGATCATCCTCCTCACCTGCTGATGCATTCTCCTCATCGGACACGTCGCTCCCATTGTTGCCGGCCAGACCATCCGTCTCTTTCTCGTACACAAGCTCAGTCGCCATGCCTAAATCCAGACTTTGTGGTCTCTTCTCCTTGTGGGCCCTGTGTGACTGATGTTCAGCTGTATGAGTTGGGACAGAGGATTTCTCATTTCTGGGCCGGCTGCCCACCTCCAGCGGTAGAGTTTCACTCTGTGATTTCTCCTGCTTAGGCTCGGTTTTGATTTTGGCAGATAACTCAGCCATGATGCAGTTGTTGTTGTTCCTCAGGCTCGGCTCTTTGCTCTCCTCTCTTGGTGGCAGCTTGGGAGATGGGAAAGAGTCCATCTGGACTTGCATCTCCTCACCATCCTCCCCAATCACCTCGATATGTATCATTTTAGAGATATCTTTTTCAGTCTCTCTCTTTTTTTCGTTCTCCAAGCCAGCATCAGAGACTTCAGAGAGGGAATATCTATTATGCCTATCCTTGCTCTCCACCTTGGGGTAATTCTCTGGTTGGCAAGCATTCTGCTTTTCAATCAATACCCATTCCTCAGAGCCCTATATGTTGATACAGATCAGAACAGTTAGTTTGCCATCACTAAGCTGTTGAGCTAAGGACAATGATTTAAAAGGACAAATATCATGCAGCACTGTGTTTTATTGGTAATTTATAATATGTTTCAGCATGCGTTACATTTTCTAATTTAAACTTCAAAGTCAAGATAAAGTACTTTTTAGGCTATTTCCAGATATAGTTTCAAGATATCAACTTGGATCAGATCTATTACAAAGCTGAAGAATAAGCTTGGTAAGCTTGATCCAATCTACTCTGAATCCAAAAGAACATCTAGGACCTAGGTTTCATGCAAAAAGAAAAATGTGAGGAAGGGTTGCAACCTCAGGAGAAGTCACCAGGGTCTTCTGGGTGAAGCCCTCCAGAGATGTGATGTTACTGGCCTCCATGGCCCCCACACCCCCCAAATCCTAACCCAAACCCCCATCAGAGCCAGCAAAAGAGAGAGCAAAAAGAGACTGTTACCAACAAACAGTTCATAAAGTCATGTCACAAACATTATCATCCAAAACCTAAAACAATGGACCCTTTCATATGCCATCAAAGAACAAAACCCTGGACATTGGCATTAACCTGCTTGTTCTACAGCAATACAGCCATGCATTACAGAATTTTAACTAAACTAACAAATCAACAAAACTTAAACTAATAGGCTCCTTCATAAATCTGCAGAAATTTATAACATACATTTGTCCAGTAGTTCAACAGTATGTTTGCAAAGTCCAAATGAAAAAAAGAAAAATGTGGTTAACTCATGCAAACTCAAATGCTCTCACTTAAAAGAGAAATCAATAACCAGCTCAGACAACAATGTTGTTAGGCGAGCTGTGACATTATATAATGGAGGATTGTGATTCCTGTTGTGACAAACAAAAGGGAAATTGTTCAAGTGACATCAGGTATCGTTTCATCTTTGAAAAGGGATGACAAGCATCAAAGAGGAGATTTCACGGTTGAAAAGGGATTTTCTTATTCAAACTGTCGTGTCTGGAGTGGCATGATGAAGCAGCCAGCCCGTGAAGATAAAATTCTATCAAAACAAATCCATAAGAGGCCAATTCTGATCTGATAAAACTTGCTGGCCGGGTCGAAACACGGATTTATCCTCATATTCAAATATATAGATACTCTGGGACAGTCAGACACGGCAGACAAAATCACATCAAAGGCAAATGCATAACATGCTTATATCTATCGCTGCAAAATAATTTCACAGCTCAATTTCTGTGAAAAAAGGCTCATGACAGCTAGTCTTTCACCAAAGCTCTGTTTCTTCTGCATCCATAAACCAGATAGGATCCACTTCTCTGATCCTGATAACACACACATCTAGTCTCTGGTCTGGTTCAGATACAGAGAAGATGACATCTGGTTGCTTTCAAAGAGCAGGCCGGTATGGGTGGGTCGACAGAGAAAACAAAGCAACAAGCATGCAGACTATCCATCAATTCAATCACATTTCCTTGGTGGCACGATTGCATCAAATATGATTTGCAAAATAACAGTGTCTTTTCTAATTCAGCTCAAGTCGAGAGGCTGAGTTTGTGGACAGGAGCCCAGATTAAAATGCATGCCCTGGGGTTTTTGATTAAGAGAGGATATTACAACTCTCCTTATTAGTGAGACTCGTAAGTACTTGGTTTTTGCACTCCAGACACCAGATGACTGATACATAATAAAGTTATTAACTGCACTGTCATGTACTGTGTTCTCCTCTAAAAATCCCTTGAGGTTTGAAGTCATTATTTGAGGTAATTGGTAAAATGGCTATAAATCATCTCACACATTTGGGAATAGATTTGCATTTGCTCCTAATAAAACACTCAATGTAATGCCGGATCAAGAGGTAACAGGATGTCCTGTAAAAGATCCACAGCTAACTTCTTGGTTCATTAGACAAATGTAATGAGTAAAATGATTCAAAATCATGGCAATGCTCACAGACATGCACAGACATCAAAGACACAAACTCACACTTGAATAAATTGATCGATAGTATCTATCATATTTTGTATCTCCACACTATATAAATACACTAAATCGTTCTAAAACCATGTGCAGGTGTCTGCATGTTTGTATGTATGCTAGTTTACAGCTCTAAGATATCATCGATAGAGCTACACTAGAACTCAACCGCTCCAGTAAACAGGAAACAATGGAGTCCTGCACAGGTCCAATTTTGTAAACCCATTCTGATCCGTACTCACATTACATAAATTTGCATCCAACCCGTTTTCAGATAATAGCAATAATATATCAACTGACCCGCCCTGTAGAGTAATGTAATGTTTAGACAAAAAAATGAAAACCCGCCTTCTACCTGATCCAACCTGAACCAAACCTGCTTCTGACAGAACAGAACATTTTTCACCTGTGAGCACCCAAACCGGTGCAGAACTGGTGTATGGATCTGTTATCTAGAAGCAGCACTGCCTGAGCATATGCTGTCTCTGCAGCGCTTAGACTGTGCAGCCGTTTACATCTGTGTCTCCTGACCTCCAGCTGTTCACTTGCACCAGGGCCCCCTGGCCCACCACTCCTCTGATACTCACAGCTTTCTTCTCTGGCGTCCCTCCCGGTGAGGTCCCTGACAGACGCTTCTCCCGGTTCATGAGCTTGCTGTTGGGCTCCTTCAGAGCACGCTTCAGCTCGTTGATGCTGGCCTGGTGCTTCAGGAGAACGTCTTCCGACTTATCCATGAACTAGAAGCAGGGTGGATATTGAAGAAGAGAGATAATAGAAGGATGGAGAGAGGGAACAGTGTGTGTGTGTGTGTGTGTGTGTGTGTGTGTGTGTGTGTGAAAAAGAGAGAGCAGAATAAGAGAAACAAAGAGTGAGACAGAAAAAACGAAATTAACTTTATTTTTTCTCCTTTCACACATCTTTATTAACTTGCACTAATGTGAGCATGCAGAATTTCATTCATTCAGATCAGGGTTTCATGAAATGAAAGGCATGATGTCATGAGTAATAATTACATTAAAAAAACACACAGACAGTGGGCCAAAGACACAATGGACAAGGTTATCTGTAATAGTACCATGAATACAGCACTCATTCATCCATTTATTACAGACCACTAAAATGTGACGCACATCATTGTTTCTTGCTTGATGTGTGCATAAATTATGTCATTTAACGGAAAAAATGGGTCATAAAATCACCAGTGAAGCTGTAAACAACTAATTTGGATATAGAACGAATAAGACCATTTCAATCCCAGTGGCAGACTATAGTTGTTTGAGTTTGGATGAAAGGGAAATTTGATTATGTGGGTATTACTGGGTCGAAACTACTAAAGCTTCTTTCTGCAGTTCTTTATCTTGTTAATCACATAGACATATATGTATAATTATACATCCAAGTAAGATATTACTAACTCTCTTTTTCCAGTCTTATAAATAGTTCCAGTTACAAGTTTCATATGTCAATAAAAAAATCATATAGCGCATGTATCGCATTTTATTCTACTTAAAAAGCTGGACTATTTTTTTCTCCATGTCCGATTCAAACTTCACGACTAGGTTTTGCGAATGGAGTCTGAGGGACTTGAATGGAACACACACACACATACACACACACACACACACTCCCTTTGCTTGAGCACCCAGCCCCTGGAATTCTGGGTAAGAGCAAGGCTGAAACGGAAGTGAAAGACAGTGATACCTCCTGCTTGTGCCGCGGAGTAGATTCCAGCTCCTGATACACAAGGGAACGGAGAGAGACAGAGGAGGAGGACAGACAAGGCGGGCCAGGAAGAGTATCAGCAAGAGGAGATGCAGGTAAAGGGGTAGTAGTGGAGAATAAGGAGGGAGATGGAGACAAGACAGATGAAGAGGAAGAGTGTGGCTGATTGAGTTAAGACAAGCACCAGATGGAAGATACAGCAAGGACACAAGCCCAGACAAGCGTACAAGCACACTGAACCGAAGACAAACTGCTGAACTGGACTGTGATAGACCTCGGGCACCTAAAGACATGTCCTATATCTAACAAGATCTGAAACCAACATTGGTTGGTTAAAAGACATGCTGTTCACTTAAAATATGGCAAGGCAGTAATATCTTAAGTGGATCCTCGGGTCTGTGACATACAGTAATTGCACTTTTGATGAAGACAGGAAAAACACACTTTATACTACGGCTCAATCTTATGTAGTATGCATGCACTGTAACATAACTGCCAATGCACTGATACAGCACAAGCCTACAGTACATATATGATACAGAAATTCAGTAAAGCAATTTTCGTTAGTAATCTATCCTAATTTACCCTGAGCTAACTGATAATTGATCATTTTGTGATTCAAATTCAGCAAACTGTCACTAACACTTTGTTTACATTTGAGCACTGTAATATAAAGCGTTACCAAAGCTGCATCAAACAGGAAGGCAAAATTATACCATGACAACACAAGACAAGTAACAACAGCCACTTTCACACACACACACACACACACACATACACACACAATACCTCCTGTTGAGCATCAAGAGTTGCACCGACATCGTCCTTTGGTCAGCAATGTGTATGGAAGATACAGTGTGTTAATAGCCTGAATACAGTGTTTTAGTAATGCGGAACAGACAGTAAAAGCTAAGACAGGAAAGAACCACAGTGAGACAAACCTAAAGGGGTCCAGTACAAGTAAATAGTTTGGAGCAGAGTTTTATAATGAGGTTTGGTAAGGAAGAGGGACAGGAGAGTCTTAGCAAGTGCTAATCTCTGCAGACCAAACACTGCAGGGGCCTACAGCAGTAGATGCCATGAGAGAGAGAGGGAGGGAGAGAGAGAGAGAGATGACAGAGAGAGATGAGAGGGTTTAATCTGCATAGCACTGCATTTGCCTTCTCCTGTCATCTCCCAACATGAGCCATGTAATCACACTCCTGGGTTGTGCAGGAACTGAAATGTCATCTGAGGCGCAGCTATGTCGCTAATAACAGAGAAAATTTTGTTTTCAGCGCAAAATGACAGGGATGGATAATGTTGTTGTTTTTTTTAATATTCACATTTAATATTTTTTAATATTCACATCTCCAAACACTCCTCATGACCACATTTGTAATGAGAGAGAGAAAGAGAGAGAGAAGGAGGGGAGGAGAGGCAGGAAGGTACAGAAGCGTAATAATGAAACACACTAGTGGTCCTGTGTATTTGGCACGTAAAGACCTGATGTTCGACAGACAAGCTCTTCATTTCCTCCCCAATCTTCTCTTCATCGTGTGGGTTCACAGAGAAACACAACCCCAGCAGGGGATCGGAGGAGAAACTTTCCGAGGGAACAGCTAGGTGCAGTGCATCCCGTAGCTTTCCGTCTGCCGGCTCGGCTCCAGCCTGAGTCCGCTATGTTTTTTTTTTTCAAAGGAAGGCAAACAGCAGGTAGGCCGTGGCTGTGTTTAAAACAATACTGTGGCAGGTCGGGACACTCGAGTCCACTCGACCGTAAACCTGCCCCAGCGGGGGAACCAGGGTGCATATATACACTCGGCCCACACGCACACAGCATGACTCAGCAGCATTGCTTACAATTACTCACTCTACTTTAGCGAGGGGCTAACTCGTTTCAGGTACAACAGCGATCGTGTGAGTGTTAGGATAGGCTTGTGTAGGTGAAAGTGTAGGAGTTGCACCAGACAGTACACAATGCATTTCCACATCCCATACTCTAGGGGGAGCTGGCTGACGGTGATGGGTTAAAAGTAAATATGAGGGGAGGTCTCTCTCTCTCTCGGCCGGGACATTCAAACACAGTCACCTGTAGAGTGCGCCGGGGAGGGTTCTTTCCGAGGTCAGCGTTCCCTGGTTTTGACCTGAACTAAAGGATTACCATCTCCCTTTTCCGTGAACGAAACAACTCACCGCCTGTGCTGGTCGGCACGGTGCCGTCGCTTGCGTTGGCCCTGAGGTAAGCCATCTCCCCCCGGGCATACAGACACATCCACACACCTTAGCTCTTACACTCATTCCCTCACGTTAATCACACGCATTTAGGTTAGGGTCTCTGGATGGTAGGGTTGCTGTTAGATCCCTGTTAGACCCCTCACCAGTTGAGGAGGTTATCTGGTTTCCGAAGCTTAGACACAAAGTTACGGGGGTTTGACACCACAAGAAAAAGAGTGCTTTGTGGAATGCAATGCAAGTTAAGTACTGTTTTGGGGAGGCCGCACTACGTAGGTTGAGGTGGGTGGGCTCCAGAAATGCACAAGAATAAATAAAATATTAGTCTATGTTTTTTCAAGTGTTTTGTTTTGGAACAATGTGATTTGCATAAAAAGGACTATTTTCAAAAAACTATTTTCATGTTTGTATTCATTGTTTTGCCATATTTGTTTTCTTTGATTTCAACTTTGATTTGTGTGAGAGAGGGAAAGAATGACCATGGTGTTGGGGTGAATTTGGCTGACAGGCAGCTGCCGTTTGCTCATCTAACAGTGTAATATTCTACAGATGAGTGTGTGTGTGTGTGTTTATGTGGCGTGTGGAGGATTGTGAGGAGCACTGGTTCATTATTCACCTTAATCTCTTTCTTCTTGGTGGGCGTGGTGACGCTGTCAGGGTCCTGCTCCAGCTGGTCCAGCCCCTGGTCCTGGTCCTGGTCCTGTTCGTACTCTGTGTCCAGCTCCTGGTCCGTGCTCAGGTCGGCTCGCTGGTCCGGCTCGTCCACGGAAGGTGAGCGTGGCATCTCACTGATGCTGCGCTGAGACAGGCCATCCTGGTCGTGACTCAGGCCAGACACCGGCCGTGAGAACTCTGCAGAGCAGGGATGGTTAAAGGTCAGAGGGCGTACTAGCCTGGCTACGCCTTCCTACACACTTCCGCTCGACCATCATCTCCTTAACGTGATAGTCTGGATTGGACCCCATTGAGTTCATTCTCTAAGGTGGCATTTTCACCACGTTCAATCAGCAAACTGAGGGGGAATGAATAGTTTAACAAACAGTGAAAGCAGAGCTAGAATGCTATTAGTCAAGGTCTAATCCAATCTTTTTCAATTTAAACACCTCCAGCAAGCAATTGTTTCTCGTTACCAAAAGGCCACACCCACTGTACAAAAAAAATGCAGTGCAGTACATGGAACAAATTCAAGAGCAGAAGCACTATGACGAAGGGAAATCCACAGTCAAAAAATAGCTACGTAAGTAAATAAAAATGGAAACATTTGATCAAATTAAAAACAGTACCATTCACCAGATAAACACATTATCTACAGGTTGCCAAGAAAAGGTTAATTTCGAGGCTGAAGAACAACCACAAATGTGGATGACTTCCCCTAGGGCATCCTGGAATCCTTCAAGCACTTAAAATTCAAGACTTGTGCCAGAGATGGTGAAAAGGAGGTGAAAAGAAACAAGAGAAAAAAAGGGAATGAGCTCTGAGTGCTGTTTTAACAGCTAACACATGCATGATCTCCTTGATGTCAAATAGAAACAGAACACCTACATAATTATTTGCCTTAAACAATCATGCGGTGATAAGGGCTTATGATCTGAGGCAAAATAATAAGCAAAATACTACTACCAAGTGCACCTCAAAGATGCTTATCAGCTTTTCTTCTTTTAGTTGATTGCTTCAGGGTACTCAGGGTCATGTTGTTTATGCGTGTTCTTCGGTGTGTCTTCATTAGCTTCCCAATTGTTTTCCCTTTAGTTATTTTTCTTTCACTCTTCACTAAACTACTCAGCAGCTCTCTACTGGTCTATTTCGCTCTTTCTTTCTGTATTGTCTGTAAAAAAGGCTGGGCGTACTGTTTACTGCTTTTCTTTCCTTTCCCGTCCTTGAGCTTTCATTCAATAAAATGTCATTTTCTATTCACCCGCACACAAACCAACAAACTGAAATGCCCACTCACACACACACACATACACACACACACACACAAACCTGTATTGTTCTTTCAATACTACATTATCATCACCTATTCTGGCAACAACAACAATTTAAAGCTCATTTACAGTCATAAGTGTAATACAGAATTCATATACTGTAGAACCAGCTGACAATCCTGAGAGTGTATTGCATCTTCTCGTAGCTATGGCTGTGCTCACCTCCGTCCAGGCTGCGGGACAGCAAGTACCTCTTGCTGGTGGAGCGCTCAAAATGAGGAGCGGGCCGGTCGATCAGGGCGCTGGCCTGCCTCGTCTGGGCCTGGGTCCGCCCACTGTACCGGAACTTGGAACCCATCACCAGAAAGCCTTTAGGTGGAGGCTCTGGTGACACTAACCTGTATGGGGATGAGACAGTTCTTATGACTGTAGGTGCATACAACATTAGATAATTAGCAAATTCTTCATAAGACAAGCATGAACCTTCAAAAGCTGTATATATTCAGAATTAGTCAAAAGTAGTAATTATTTGACAGTTTCATAAATCATTGCTATGACAGCTCTATTGGCCAGAATAGTCCTTCACTGTTTGTAACGTGCTACTAATACTACAGTACATCGCTTCATCGGGTGAAGAGTATTGAAACAAACTAGTAAAACAATGGTATCATTAATTACATATGACATAGACTAGAATATGACATTGGATATGTTGAGCAATGTTCTCTGACTGAGTGTCCAAAGAGAGAAAGGTATGGATAAGTGGATGCATTCCATAAAATGTTGGAAAATGTTTAGCTAAAAAGAGACTTTTTTGCTGACTTTTCGAACTAGGGTTTATGTGTAAGGCAAGGGCATGGGTAATTTTGTGGCTCACTCACATCTCTTCCTTTTTGCTCACAGGAAGAGAATCGTTCACATTTTTCACATTCCCCACTCAGCACAACTGTGGCCTGAGCTGAGCCACGGGCGCAAAAGCCAGAGGAGACGGCAAGCAGAGCTCAGGTCCAAACGTGATGCAGAAAACAGCCTGTTAATGGACCTACCCAAGCCTGGAGCATGGTGGTTTGTGTGTGTGTGTGTGTGTGGGGTGTGTCTGTGTGTGTGTGTGTGTGTGTGTGTGTGTGTTTTGGGGGTGGGCACAGTCAGATGAAGCTTTGATTACTAGGTTCTTTAATCTCATCTCGGCAAGCAGAGGGAAGCAACAGATCAGAGGAGGGAAGAAGCATGGACACATACGTGTGTGTGTGTGTGTGTGTGTGTGTGTGAGTCTCCCTTGACATGATTTTCTGTGTGTGTGAAAGTGTGTGTGTGTGTGTGTATAATGTGTGTGTGTGTGTCTCCCTTGGCATGATTGTGTGTGTGTGTGTGTGTGATGTCTGTGACGAGTATTAAGATCATGACATTTATAATCGGCATCTATCCTCCTGCATGATAATGAAATTGTGCGCCGCGCTCACACTTCTGAGCTTTCAGCTCTGCATTTGTTAGCTGTGCATGTCTCTCAGGCTCATGCCTCACCCAGCCTCTCACTGCACCCACATCTAACTAACAGAGTTCAGCCATCAGTTACTGTGGTTAAAGGTGCTGCTAAATAATGTGGTTTCGTTTGTATTTGAAACGCCCAACTCTAAGTGTTTAAGCTAAATGAACTGGGAAAAGTAAAGACGGAAGCCTGTAGCTTAGAAAGAAAACGGACACAATAAGAAACAACCCAAAGCTCGAATAAACCAAGTGCATGCCGCCAATGCAGATGGCAATGCACTTGAGGGCAGCCCAAGCATTTGAATGAGAGCAAATAATGTGTGGTGTGTGTGTGTGAATGTTTGAGGATAAGTACTACATGTCAAATATTGGAAATATGGAACACTAATATGAAGGCTCCAAATAATATTATAAAATGGACACATCCAGTGGAGGAACCTGAAGAACCTACCTGAAGAAGGTATGATGTTCAATGCAAACCTTCCACAGCCTCTTCGCAGCCCTGTGGTTGGGCAACTTGAAGCCAATGGTGCTTTCAAACTGTTCATACTGTCAGTAAGACAAAAAGGCGGTGTTACATTTAACACTTAAATTTAAAGGCAGTATTACCTCCCAAACTGAAGACCAGGGGGTGCAAGTCTAATCTGCTTTCCCAACAGCTGGACAGGCACATTATTGATGGACTCATTCAGTGCATTACACTGAATGGCAAGCCTTAGAGAATTAGATCATCTGAGCTCCACAGAATTAAGGTATTTGAAAAATTATTTTGCAGCACTTAGTGCTTCTATTTCAATGCACTACAACACATTACTCTTCTCGGTTCTGAGTGCACTTTAGAAAATTCTGAAGGGGAAAAGAGGTGAAACAGACTAATGCGCTTTTAAAACTCACCGCCTTTTCAGCTGTGCTGAAGAGTCAAAGCCCAGACCTGAGATGTTCACATCTGACTGCTAGAGTGATTGAGTGAAATCTCAGGTTGAGTAGCTCCCTCTTCAAGCCACTCTTCCGAATGAACAAAGGCTAATTATGATGATTAAAGTGTCTATGCAAGGTTGACCACTACTGTGGATCAATAGGTACATAAAACACTCAATATATGTATTTACATTTTGAAATGTCTGTAAATTTGTTGAAAAGTTCCTTTTTTGGTAATACCGGAGTTTTTCATTCGAATTCGGTGATGACGTAACGTTGGGTATACTTGGAGGAAAGTGGAACTAAAACAGTGGCAAGCAACTGGGGTGGGGAAGAGGTTTCAAGAACCTGCAACATCTCATATGATGGCCCACAGATATACAACTTTTCAACAGTCCAACATGAGCGTCTAAATGAGGAATTGGCAAGAATTCGTGGCCGTCAAAGCCAGTTAAATGCGTGCACAGATGAGAACGAGTGGAGAGTTGCGACAAGCATTGAAGGTTGCCTAATATCACCAAAATGTTCACTTCTTACCCAATTGTTGCAAATGTTATTGTCTGCGGAGTAAACTGGTGTAATGGGTTAAATATTCCACTTGCCATTAGTTATATGGAAGCTGATTTATTTGTTCAGTGTAGGCTACGTCCACTATACTGACTAGTAAAGATATTTTCTCTGATATGAACCAGTCTACAGTAACCTGTGGTAAACTGAAGTAGGCTAGCCTAGAATGAGCTCCACCCAAATAGTTGAATAACTATTGTTATTACAGTTATTCATTTTACAAGGAGTTTTGTGCAAGTGGAGTGTTCGTATTTAATGAGATGCTTTCGACACGTTTTATCATTTGCTGTTTGGTGATGTTGTTATTGCTAATCTGGTAGACCAGCTACGGCATTGATGTAGGCTAAACCGTGGAAGTGAAAGAGACGTAATCTTTCTGTTTAGCTACTTGGGAAGTACCCACGAAGCCGTGAGACATTTATGAATCCTGTTGTTATTAGGCACATGTGTTTATATTCTCTTATTTTAAAAGAAACAATTACCAGTCTGTGGTATCTACTTTTCACGCTACTTTGGAACTAACGTTATCCACAAAGCTGTGAGATCACTAATAAACGGCTTGGAGCCAAAAGGAGTAATGACTGCATGTGTTTATTACACAACGCTAAAGGGAGATAATGCAACCGCTCAACTGACAATGGCCGCGTTTCCCAGATTAGTTAAGAAGCTCTTAACGCTAAGATCTTCTTTGGAGCGCTCTTAAGAACGCTGTGAACGAAGAATGCGTTTCCCAGAGTCGCTCTTAGCTTAAGAAGATCTTTCACTAAGAAGGAATAGATACTATTGAAAATAGTAAATAGATTCTATTGAAACGTGACACTATCACGATTTTTTTGTGCATGGACCAAGTTTTCCTTATATGTATTCTTTAGTGATCAAGCTGCGTCAGGGAAATGTATATCTAATGTTCAATGTTGAAATGCGCTCATAGAGTGGACCACTGGCGCAAGAAACAGGCTTTTTGAATTTGAAATTGAAAAGATTTTTTGAATTTCACGTTTATGTGTTTATACATACATAACACATAAAAAACCCATCAACATCCCTGTGGCATTTCACAGCATATACCCTGAATTACACTCATTCCAATGCAGAATGATCCACAACACATGGTTGAAAAGGAAACCAACGTTTATTGAAAGCATAACGGCAAAGAACCGTGCATGGCAGGCCATAGAGAACATGTCACCCTCCAGCCCATGCGGCCTGCGTGACTGGGTGAGTGTGCGAAAGAGCACCGAGCAGGACGACCCTCACTCCCGATGAAGAAAAAGTCCTGTCGGTGCCCGCTTAGCTCTTTTACTTGCAACTTCCATTCTCACATATGTGTGCCAATATTTACGGGGGTATATGCGCTAATGGGCTTGATTTCTACTTGGATACACATGATGGCACAAACACACGTTATCAAAAATGAACTTAATGACATCCGCGTGATAACACGCTACTTATGGTTTTCTTTTTATTATTTTTTTTAGTTTATTTTTATTTTATTATATATATGGTTATCTCAACACAATGTGAAACTAATTCACTAACTCAGTACTCGTCATGGATATCGCCCCTGAGCTTAATTGCACCTGTATGGTGGGACCACGGGGCGCCGTGAGTGACTTATGCGCTGAGAAAGGTGTGGGTAATCGATTTGCCAGGCATCGATTGACTCTGTTTCAGCACCACCGTGGTGAACAGCTCTCGTTAAGAGCTTCTTAAGAACCTTTCGCTTGATCTTAAGATTCTCCTAAGAAGGCTCTTAAGAACGCATCTGGGGAACACCCGTATCTTAATGCTCCTTCTTAGCGATTCCTTCTTTGGAGCCTTCTTAAGTCCTTAAGAAAGATCGAATCTGGGAAACCCGGCCAATGTCTTCAAAATGTGTTATCAGCGTGATATTGATAACTACGTTTCGTGATTGATTGTCATAAACACCGCTATATGTAGATAGATATGTAGATGTATAGATATGTACCTATTGTCTGTGCTATATTACTGTGAAACTTCCCTTGTCACTTGTTTCAAACTCATTAGTTTCAATGGTCGTGGTGGCCAGCTTTGGTCGGTCTATACCCAACGTGACGCAATGGAATGTTGGTGGGAAATTAGAATCATCAGAAATTGCAGTTAAAAAACACCCACCTTTTCATAAAATATACAGTTTTGTGATACCCATCATCATTAAAAACAATGGATAACTATTTAAATGTTTATTACCAACAAGAAAGTAGCGCAAACTCACTACTCATTGAACCTTACAACACAGCCTTTAAGAGCCGATGTCCATGCAGTGCTTTTTTTCCTAACAGAAAAATATTGGGAATAGCTTGATCCAGCACTTCATCCAGTGCTTTCTTGAAAAGACGCTCAATTTGTTTCTATGACAATTAGTTAGACAGCATAATGACTGGGATAGTTAGCTTGCTAATACCTTGAGCGTAGATAGCAAAGATTCTAGACCACTGTGGTGGTGTTAAAAATAAATAAATAAGTAAATAAATATAAAATAAACGCTATATGGACATTGTCCTTAAAGCAGCACCAAAGACCTTTTAAAACCTTAAAATAATGTTTTCAAAATTGTTTCAGTGGTCCATCAACTCGTAACATGCTTTAACAGCACTAAACAAGTTTGCCCAATCGGGTAGCGATCTGCAGTTCAAGTAAAACTACAATTGACCTGCCTTACGGCAAGCTTCCGTTCCAATCTGTAGAGGATGCGATTTTTTAAAACTCCTTGATGCTGCATTAAGGCCTGCCACTGAACTTGTCTGCCACAATGTGGTAGAGGAGTCAAAAATGTATAGATACATTGAAACCTGTTTACATGAAATGGACATTGTTTGATACCATATTGTTAAAAGTCTCATATTTCTGTGTTTTTGGTGTCTTTTGGTGAGACTAATGGCAAATGTCTTCAGTTCTGCACAATAAAGGTTTTCGTATTTGCAACCCCAATAAGTTCAGGCTATCAAGAAAAGAGAGAGAGAGAGAGAGAGAGAGAGAGAGAGAGAAAGAGTGAAACAAGCATCTCTTAGCAAACAGAGGCGACAGACAAGAAGTGTGGCATTTCATTGCTCTATATTTACACTCATTGCCCCCCTTCTTCTACCCTGGACTTGTTTGCAGCTGCATCTGCAGTGTTAAAGAATCGCCATCGGCATGAAAAAGAGTCCCTTTCATGGTCGTCTCTGTGAGATCTTTGTGCTGGCGGTGGGTCTGTGGAGCAGATCCGGTCTCAGTGCAGCCCAGTGAGGGGTTTACCCATGGCCCATGTGCAGAGGGGCTCTCTGGGAGTGGAGCCCAGACCTTGCTCCTTCACCCATTTCTTTCACAGCGGGGTGGAATGACAGAGAGGGGGACAGAGTGAGCAGGCAGGAGAGGGAGAGTAAAGAAGGGAGAGAGGAAGGAGGTACAAGGTCTGGACACTCCACGGTCACCCAATTTCCTTTTCCAACATTGCTTGCAGCATCATTCATTACCAATTGCCCAAGTAAACATGTTCTATCACCACCATAATGATCCATCAGTTCCCTCAGACAGCTTAGTAAAGGATTCTACAGCTCCTCTACTCCCAAAGCAACTCAGCAATAGCTTTGCAACTATAGAGTTTGCAACTATATTGTGGAGGTCTCTCTTTCTCCCTCTCTTTCTCTCTCCCTCTTTATCTGTGTCATTCACTTAATTAAGCTGTATTCATTGAATACAACAGCCTTGTTTCATTTCAGGAGAAAGCTTTTACTGTGTCACCTCTGATTAAAGCCAAAACAATGGACATGAATTACCTCTCCGGGTCGGATCTTTATGTAGAAGTTGCTCCGCTTGTAGGAGATCTTGAGGATCTTGGGCCAGGCGAATCGATTGATGCGGAGTCGGTCGCGATATATCAGCAGTCCATTGGCACACACGCCCAGCATGATATCAATGCCCTCTGAGTCCTGAGGCAAACCATACACATGACCAGGGATAAAAACCTCCATTGAGTTTTGATCAAATTAGTCAGTCTCTTACTTCTTGAGAAATATGTCCACCAAGTGCAGAGTGTTTTATTGGATTGCCTCAGGGTGGTGGTTGCTTTATGCTTGTGTTGTGTGGTGTTTTCTTTGCATTTTATATTTGCTCGAGTTTTCTTTACTTTTCTCTTTTATTCTTGACTGAACCATCAGCTGTGCCCTTCTGGTATATTCTTCTCTTTTCTTTCTATAGTCTTTGAACTCAGAGCATTGAATGACAGAGTGGGAATGAGGATTTAGAGTATCCTCATGAGTGTGGTTTGGCCGCAGGCACAGAGCCGAAGGCTGAGTGTGATCGGTAGGGTAACCACACCCATAGGGATATCCATGAATGCTAAAGACACCTAATTTTATTGTTAATTTCTTTGTTCTAAGCTTAGTTTTGCTTCTCCTGTTCCCAACTAATGCAATAATGCAATAATCAATGGGTTGGATGTTTCGGATAAGCAGCTATATTATGCTAATGGATGTGCCTACTTGCCTGTGCGTCAAATGTCCATATTCACACTCAGCTGTCATCTGTTCTGTGCTGAATGAGATTTTATGAAACATTTCTGATCAATCACTGTCTCTCACTATGGAACGTACACCATGTTCAAATAAATGGAAAATGTTGAGTCATTATAAGCTGTTAAAGTTATTATGGAAGTAATTAACACACACACACACACACACACACACATATACAGTACCTATACGAATCACAAATCTAATAATCTAATTTTACAGGAAAATGTATATTGTAGCATAAGCTTCATATTAATCATAAGATGTAAGGCATCACAGTTGCATACCTTGGCATGGTGGAGATCCACTCCATACATGGACAGCTTCTTAGCATTCTCCAGGAAGTTAAGCTCAGCCTCTGCAGGAGTCATCCCCCTGCTCAATGTTAGCAGAATCAGCATGCATCATTGCTGGTACTCGGGGACACATAGGTACCACATCCCATCACCATTACCACTGAACTATAAGTAAGGGATTATCCTAGGCAACAGCAAAACATAACTTTATGCACTCAGCCCTTAAAAGTCCTAAGTTCTAAAGGGAAATTCATTTTCTCGTTCACAAGGAGCTAGAGTAAGATACAAGCATTTCTATATGTACTTTGTTCCAAAGTTCCTACGAAGGTCGACTTAAATCAACCCTTTTTTTCAGGCATTCTGCTCACAAACCTTAGAAATCAACACAAACTCCACTGTGGCTTTAATGATCTACTCCTGGCCATACACGTTTTTAAACACTGCAAAAGGGATCCAGAGAGGATTTACAAGGCAGTAAAGGTTCCAAGCCTTTACAAAATAAAAAAATAACTACTGTAAAATGAGGAAGCAGGGCACTAAATTTAGGAGTAGTTTAAGAGCTGAGTCATTTAGAAGCCTACCTACAGTTCACCCAAGCTCCTGTTTTATCTCTGAGGAAGATGTTCTTTCTTTAGAAGAACCCCTTTATTAAGGATAGAGCTATGAATGTAATCAGAGTCAAAACATAATCCTGGTATTATTTGAATGTGCTCCGCTGTAACTTCTTAGCTAGTGTGTTTTCCACATTTGTCTGTGGTTCATATTCTTTTTAGAATTCTGAAGAATCTCAGATGTCTCAGATGAACAAACTATGAACTCATTCTGATAAGAAACATTAATTACATCTGTAGAAACACAGGAATGGGGCTTAATTAATACTGTCAGGTATTAGGTGTTAGGTTTAATAGTCTCTTTTTCAATGATTTTAAAGTAGGCCTAACATTTGACACCATACACTTCTTTGAGCTCTACTATTGCATTGATCCATACCAGTGCTATTAAAACAATAAAACTGCAGTGTTGGTATTTTCAAGTGAACAGGTGAGATCTCATGCTGTGCTTTATTCTCACCTGTAGTTTCGATGCAGCTCCATCACCCTTTCCTCCAGCTCTCGTGTCTGGTTGGGTGCAAAGCGAAATTCGCTGACGTAGTCAGAGGTGTGCTCATCATGGTCGAAGTCGCCCAGCTCCGCCTGGACCGCGTAGGAACCAAGGAGGGCATGCGTGACGAAGGAGCACGGCAAGCGACCAGAGAGGATGTCATCCCTCAGCTGCAGACACAGGTAGTATCTGTACAGAGGAGGGACAGGGGGAGGGTGGAGAGAAAGGGAAAAGAGAAGAAATTACGCAAAATAGTGTGATGGACAGGGAAGGATCAAAACAAAGGTGCAAAAGTAGAGATAACAGAGAGAGAGAGAGAGAGAGAGAGGTGAGATGATGTTGGCACAAAAAGAGAACCTAAAAGAGTTTGCTCATTGAAGTGATTAAAAAAAAAATTAAACAAATGATAATTACACAGCCAATTTTCCTCTAGGTGCTTCCCTAACTCGAGTCAATCAGCTGTGATAATGAAATAGCACAGTGGAAGTAAACAAAGGGGCAGGTAATCACCGGCAGATACTAACACAGAGAGGAAGAAAAGCCCCGGCATCCACAACACTGGCAGCGCTACACTCGGCAACCTCAACTGCTCTCACAACTACACCAGGCTCAACACAACTGACTCCTACATAGAGGTAAGATGCATTAGCAAGACAATACCTAGGCTGCCACTACCAGCATGCCTCTTAATGAAAAGTCTCATAGACAAAAAGTCACAAACAAGTTGCAAGCATACAACATACCAGCATGCAGAATAGAATAAAGTATGTTTCTGTATGTCCCGAGAGCCTCGCAAATAATACATTGCAATGTTATTATTATTATTGGATGGGCAAAATTCTTTCGCAGGCTGTAAAATATCTAGTGTTGCCTCTTACTTGTGTCTGGGACTGAATTCCACACACTGGCGCTAACACAATACCTCAAAGTTGGCATTTCAGAAAGACAGAAATAATGAATCCAGGTGAAAATAATTTGTGAAATTATTGCACAGAAATCAATATTCAGCAGTCTTTAATTCTTCAGAACCTTCTGGATCGAGTCGAGCAAGGAGTCAAAAGGACATCAGTGTCAAATGTTTGTCTACTGCTGCCCCCCGCATACTTTCAACCACCTTTCGCCCAACTGTCATACAGTCTTCGTTTCTAAGATTTTTTCTTTGTGAAGCATTTTGGCCTGCCTTGTGTATGGAATGTGCTATATACATAGATCTGTGTTGCCTTGCCTTTGTAGAGCTCTAAGGTTCTGTGCCACACCTACCTAGTGATGTCTTCAATGAGTTGGGCAGGGTCTGGAGGGTAGAATTTAACCGCAAAGGCAAACTGCCAGGGGGAGGCTGCAAAGGCAGACAGACAGACAGACAGAAAGACAGACAGGGGGAAGCAGACAGGGTTAGGTTACAGGACCTCTTTAACAGAGTTGGGAGACGGTGGAGCCAACATAGCGAGCTGACAGTAAAATGCTCTGCTGTGAGATTCATGGGTGTGGGAGCCTGTGGCTCCTTATTACACGGAAGGTCACTGCAAATGGGATTCTTTTATGAACACACCAACTGGCCTTTCCATACCAAATCACAAACAAGCTCTTGCAGTGCAAACAGGGGACACTATAAAAGATATTATTTGTTTTATGCCTAATCTCTCTCTCTCTCTCTCTCTCTCAAATTCAAAAGTAGTGTTGTCAAAGCTGACATACAAACAGATCTAATATATTGAGGAAAACATCCCTCTCTCTCTCTCTCTCTCTCTCTCTCTCTCTCTCTCTCTCTCTTTCTCTCTCACTCTTTCTCTCTCCTTCTTTATGTCTATGTATGTGTGCAACATGTTAAACAGTAGCATCAAATGGAGCAAATGTGAGTGCCTATGGAGTGTTGTCACAAAGTGTAGATATATGTGTTATGGTACCTACTGTGTGAACGCCCTCAAACATGTGTGCACTTGTTTGACTGCGTGGGTTGTGGTCTGATCACAGCAGGTGTTCATTAAAGAGTTTCCTAGTGTGTCATCACCATGTTTGTGTGTGTGTGTGTGTGTGTGTGTGTGTGTGTGTGTGTGTGTGTGCGTTGTAAGGTATGGCGTGCATTCTTGAAGGACACTCACTGCGAATCTGCTTCTTGATTTCTTTGGAGGGGTCCAACCAGTTCTGCAACACAAATACAGAGGTGTGACTGTGAGCAAGCACCAACCAAAGCCATACACACATAGGCATGCAAACATGCTTGTCTGGGGGAGTTCTTTTAATAAGGTTACTGACATACTGAGTTGTGTGTGGGTGTATGTCTGAGTGTGCGCACATATTTTATTCATCTTTAATAAGAATTTCATGGTCCCTAGTGTGCCCCGGGTGGCTGTCAACAGGTCACTTACCAGCCAGACGGGGGATAATAAAAGTGTTGCAGAAACGACCAGCAAATAATTTGGCAGTTTTGGCGGTAGTCTCAAAGCACAAGACTGCACAGCCCAACACAACCCAGCAGAGTGTTTTGTGAATCAAGCAGAGTTTTACAGCAGATTGAATCACATCAACTGTCCCGTAACGTCAGCAGGAGCTAGACAGATATTACATGCCCTGTGAGCCTTGGGTTGAGCGCCATTTTACTTCTTTTCCCCCCAGGAGTTTCTCTTCATCTTTGCCCTCTCTGTCTGTATGTTTCATGCACATCGCTCCCTGTCTCTGTGTTACATGTACAATACATTGCTGGAATGCCCCAGTGAAAAAACTCATAGAAATGAATTCTGGGAAAATTCTCTCTGTGCTCACTGGTTATCATCACAATATCTGACAAGCTGGGATTTCCCAGAGCAAGACCTGAATGGGATCTAAGGATGCTCAGCTCTCTCCTGTCTGGAGCAAAGTGTAAGGTCTGCTTCAAGCAAAAACACAACTACAAAGAATAGAACGAGTAGTTGAGCCGTATTTCATCAGCCTGAATTAAGCCCCACAAGTCAAAGCAGAACAGGCTCTCCCATATATAAGCTACCTGATGTAGAACCTCCCGCTCAATCAAAATGTTAAATAGCTTAATGAGTGCACAGCCGTTCTTATCTGTTGGGGCTTTCTGGTTAGCAGCCAAGCCAAAGAGAGCTCAATTATCCCCAGGCCTGGGAGCTTTTGTTATTTCCCCTCTGTGTGTCGTACTGACAGGACGAGTACAGATTACTGCAGCACTATCTCCTGCAGTACAGTCATAGCTCACCGGGCAATAACAGGCACTTGGCCAAAAAAAATAAAGTGTTTCCCTGCAGACGGAGTGAGGATAATATCTTTGGGGAGAGAGAAAGAGGAGAAGGGGAGAGAGAGGGATGGAGAGGGGGAGGTCTCCAAAATGACATTTCAATCTCATCCGCTTGGCTTAAGGTCAGAGCGGTGCTTGGCCAGTGCACTGGCCGCCTGATAAAACCGCTTGTTTTCCCAATGGGGGGGTCCCGCCGGTGTGTGTTGGTATCGGAGCAAGCAGAGATTAACGTGCCGACGCAAAGCCCCTCTTTGTCATCTGCTGTGTCTCCAAAAGTGAAGGGGGCTGGCGCATTCAAGGCCAAAGGCGCGTCAACAATGCATCACAGCAGCCTCCCTTTTAGCAAACTGCTACATGCCCATGAGCTCATAATTGCGAAGCTTTACAAGAGTGGCACCTCACATGCAGCTGCTTCGGGAACCATTTTAAACAGCAATCCTCAAATCCCCAAGACTGGAGATGCGCTACTTGATTGAAGCAAGACTGGAGCATTCAGCCCTCCCACTGATGCCCGCAACACGAGCCAACTTGCATGCGTCCCATTCAGCGTCAGGCTGAAAAACAAATCTTCGCCTCTGGTGTAATTATACCAGAATTACCCTACTCCACTACAATTAGCCTGTCCACTTCTGATTTAACACCAAACAAGGAACACAATGCACACAAAGGTCTGTTTGATGCATGACACACTTGCAAGCAGGCAGGAAAGGATTACATTGGAGGCGCTTTTTTTGGACCTTTCATTTAGTTAATAATGGCTTTAAACCGCACTTTGACATAAATATCAGGCTTTCTTTAACAGCTAGCCCCTATAGAAGGTCGCGTAAATGGAGATCATTCCAGTACTTTTCTGCTTATATAGGCTTACTGCTTGCTACTGTATATGCAGTGGGGAGCACAAAACACCATTAAGTGACTATCACTTAAAAAGGAATGCTGTTAATTCACAACTGAGGTTAAATTTAAACAAGGGCATCTTCTGCAGCAGGACCTATATCATTGGAGATGTTCTGTATAGCATGTTAGCTCTTTCAACTTTCCTTAAAAGTGATGTGAACTATTGTAAAAACAAACAAAAAAAACATGTAATGTATGGTATCAAATATGTATAAAATCCAGTCTCTGATTTTTTTTTTTTTCCTTCAGTCTTAAGTCCCCTAAATCCTTCTCTGCATACTTTGTATAAGAAGACCCCACTTCCACTGCAGACTGTGTGGGTAGATGCGTTAGTATTACAGAGCTTTTGCGTCTGTCTCTGTGGCATTCAAATGAATCCTTTCAGTCAGATTTCATCATCACAGTGGTGTAACTGGATTCCCAATTTTGTGTTTTTTCTCCCTCCCACTAACAGAGAACATCACAGAGGCATACATGTACTTCAGGTGCCAGCAATGTTGTAATTCGATCACAAACTGTTACGTAATATTTTTATTCCACATGCCTCCCTTTCATCTGACAATTGACATGTTTTTCTTTCTTTTTTTTCACACACATCAGTAATATAATTTGATTCCATTCATTTAGACACAGAGAACTCTGAGGACGTGCAATATCTCCTGAATGGGGCACAACATTTCTTTCTGCGCCCCATTAACACTGTATTGACTACTGATGTGTTTGCTATACGATCTACGGTGTCTTGTTGAAATTGTTCTCATTCTTTTTCCTACTGACAGCACACTGTGACCTCAAACACTGAGGCTGTGAATGGAACCACATTGTATTTCTCCTGTACACACGGCACCGCACACAAATGGAAAGACGATAGTCTAGACCACAGAAATTAATGGCATTGGGACACTATGGAACAAATGAATGCAGTGCACACACAGACTCACAGCTATTTCCTCATTCCACCCCATAATTCTCTCTCTCAATCTTTTACTGTCACTCCTCACTGTTCTGTACCAACTGTGGCAGTACCGAAATATAACCAAGAGAACCCTGTGCCTTACCTTTTGACTGTCAGAGTCACTGAAGGTGAGTCCAAAGTAGTCCTTCTCCAGAAGGTTTAGGTGCTCACACACCATGTCCATCAGCGCCTGTCCTCGAGCAGTTTTCTACAGAAACACACAGGATCAGTTACTTGCAGGGCGGAGCCACTGATTGTCAACATGGCATGACATACTTTGTAGTCTACTATGCAGTCAGCACTTGAAATGTATCACACAGATTGATGACAAGTGGCAGCTTGAACCCTGGCCAAAGATCCAGTGGTGAGGGCTTGGATAGAGGGCTTGGGCAGGGGATTCAGTTCTTCAGTTCTTAATGTGGCACATTGATTTGAATGCTATTCTGTTCACTGATGTCATTAGAGTGGAAAAAGGACACGGTGAATGGTAAAAGTGTGGCCCGTCACCATGCATTATTGAAAAAGCTGAACAGCACTGCGTTTTTTTTTCATGTCTTTGTCACTCTGCATGGTTTTAAGATTGAATAATGAGTTCAGATATATTAACCAGAATGTCTGAAAAGCATTTTGTGTGTGTGTGTGTGTGTGTGAGAGAGAGAGAGAGAGAGAGAGAGAGAGAAAGAGAGGGATAGAGAGTGTGAGAGAGGGGGGGAGAGAGAGAGTGAGACACATTTAAATTATAGCGGAATAGAGTTTTCAAAATGCTGTGAATAAAAGGCTGAGCAAAAAAGTAAGTCATTTATTATATCTGATGATGGAACAATACATTGTGCGATTAAGTCACTTCCTCCATCTGTCTTGATAAAATGCACAATTCAACATTATCTTTTCTGTAGGCTCATAAAGATAAGACAAAGCTAGCAAAGGAACATCTCTCTCAAACATACACAAACTCTGTCTCACTCTCTCATTCTCCTTCTCTAAAACGCACACACAGCTACGCATGTATGCACACATGCGCAGACACACACGCACACACACACACAACCAGCACGGGAGCCCTCTTGCTGATTGTGACAGTAAGAAGAGTTTGAGTGCATCTCCCCTTTGGCCGTGAACAAAAAGAATTACTATAGTGGGGCCTAGCTGACAAAGGAGGTCAACAGTCAACAGAGGCACGACTAGGGACAAAGGACACCTGAGCATGCCCTCTTCACCTTCCCAGCTGGTTGCCTTGGAGACATGACAGTGAGCAACCCGTTGCCCAGGCAACAACAGGGCGTTAGCTGCTGTTGTACTTCCAATGTCATGCGCTTCACCCTCTCTTTGTCTCACCCTTCCTCTCCTTTATCTCTCACTCTGACTTTCTTTCTTCATAAGTCTCAGACTAACGTGTCCGCCTTTTGATGTCAAAAACTTGCTCATCCAATATAAAACTGCTTGAGAGCAGCTGGAACTTTGAGAAAGTTTACAATTTCAACCACGTTGTTTCAGAAGTAATTAGCTCCGCTGTCGGATCTGCAGATCTGAAGTAATTGAGCCCCTGGAGCGCTGCGCCGCATGTGGTCTCATCTGTGGTCTCTCATTTCGACGCGTCCCCAGCAGAATGCGAGGAATAGTCGAAGCGCTAGCGCGGCGCGTTCCCTCTGGTCGCTCCCACCCTAACCCGGCACCTGTGTAGGTGTGCAGTTCCGTCCCCAAAGACTGCATTTTTGTTTACAAGCGCATCGTTAAAGCTAAAGCGGGGAAACATTAAACAACAGCTTCTCTCCCTCTGCTTCCCAGTTTCTCCCTGCAACCCCGGAAGGACCGAGGGGGTTAGGGACCAGCGGCTGTGTCAGGAGAGAGCCAATTAACCCCTTGCACTGACGCCTGCCAGCCTCTTTCCACCCCTCCATCTTCTCCTCCTCCAACTGCTTTCTCTCTCTCTCTCTCTCTCTCTCTCTCTCTGTCGTCCTCCCAGGACCTCCTCCAGTGCTATTTATGCAGCTATTGTGTCCGCTGAGAGGGACAGGGTGGAGGGGTAGCATTCCTGGCCAGTGACAAGAATCTAACCCAATCATTAACACTTACTGTAAACAACAGCAGCCTCCAGAAAGATCAAGTTGGGAAGCTTGACAGAGCCTTAGTCAGGCTGCGAAGCGACATTTAATAATCAGTGTGTGTGACCAGACAACTAGCCTCTGTCAGCTCAACTAGTCAGCTAGGTCTCCTCAGTAATGCAGTCAGGCAAAGACGAAACGCACAGTTAACACCAAAGATCGTTGATCAAACCGCTTTGGATAACACTAACAGACTTGGGAAAGACCTTTATTATTGTCAAATCACCGTATGGGATGCAAAAGACATGGCACTGGATTTCCTGGGTGCAGCTCGTGAATGTTTGTGACGATGCTTTGAACACATACGTAACAAACCCCTCTGGCTGAGCTTTTCTCGAGTGGTAGTGGTGAAGGCCACATTGCACATAGATCGATAAACAAGCACAATGGCACATGCCAGGCAAAATGTTTACAATGAACGCTAAGATGACCAGGGCCCTGCAGTTGTGCCAAGCTATTCTGTCTAAGATTTTGTACACAGGGCTAACAGCAACAGCCGATTTATTCTCAAGCATAGGTCCTTAGTGCAGTCAGTGGTAAACTGCAATTCCATTTTCCACTTGAACGAGCCCAGGTTGAGGCATGTAACCAGTATAGATTTCTCATCTCAGGGTCACATGCTTTGGAGAGGAGCACATGATAGAGGCGGAGAGAGAGAGAGAGAGAGAGAGAGAAAAGAGATAGAAGGACGTCCTCTGATTCCTCCGGCCAAAATGCATTAAATCTGGCCATGCCATCTTAACATAGCAGGGAGTTAAGAGAATGAGAGAGAGTGGCATGAGCCACGAGAAAGAGAGAGAGAGCGAGAAATCCACACAGAGCAAACAACCAAGAGACAGCAACTGAGTAGAAAAAGAAAAAAATGGAGGGGTGAAAACTGAAAAAGCAAGAGAAGCAAGATATCAATTCAATTCAATTTTATTTATATAGCGCAAAAGGCGTGTCTCAAAGCGCTTCAACAGATCTGATACCAACAGAAAACGTGAATTGAGGAAGGGGCATGGCTGGAATGGGATGAGAGAAAAAATGCAACAGAATAAAAGAAAGAGTGAAGTCAGACAGAAAGAGAGAGTGGAGCAAGAACAAAGTGGACGAGTGTGCTCTAGTTGTCCGTTGAGTGGCCCCTGTGACACAGGTGAGCCATCTGATTCCATCAGTCACTCCAGCTACAGCTGGGAGGCTCCAGTCAAACCATCTCACTTCGGCTGGCCTCCAGCACCAGACACACTCACAGGATCTTTCACACTTTGCAACCACACCAAAATCAACCAACCAACCAAACAAGGAAACAGTAGCTGGGTTTCCATTCAACTTGACCAGTTTTTATAGAATTCACATTTACGAAAATGTGTTTGAAGATTATGTAAACCTGTGTGTGTTTCCATCAACGCTGTTGTGCAAATAAATAATGAACATCAGGCTAATTTGACCAACGCAAAACGTAATGTTGCTAAGATGTCTACAGACAAAATGTGGTAAACGCAGCTGTATTGTACACAAATTATACTTATTTATGATTGCAGAAGGATTTCTTAATCACACAACTTAAATGAGCATTAACAGGTCTGATGGAAAGTCAGCTAGTGACAGCAGTTGCCCACAAACAAACATTTCAACTTCAAGATATCAAACAACAGCACCAGTAGGCCAGTTAAACATCAGAAGCGCTCACAACAATGTAAAATGTGCCAACTCAAGAGTATGCTAAAATGTGTGATATTAATATAATTTATCACAGCAGTGCTTTGCTTATTCAGTGTAACAGATTTTAGAATACAGGTACATTTGACAGCATGACAGCTTTGCAAATTGGAAGGAATAACAAAGAGAATCATCATTTCAGACAACAGCATTTGTCTTTGTTTAATTAAAAAAAAAAATCAAAAGTTTTTTACTCCTATTAGTGTACCCTGATAAAATGCAACACGCACAAAAAAAAAAACAACAGGCTTGTTTTGAATAACAGGTAGGATACCGCTGTGCTCTTGAAGTTCCTCTCATCCAATCAACATGCTCAAATTGGCAATCAAGCTTAGAAGCTCACAACAAGTTCTACAATGAGCCTACACTTGTACAGTAGATGTCAATACAAGCCTTTCCACTCAGACAATCAAACTTCCCAAGTCTTCCCTGTCTACCTCGGGGACCAGATTGGCGCCACATTCAGGTTACAGTAGTTCTCGGAAGATGGACTCTGTTGAGCTGTGGAGCAGATGTGCCACTCCTATTTTTGTCATCTCCATTTTGTGATGAAGTAGGGGGGCATGAGTTAAGGATCCTTTACATTTTTCTCTCTCACTCCTCTAAGACTCATTCAGCACTTCTGTCTGGAAAATGGATTGAACTGTTGACTCAGGGCTGCCAACTGGTGAGCACACACCGCCAGCCAGCCCCTTCTCCAGCTGAGTTGTTTTGTTTCAATCAGCGTTATCAACCAGCTGCAGCCCCCCTCGTGCATTAAGGCATCACAGAAGCCGCCGAGAAGACTGCTGGCCTCGAACAGCCAGTGGAACAACCCGGGGGGAAACATGTTCATTTGGAACAGAGGGTGGGTGGAGGATGGTGAAATGAGGTGGGTGGGGAGAGTGTGAGGGGATCGGGTCCGACTCAGAGGGAGCCCGTTGATTTATATTATTGACAGACTGATTTACAGCTCCCTGCAGTCTATAAAAGGGAAATGCTGCGCTACAACAAAAAAAGATGGAGGTGGGTGGGGTGCGGTGAGGTGTGCGAGCTGTAACGCTCGGAGATGTGAAGCGAGGTCCAACCGCACTTACTTCGATGGCGCTTTCATACTCGGAGCTGTCCAGCAGAGTCACCTTGAATGGAGCCGCCTTGGATCGCTTGCCTGTTTTTTGCGGGGACTTGGCCGTCTTGCCAGGGGTGGTCCTCTCTGAGGCATCATCCTGGTGGTCATCGAGAAGTTTGCTGTCCTGGTCCTTTTTGACAGGAGGGAACAACGAGGCAATATACAAAAGTAATGAGGGATTATACATTCAAAGAGCCACGGCTAATGTGCTATTGCAAAAATAAATGCAGAACAGTCACAAGAAATGTAATCTCACTCTTTCTGGCTGTGACAGTAAAATGCTAATTGCAAGACATTAACATGGTATTCTTCCCTAAATGTTAGCAATGCAAGGAAATAAATAAACTAAAACCGTTATGGTTTTGTCTCGACATGTTCCTCATTTTGACACTAACATGGCAATTGCTGCCATATCTTTTTGTACCCACCAGAAATATTAACTCTGCCATTCTTCAATGCATGTAAATGGGCCCTATTACACCAGCACCTGCCTCCTAAATCCAGGCTGTAAAATGCTAATTAAAAGTCATTACATTGTTGGATCCATCACCATCATTCTATTGCACATTTGCCAAGCAAACGATGAAATGATTCCAGGAGGGTGGTCTTACTGCCTGACCTGTTTGGCCATTTTGCCATCCGAAGCCGAGTCGTGCAGGCCCACCTCTGACTCCGGACGGGTCTCTGTCGTCATGGTAACTTCTCTTTATCCTGAGACGAGAAGAGGAAAAACAAAGCGTTGTGAAACGCCAGATAAGAAGGGATGCCAGGGAAAAAAACTGGGTTACCGGGACTCAGCCCATCGGTGGGACAAAAAGCTTATGGCCTAGAGACACACTTACTAAACACTTTAAGAAGTGCACCTGCAATCAAGCTGTCATTGCTTTGCCATTTGGTGTCTCTAGAGATGATTCAAACTGCCAACTGAGACATTGTCACTGATTACAGAAAATAGTTCATGCATCATTTTCCTGCTACCTAAGAGGAATTTCAAACTAATGTTTTGCTTATTCTATTTCTATCGGGGAGAAGTGTTGAGCTTTCGCACTTCAAGCCTGCAACTAGTCCAAAGAGATGTCACTCTCCGGTTTCCATTTCGGCTGCCGTGTTTACCGGTTCCATTTCAATTTTGCCTGCCAGCATTGCAGCTGTCAGTTGCATTAAAAAATGCTATTTGAAATGTGCCCAGGGAGAAGTGGTTTGAAATGAGTGACTCATATCTCACTAGTCACAATCAGGGGGGAAAACAGCATATTGCAACGTGATCCTCATTCTTGAGCACCCTGCTCTAACAAGTTGAACACTAACACTTTACTAGCATCAAATCATATTTTTCCTCAACATCCTTGTACTGCTGAAAAACAGTTAGATATTACCTGTTTATATAAATAACTTCTCACATATCAAATAGCTTTTTACTTAGTTTAATAGTTTATTTAAAAAGAAAATGCGGAAATTAAAAACTTCAATTAAATGGCAGGGATGTACAGTATAGAGCTACATATGAAATTTGAGGATTCAACTAATTTCATTAACACCCTTACAGTCTTTGTCGAGTCTCACCCCACACGAGAGCCTTCTTCTCCACAGCTTAAAATCTGATTTACCAGGCTTTATATTGGGGATATAAGAACACACAGGAAGAGCTAATGCCGAGATGAATAATGTCCAAGGACTTGATGTCAGGCCTTATTATTTCACAAGTCAATTAGATCCATCGCTGCTGTACACTGCAGAAGAGCTCATATACACAAAACACTCATGACAAGAGGAAGCCTTCTCCTGTTGCACTAAGTAAAGAGTTGACGAGATTCAAGATGGCAGAGCCTAGTGGAATCCCGCCAGCATTGTCTAGGCCACAGGGGAATGTCAGTCACGTTCATTAAAGCCCTTCCAGGCGATGGTGGAGAGGCCTTCCAATCCATTCTTACACCACCAGCAGCTCTCTCCTTCAGTCTCCTGACCTCTGGGGCCCATCTGGCCTCTTGGCACAAATCACATAAACACTGCAGCAGGTGGTGATAACTAAGAACAATGAGGTAGGGGTGGAGGTCTATGGTCTATGGAGGCAGCAGGCTAACTCTCTCTCAGGATATAGAGGGGAAAGTAAGCTATCCCTTTTGACATACACAAACAGTCCTGATTTGTTGCTGAGGATTAACATGGTCACTGAAGTGGTGCAAGAGGATAAGATGTAGCAGTTTGGACTGGTTTTACCATGAAAGCTTAAAGGAAATATAGTAAAAAATATAATACATTATAAAGATGAAATAGTGTGGATGCTGAAATCGTACAGAAGAGGATATTTCAATGGAATAGTGTGCTGAATCATGTGAAGGTTGCCATTTATTTACTTACTTTATTTTAGAGAGCATTAGCATGGCCTAAGCTAATACAATAACATCCCAAAGAAAACTAAAATGTAAACATGTTATTGCAAACTCAACGTCAAACGTCAACATTTCAACTTTTTCAGATAGTCTGACTAAAGTTGCCATCCGTCACCAGACCTAAGCATAGAATTTCTGACTGTCCTGGAAAGCAGTTTCTGTCATGACTTAATACAAATGCCTTAAAAGATTGCTTGAGCACAGGTTGTTCTGCTAGCATTGGGAAGAATACGGTGCTTACAATGAATAAAACCAACCATCATAGCAATGCCTGTATTTATTTCATTTCCCTTCTGTATGCCACTGATAGCTGGCCAGAGGCAAATGCAGTCAAATCCCTGTGCTTCCCTTTGGTGAAGCAATATATAGTAATATTGTTTCAATTCCTTTAAAGCTAATGCACTCACGTAAATCACAACAGCTAGAAAATAATGCAGCACAGACTAGAAGTGTATAAAGCTTTAATGCACAATTATTGTTTCATGATTTAGTACCAAAATAATCTTGCCTATTCTCTCTCTCTCTCACTCACTCTCTTTCTCTCTCTCTCTCTCTCTCTGACGAGGGACAACGCTATGAGAAATTGTGAAATTCCCTCACTGCTTTATAGACAGAGGGAGAGAGAGAGAAAAAATGAAAGCCTCCTTCATCTCCTTCATTACTCATATTGTTTCTTTCTGGGCCAGTAGCAGACACAAGAACAAGAACAGACAGCCAAGTCATTTTGGTTGGATTTTCATTTGCCTGAAGCTTAGGTCACATGGCTTTGCACCATAACTCGCCTAACTGAACAGAAATTTCTGAACTGTCACCCGTGCAACAGCCACCAATAGGGAACTTAACCATCCTCAAAGCAATGTAAGTGGCAATAGGGTTGCCTAGTTCCCTTCAAATCAGTTCACACGGGCTTGCTTTCATGGAAATAAGACATTGCTAGGCCTATATCTTAACAGGTAAAATCTCTATGAATGTCTCACTAAAAGTCAACATCAAATATCTCATTGTCCTCTTTAGTATTTTTAGTAGGACCACTGCAAAAAATTAAAGCATACCATATCTCAAATGTTATATTGTGTATAAATTCCTTTGCTCTTTTATCCGCTTGAATTGTTTGTGTCTTCTATTTTTGTGACTGTCTTCTCCCATGCCTTTCACCCTCAATGCTTCATTTTTGTCTTCCTCTCTTTCTTTCTTTCTCTGTGTCTGTCCACCTCTATTCACAGAGTTGATTCTCCCACAGCTGTCTGGGCCAGCTGAGCTCTTATAGCCCAGAGGTGCCCAATCAGTTTTCCATCAGCACCACAAGAAAGCAGGCAAAATTACAGTGGGTGGCTGAACTCTGCAACTCCCTCCCTCCCTCTCTCTCTCTCTCTCTCTGCTCAGCGGGCACTAACACTTTCTCCAGCTAGAGGGCTGGGGTGGAGGTTTGAGGACAAACTGTGCCAGGGTAAATAAGATGCTACGTAAACAGCCATGTTTCTTTGCTTATTGTTGTAACACAACCCCTCCCCCCCTACACACATACACACACACACACACACACACACACATACACACACACCAACACACCTTCTCCACCCTTTTGCCTTCTACCCATGTTGACTTGAAGAGGATGCTTTAACATTCTTCAGAAAAATAGGCAGAGAGGACATAGCCCAGAGAAAACATTCAGATAATTCTTATGCTTTGAGCGCCATGGTGGAGTTAAATTACAGCTTCACTGATGTTCTACGTGCAAACATTACAAATTCAGTCAAATTCACTTTAGGGTGAGGCAATTATTCTTACCAAAGAAGGCAGCTGGTCTGTAATGTTTGTACACTGACAGGGAAAGCATGATGTGGATGAAGGCTGTTATTGCCCACATTACACAGACACAGACACACACACACACACACACACACACACTGGAATAAAAGAGGGCTACTGTTAGTGGTTACACTCAGTTTCCTCATTGTTCACCTGCAAATGTGATTTATGGTGCTATTTCAGAGCCTGGATCTTCAGCATAACAAAAATAATCTCAATTCACACACACACACACACATCAGCTCACTTTTTTATTTCTCTGTTTGTGGTCAAGGTCTGCATGGAGTCCCTTGTCAAAGGATCTGTAATGGATTCAGATTAATTGCCAAATTAGCCACTGCTGTTGTCTGAGAAAGAAGAGAGGAGAAGAGGAGGGCAAAGAAAAGAGGAGTGAATTCATACCCATTCATTTCCTGTCACACACCATTACCCTTTACAGCTGTGTCCCTGGGTTAGGGAGAGAGGGAGAGAGAGAGAGAGAGGAAGACACACTGAGGTCAAACTGCAGAATTACTGTCTGCCTTGAGAAGCCATACTATCCAGAGCTTGTCCTCAAACATATACAATAAGAATGCATGCTATATATACATTACAGTAAGTGGTTCAGGGCACATTTTCTTCCTCTGTCTATTTTTCTATCCGTCAATGTTTTTTTCTCTGTCTTTCTATGTCTATCTCTCTCTTTCACAAGTGCACACACATACACATACACACACACACACACACTCACACACACAAGCGCGCACACACAGTCGTTCCATGCAGCTCTTGCAGGAAAGAGGCGGGATTTGAGAACAGAGAATCAGTTGCCATGGAAACAGAACAGAACATTTCCCCTCTTCCAAACCTTCCATATCGAGTGAGCAGGAGAGAAGGAAGAGAGTGAGAGAAAATGGGAGTAAGAGAGGGAAAGAGAAGAAAAGTAAGGACAGTCGAGAGAGAACAAAAGAGAACGAGATAGAGGTTTGACAAGAGGGAAAAGGGAAATGAAAAAGCAGGGAGAACACCAGAGATAGTGTGATAGTTAAGTCAGCCATTGAACATAAAGGACCTTCTCCTGACAGATGCTCCATTCTCAGAGAGGGACTCGAACTCTGACTGTGATCAGGCCCGGATCTGGCCCAGATCTCCTTTTTTTTCTCAACGCATCTGCTTATTTGGACTGGGAGAGGCAGGCAGGCTGCTAGCGAGTGGACCACGCACACACACACACACACACACACACACACACACACACACACACACACACACACATACACTGCTTGATCAAGACAGCCTGTGGCAAACTGTGTATACACTTAGATTACAGCTCTCTATCTCAATCTTTCCACAGTGCCATTTTTATCTCTTCCATTCTCTCTGAGGCACTCTCTCTCTCTCTCTCTGTCTCTCATTCTCTTTCTCCCAATCTATCTCACCCCCTCTCTGAGTATGGTTTCTCATAGCCATCTCAAACCATGCTTCCTCTCACCTTCCAATATAATTTCTTTTTTTCTCTCCTTCCACTTCTCTCTTCATCCTTTTATTAGTTTTCAGCCTCTCCAAGTCTATGACAAATATTTCTCCCACTATGCTTCTCTAGCACTTTATGACCACCCATCCTCTCCATTCCACTTTTGTCTTTCTCTCCATTCCAATATTCCTCTCCATTTCGCCTCAATCTCTCACCCTGCTATCCACTCTCTCTCCATCTCTTTCTCTCTCTCTCTTGTTCTCTTTCTGACTGACCAGCTCAGCTCACCTGCTCCAACTGCTTTCATCTCGATCCTTGCTGTCGGGTCACTGGCCGTGCTGGAGCCCAGACATCTGCACCAGACGGAGGCCCAGATTATCAAATAAACACACACACACACACACCTGTGCTCACCCCCCAGTTTCACCTTCCCTCTACCCACAACCTCCCAGCCAAAATCCATCCGGCACAGCGGCTGCTGCTAAATAATCCCCCAGCCTGAATGGGGCCCATGTGGATGCTGTTGTTGCCTCGTGGCCAGTGTCTAAATGTGGCGTTTAAAGGTTTTAATTGTGAATCGATACTGAAGGCTGTAAATTCAGATTACCTCAGGCCTTTGTTACAGATTCCTGGATGTGTAAATTTAGCTGATTTGTGGATGACTAGCTCTTGCACATAAACCAAGACTTTTCTCAAACCAAGTACTGCATAAAGAATACACTTTTGGTAATATTTTTACTGACATTTTAAAGAGATTCTTAAATCTTAAAAAAAAGATTTAACACTCAAATGCAATATTTTTTATTCTATCTTCCCTATATTGGCAGAGCACAAGAACTGCAATTGTCAGTGCTTTCTGTATAATAAGTGTTCTGGTTGATATAAATGGTGTCTGTGTGCAGCAAGAGCATTCATTTAGATGCAACCAGGTGATTTTTTTAGTCACTTTTTAGAACAACAGCCCTGTTTACAGGTTTACTTTTAATCAAAGGAATAGCGTAATGGCTGGAATCAGAATAGCAATGACCCATATAAAACTCCTGATTTGAAAAGAATAATCTGTAAAAAACACTCAAAAAAATCTTTTTCCTGTGCCGGCTCATCGCTTCATCATCTTACAATATGAACAAACCACATCATTTTGCCCTATTTGACCTTGTAGGCTGGTGATATTTTGCCAAGGTAACAACTGACAAAGTTGTCAGTTATTCTGAAATACAGTAATTGACAGCAGTTTACTCTGCTAACAGGCATCCAAAATTCACTCGAGTTACCCTCTTTTAGCCTGTTAACCGCACTGACAAGACGTCTTTGAAGCAATCTGAAAAACAGGTTAATGTGTGCCTACGCCACTTAACGTGTGACTGGAATAAAGTGTTGCAGCATGTAAGCAGACAACCCAGAAATTGTAATCAGAAAAGTTTCATTGAAATGCCAACAGGGCTAATGGCAGTTTGAGAGTGAAAAGCTTTTTCATAAAATCAATATATATATATATATCTTCATGCTTAATGGCAACTTGTACTTGTGACAATTGTTCATCAGCAGTAAGCAGCTAACTCTCGATTATTTTTTTAGATGTCTAAAATTTATATTGCGATATATCTTGAACCACAGACGGTACATGATATATATCACGGTATACTTTGGTATGTAACTTACAGCATAACAGTTTCTTAATGGTTACCATAGCATAAAGTCAGTATGTACAACAGTTGTTTAGTCATCGTTCGGAGGTTATATTGGACTCTCAAATTCTCACAGAAGTAAACTGGTAAGCTGCATTTGTGTCAGGCAGTAGCTGTTCAATTTATAGGCTCTCACAGTTTCGTTGTAAGAATGAAAAGGTACTATCAATAAGGTGAAGCTACAGGTCAACATTTTTTCACATGGTTGTGGAAACGCAACGAGCCTATCACGGTATGGCGATATGACCCAAAATCTCTATCATTGGCAAAATTCATATTGCATACGGTATATATCATCTATATTGCCCACCCCTAATAGGGAGCAGTTATTATAAAGTGTTATCCAAATAACACTGGATAACAATGCAGAGAAAACTGCACTGATTACGTTTTAACGTAATCAGTGCAGTTTTCTCTGCATTGTTATCCAGTGTTATTTGGGTAACACTTTAGGCTATTATTCCTGCCTTGGTGGTGTAGCTGATCATCTTGTAAGATCATTAGCCTCTAATAGAGGACACAGGTCAAATTAATTTCACCTCGATTGACCCAAGTCACTTCCCAATCTCTGATGACTTTGAAACAACGGTCTTCACAACAGATTAAGAACTGCAGGACCGAACTGTCATATGGTACACAGCGTTAAGATTAATAGTAGATTAAGTGCTGACATTAGGGGGGGTCTCTTTATCTGTCCCATACAAGCTATTTGGAGGTGATTAGGTAATTCTAAGGTAATTTGACAGTATGTGGGAAGAGCACATCTCAGGACTTAACTCAGGCAAAACAGAGGGACTGCTAGATGAACCAAGATGGTAAGGACAAAAAGGAGAAGGAAAAAAATGGCAGAAACGAAAAATAGAAAGCAGACCTTCTGTGAATAGCTTAACCCCTGTGCAGAGATAGCAGCGCCCCTGAGAGTGGGGAAATGTCGGCCCCCGCGAGACTGAGAGTCTGGGCCGTCCCATGACAACCTGTCACGGCTACCTAAGCAGTGACACTCTACCACACATCACGAGCCACCAGAGAGAGATCCTGGCCCCCAGAGAGAAAGAGAGA
>JAGFZM010001451.1:564938-589808 GCA_017657215.1 Limnothrissa miodon
CGTTTCTGTCTGTTTCTTCCTCGTTCAATCTTTGAGCGGCCCATCTCACTGCGTTTCTATTTGTGTTCTTAAGGAGTGTTTCTCCGTCTTTCCATCCATGTCTGTTTCTATCACTCTGACAGGCAGTTTTTCTTTCTCTCTTTCTCCCCCCATGTCTATGTTGGTCTTGCCATTTCTCTAGCATTCTGTGAAACTACCTGCCTATCTTTCCATCAGTTTGTGTATCTCAAACTGTCACCTTTGACTTCTCTCTCACTCTCTCTTTCTCTCCTTCTCTGTTCTTCTATCATTTGTCAAGCTGTCACTCACTTTTTCCACTCATCTACTACCATATCAATACCTCTCTTTCTAAAACTACATCAATCTGATAGTCTTTTAAAAAATATATTTTTAACATCTGCAATGGTAACATCACCAAATGCTGATAGTTTAGATTCACAAACCTTTCGTTGAGAATGCATGTGTCCCTTTGAGTAAAAGCATCTGTTGGCACCTTTACTTTTGTTGATTTATAACCTTCCTAATTCTTTCTTTCTTATTTATTTTCTTTCTTTCTTTTTACTTCCTTTCTTTCCTCTATTAGTCTTCTGTATCTCTTTATTGTCACTTCATTCTGCTGTTGTCTGTACCATCTCACTCAGGGCCGCCTCAATGGCCTGTGAGCAGCACAAGGGGGTTGGGATGTGGGGGGGACAGGGGCAGACGGGTTAAAGGAGGTTGTCCTCATGCCACATCCGTACACACAACACCCCCTATCATCACCACTGTCACTCCGTCATGCTCCATCCATACCAGCACAAGAGATTTTTACAACAATCACGTCCTTTGACATGACTGTGCACACCACACACACATATACAAACAAGACATGGAGTTCAGTGATGTGTCACTACTGCCAGGCCCCCTCACCCTTAAACTCACACACACACACACACACACCCACACACACACACACACTAAGCATAGCCAGCATTCCTTTCCAGAGCATGGGCCTGCTCTACTCCGCTGGGCCATGTTGCTTCTCGCCGGCACTTTGCCACTGATGGCTTCTGACAGGGAGGGACTGGAGGCGAGGAGCCCTCGGGGCTTCGTTACCACAGAGAGAGACGGTTTCCCTCCATCTGAGCGGACACGGGGAGGACAGAGGGGCGGAGAGGAGAGAGGAAGAGGAACGAGACGAGGGGAGAATCTAGACTCGTCTCATCTCATCTGTTACCCAGGAGGCTTCGGGGCCCCCCAGTGGAACACTTTCCTCGAGCTGATCACATATGACATATCTGTTAGAACACTTAAGTGTGATATGCGCACTCACACACAGATTCAGACTCCTTTGTGCATGCGTGCACACACACACACACACACACACACACACACACACACACACACTCCTCTGCTGAGACCCGACGTAACTTGAGCAGGCTGTGTGATGTTCTCGGTGAGTTCTGACACTGAACTACTTAGCAGGACGATCTGAGAGGAGCTTTCACTAAACCGCCAACACACACACACACACACACACATATGCACACACACATACAGTACACACACCACCATCACCACAACCCCCTATCCCACACGAGTTCAAGTCTACTGTCAATCTATCCCGCGCACCGAGTCTCTGGGGGTCAGTGGCTCCTAAAGTAGACTGGCCTGTGACTATTGACCTGTCAGAAAGTGAGTGTCCCAGTAAACTTTAAACTTTAACATTAAACTGAAGCACGATCTGTCAAGATCACACAGCTTGGAAGGGAGGAGACTACATGGAGAGACCTTTCCATGAGGTGGTCCCTTCAGAGAGTCCACACTAGAGTCAAGTGAGGTGACAGGCGTTTGCAATCCACGGGCCTGATGAGTTATGAGAGTGCAAACAGGGACAAGGGTCAGGATGAAGAAACCACTGCAGAGGAGTAAGATCTTCGTTAAGGGCTCAGAGGAGTTTCCACACACTGACAAGAGAGGGCTTGCCTGAATTATGCACACACGCTCACACAAACACACACACACACACACACACACACACACATACACACAAGCTTTCAGAAAACAGTGGGCAAAATCTTTCTGATCTGGCATTGAACCATGGAACAAACATATAATGTAAGATGTTTCTCTTTAGTATGCACAGTCTCCTTGAGCATAACAAAGAAAAAAAACACATCTAACTAAAAAGGAAATGTGTTGCATTACTAAATACCACAGACTGTTAACAGTGAAATATATTACAGACACTGTTGCATAATCTCCCCTAATGTTAGAACTCTTGTTGAAACTAGTATAAAGCTGCTGGCCTGGAAAACTGTTTACCTATGAGTTTATTTCACCTTATTTCACCTAATTTTCCAACACAATTCCAAACTTTTCAACCATTGGAAAGTGACATTGCTGTAGCAAGTTCCTTTGACTTGAGGTTTATGGTTTGGTTATACCTTATACAAGGCTTATGACAAACAGACAGTAAATAGTAAAAAAAAAAATAGTGAACACAATAAAGAATAAATTGTTTATATCTCCTCCTATGTTTGTGTTCGCCTTTCCTCTTTCGTCTTCAATCAGAAAGGTGCACCATAAAAAAAGGAAATGTAAAAAAAGAGAGCTGTCTTCACTAATGACTGGTGCTGCCTTGCTTGGGCTGACTTGTTTTCAGGCCCTTGCGGTGTTTACAAGCAACCCAGAGATCCCTGCACATCACTGTCATTGTTTGGGATGACTGTCAAATTCCTGAAGCCACAACATGCACTGTGCAATTTACCTCCTCTGAGGAGCTCACATGGCCGTCGATAATAAGAGACTTCCACTACTGCTGCTCTGCCAGGAGACAAGACCGGAATGTAATTGAAAAGGAACCAAAAACCTGCATAGTCTTTCTCTGCGTGCAGTGTTCAAACATTACAGTAAAAGAAACAGAACACAGTGTGGATCAATAGAAAACTTTCTACAAACTTTCTAAAATGCCACAAAGAGCATACATGGACAAAAATCAAGATTACATAAACAAATGATATGATAAATTATATACAGAGAAAGAAAGACAGGGAACAATAACTGTAACCATCATTGGAAATAAATGATATGTATGATAAAGAATAATTCATATAAATGACAACGTCCATGACACAAACTATAATGATAATGATGTGCAGTGATATCATTGTGATCATCTTCAGAGCAGTGTGAATGACTTGGAACTCTAGCTAATTATTAAGAATTTAATGAAAAACACGACACAAAATAAAAGTGAGGACTTTTCCATGAATGTTAAGGTCACTTAAAGAGACTCCAGAAAGAGAGTTTAGACAGTCACAGAACAAACTAATCCCAGGGCATGAAACTATGGAACACTGCCAACATTAAGATCTGGTATCACGCCTGGTTGACAGAATATGCAAACAAGCTGAGCCGCGGTACCTACACAACCTCCTCACAATTAGCTCCATCCCAGGCTAGAAACAGCTGTGTGGTTCGAGTAATGTCAACAAGAGATTTCATATAAACTTCATAACATGCCTCATAAATCATCAGTGCGTACCTCCATGATGAAATCCATGTCTTCGTAGAGGAAATGAGAGTATAGATATCAGTGTTCAGCGCAAGCCTCCCCTCATGACCCGTTTGCGAACAATGCTGACAATGGCACCTTTGTTTTCTCCTCTAGTCAAGAGCAGGGATTACTTTGCCCCACCAAGTTTAAAAAGAAAGAGCTTGTGCTGAGAGAGAGAGAGAGAAAGAGAAACAGAGAGAGAGAGAGAGAGAGAGAGATACCGGTGAGTTGGTCAGTCAGCACACTGAATAGGGTAGCCTGACCAAATTGGCAAGAACAGATAGCTAAAGTGCTGAGGGAAAAGCGACAAAAGAAAGAGACAGAGAAAAAGAAAGGAAAATCTTGCCCCCACTTTTGAGAAATGCTGCTCTTTGAGACCTACAGTGGGGTTGGATCTAATAAGCCACAAAAACTGAAGGCTCCTTAGAACAAGGGCCAAAGCGAGAGGTCCTCAGGCAGCAAACGTGTGTTACTTGTCAGCAGTCAGGACAAATAGGGGCTGCTGGAAGTGTTGTTTACTGTTTCTGCTGTTGTAACACCGTGCAGACAGTCCAGAACCAGCATGCAAGCAAGCAGAAATGGGGATGCTTTTGAGCCAGTCCCCTGAGAGATACTGTAGTCTGTTTTTTTTCCTTGTTTATTTGTTTGGTTTGTCCCCTATATACACACACACACACACGCACACACACACACACACAAATCCCGCTACTCCTCTAGAGCCCGTACACACACCTCCACGGCTCAATCTAAATGTGCAGTGATATTTAAACAGACATTTAAACAGAGACTGCACAGTAATGTGCAGTAATATTTAAACAGAGACAGTTCTCCCTTGCCACTGGTCCCTATGAGGTGATCTCACTGACAAAGACAGAGTGAGTGAAAGAAAGAGTGACAGACAGAAAGAGAAAGAGAGGAAAAGAGAGACACACAGAGGGAAAACAATCACCAAACCTAGTGTGCCTCCAGGATCAATCTACCAGACAACAGAACTCTCTGGCTACATGATTAAGCAGTTAGGCTTATTGGTGTGGCAGTCACATACTGGACGATAATTGTAGTCCTCCTCCCCGAAGATCTGCTGACCAAGTGGTCAATAAGGGCAGCATTCCCATTCTACATGGGCTGGGGGGATGTTTGAATGGTCAATACAGATGGCCTCCTTCATTTTGCCCTTGCTCTTGTTAAAACAATGTGAAAACAACTGATCCAGCACCAGCACAACATCAACAGCAGCAGCGGCCTTACAAGGTCCGGATCCTCCAATTCACCTCGAAGACAAGGTGCAAATGACTTGGCCGCGATCCACACATCAAACAAATGTGTGTTCGGGAGCAGTGTCTCACTGGCAAGGTGAAGGCGCCGCAGTCGCCTTGCGTGCCAGACTTCTGAGGAGGATACCGCGTTGCATTTGTCACCACAGGGCTTGGCTGTGTGAGAGCTCGGCTTCCAAAGAGCTAAAAACCACTGATCTACGGTCAGCCAACAGGGGCTGTGTCTGGAGCTCAGATTTCTTCATGGCAAGTACGAATGGATGGATGAATCTACAGGCAGGGTGTGTGTGTGTGTGTGTGTGTGTGTGTGTGTGCGCACATGTGTTTGTGTGTGAGTGTTGGGGATGTGTTTCCCTTCCAGCTGAGTTATGGTGTCGTTTAGATGCTGTGTCTCTAGAGGATGAGGAGGGGAAGTGAAGGGGGTTACAGTGGGATTCCAGCTAGCACTGCTAAGCCTTTCATTGGTCAAACACTTGACCGCCTTCCCCCAAGCCAACGGGATACACAGCCAAGAAGCTAGGGCCCTTCCTTGATACCGTTTATTACGATTCTCACAAACCTGAGGGTGTTAAATCTTTTCATCTTCATGTAAGTCTCCACCTGTCACAGGGATTAGTTGACAAATCACACAGACTTCCAAGATATCAGACACCAATATTAAATGTAAGAGTCAGTGTTGCTGCCAAAGCCTGAGTAAACACAGTTGTTGTTGTTGTTTTTTAAACAGTAGCTTGACTGACTCACTGACAATGAAGTTGCTTCACTCAGTAGTGCTAATAAGGTTTGCTCCCCTAATGGTAAACAGTAATCTGTGAGAGTCCGATACAGCAAATAGCATGGCAGTGGGAACAGACGCAAAGGAGCGAGTTCAGTGAGGAGCTAAGTTGTGCTAAATGAACTAGATCTTAATGGGCTCACATTTCTTCAGGAAATTGCATTATATGCCAACTATGATATTGGGAGGCACTTCACGGCTTCATTAAAAGGGCCAGTAATGTGATTGGGCAGAAAAAATGGAACTGCACACAGCGAGCCAAATGGCAGGGCCTGCTGTTTGTTTGAAAATGGTTTCATAAGGAGCCAGGGTCATGATGTGATTCCTCAATGCCTTCACGCCACACATACGCTACGCTAAAAGCTGCTCGCTGCACCCAGCCTCCACCAGTAGGGCCATTCATGCTTTCCACCATAGCGCGCTGGCATGCACCTCTCACACAGGCCTGGTCTTAAATAAGCACTAAACAATGGCTGCAGTCGCGTATTGCGCGATTGACATTCGCACTTGCCACTTCAGCATCTGAAACATGCCATCTTCTTCCCAGTAAGCACATTCTCGTGAATGCATCAAAAACACACACACACACACACACACACACACACACACTCACACATACAGTACACACACAAATTCACATTAACATACACACACACCCACATACTAACACATTCTCTCATATAATCACACATACACACACACACACACACACACACACACACACACATTTGCATAATTATCCAATTAGGGTGGCACGGGGCTGGGGCACGGGCTCAGGAGATGATGGCACAGGCAGGAGGGCTGCACTCCAGCACAAGAAATATGAAGAGAGAGGAAAGCGGCCATATTGCCTCTGCTGCAGCCAAACCTCATACACGCTGCCAGATGACAGACTTGCACACTACATGAGCAGCCAGGCTAGTAGGGCCTTTTCCCTACTCATACTGACACTAAACTATTAAGGTGTTAATAGTAATACAGTTATTAGTAATACAGAGAGAAAGGCTAAAGTGGGGGTGGGTTGAGGGCACTCATGAGACTATGGTAAAGCAGGAGAGAAGCTCTTGGCTCCAGCACAAAGGCAAGACATCTGTGACTGTTTGGGTGGATTTGGGTGTTGTTTGATAGGATTTCATGCGATTGCATGTGTGTGTGTGACTCAGAAAGCATGTGTATGCATATGTGTGTGTATGAGAGTGGGAGAGACTTAAAGAGAGAATGAGAGAAATACAGAAAGCAAAAGAAAGCATACACTTGTGGTTGTGTGTCAGCATTTTTATGTGTGTACTGTATATGAGTATGTGTATTATGTGAGCAGATTTTTGTGTGTGTGTGTGTGTGTGTGTGCTCACACTAAGTGCATCCCGCCGCCCATCTCAATGCGCCCAGGCCGGGGTGCTTCCGCACAGCCCAGAGGCCCAGCTGCTGCTGCTGGCTCCAAACGGATTCTGGCAGTGGCCAGCGGCGACAGCCTCAGACCGGCTCCCAAGCTCCTCTCCACCCCCACAACCCCCACTGCCTCCAACACTACCACCACCATCATCACTAACACCGCCAGAGGAGGGAAACATGGAGCAACAAGGGAGAGAAGTGAAGGAAAGACAGAAAGGAAGAAGAGAGAGAGGGAGGAGAAGACACAGACGGAGGTGAAGAGAAGGAAGAGGTTAGGAGTCATCGGGCAGATGGCGATGGAAAGGGAGAGAGAGAGAGAGACAAAACAAGAAAGAGGCAGTGTGTGCAACTGAGAAAGGGAAACAGAGGCACAGACTGAGTGTGTCCGTGTGTGTGTGTGTGTGTGTGTGAGAGAGAGAGAGACAGAGAGAAAGAGTGTGTGTGTAAGAAAGAAAAAGAAAGAAACAATGCCACAAACAGGGAAGGACCAAAAAGAGAGGGTAAGAGAGAGGATAACATACACAAATTCAACACAAAGAGAAAAAAAGAAAGAAAGAAAGAAAGAAAGAAAGAAAGAAAAAGAGGCAGAGAGAGAAGAAGAGAGAGAGGATGAGAGATAATGACCTACTGGTCACCCACATTCTCTCTAGGAGTTTGGATCCTACTGTACCAAAGCCAAAAGGCAAAACAGATTTCTCTCGAAGATGGGTATTACAGTAAACTACTGAGGAAATCCAGCTGAATAAAAAAGTGAACAGAAAACACAAATTCAGCTAAAAGATCAAGACGGCTTGCAGGCAGTGCCTCCGGGTGAGGGTGTCAGAAGTGTGTGGGTATGTCTGTGTGCTTAAAAAAGCGAGAGACAAAGAGAGAAAATATGTCTGTGTGTGTGTGTGTGCACATATATGAGTGTTGTGTACAAATACGTGCAACCTGCAAGTGTGTGTGTGTGTGAAGGCTAAGAAGTAGCTGGCATGTCTCCAGCATACCAAGGCTCCCAGGTCAGCTGTGTGTTTCCCTCAGACTCCTGAAGTGGTGAGCAGGTGGCCTGACAGCGTCCTCTCCAACCCCCCACCCAGAGGATGGCTGCCTGAGTGCAGATGGGCTAAAACTTGGCTCCTCTGCAGCTCCGTCCAGGGCCAGGCTAGGAGCAGACACCTCCCAGAATACTCATGCCTCTTGTGAAACAATGGAAACACAAGGGCCTCTGCCCTGCGACTTCCAAAAGACCTCTGCTCTCATCAGCCATGTTCAGTTTGTCTTTTGTTTAGTGATGCATTGAATAAGGCAAAACTATTTTATTTTCTCTCTTTCTCGCTCTCTCTCTCTGCATTCCTTTTTTCTTTGTTCTGCTGGTCCACTAATTGCTCTATTATCCTCAATCACTAGAGCCATCTCTTTTTTTTCACCGAGCTACTGTGTGTTGAAATTGCTGGTGACTGCAAAATAACGCTCGGTGCCTGGAATTGACTCAATGGCCGCAGCCCGCAGATGTGTCTAAATGTGCGCTAAATATCAAGTGTCATGTTACACTTGAGAAAACAAATGTTGGCCCTTGACATTCCTCCGATGCAAATGTATAAAAATGTCTTATTAGCCACATAATCTCTGCTATGCAATGTTTATTTCTCAGACATTTGATTTAGTGCACTTCTTTAATCCTGAATAGGATATTTACTGTAGTCTCTGCTTTGTAACTCTGCATGTGGTCAGGAAGCAGTGATGGGTTAGGTGCCTTGCTCAAGGACACTTTAGCCATAAACGGTAGGCTACCTCATTGCATGTGTTTATTATATATGTATATATGTGTGTGTGTGTGTGTGTGTGTGTGTGTGTCATTTGTGACATTAAGATAAAGAAAATGAATTCAATTATTTTTACATTGTAAAAAGTACAGTTGATCGGCAAGCTAGCTAGACCTGAAAAAGTGTGAAAATCGGAGCATCGGGCAGCGCAGTAAGAGTCTGAAGGATTGCGAGCTTTTCCTTTTTCTCTTTCTTTCCTTCCTACTTTCCTTCAGACCATGCAGAGAGGAAGGACCATGACGCCTCAAAGGAGGGTGCTTGGCTCACGGCTGGGTAGAGAACACAGCCACTTGAGAATGCTGCAGATAGTAGGCAGATATAGCATGAGCTGCCTCTGCAGAACCTACTTGGACGTCTCTGTTAAGGGCACCTCTGGGTTGTCAGCTTCCGAGAAGAATGGATGACCATGATTCAGGAACAATCTAACTAATAAATATATTAGGAAACAATCTAACTGCTGAATATAATAGGAAACAATCTAATTACTGAATATAATAGCAAACATTCTAACTACTAAATACAATAGAAAAACAATATAACTACTGAATATAATAGGAATCAATATAACTACTGAATACATAATAGAAACAATCCAATGAATATAACAATCTAACTACTGAATATAATCAGTTCTCCCAACTTCCTGGCAGTATACTGTCTATCCAAGGTTTGATTTTCTATCTGTTTAAGGCCTGTCTGTCAATCACTGTATTCCATCATCATTGTTTTAATATTCCTCCAGTCTCTCACTGCCTAATGCTACTATTTGATAAACACATATTGTGCAGCCTATACGATGACACCCTTTTTATAGCACTTATGCCTCAGATGTTGTGTGTCTAGTACAGCAAGTGTCACAGGGGAGAGAATAACATGTAATATCACAAGGCTCGGAGGATAAAAATGTACTGTAGTATAAGCTGCCACACATCACAGCTACCCACAACACCCTTATCCCCCTCTTACTCACTTCACACACACCTCCCTTTCTCCCATGCTTGGGTCTCTCTCTCTCTCTCATTCACTCTTTCTCCCACTGTCTCTCTCTCTTTCCGTCCTGTTCATTGACATTTTCATTTGATTACTACAGGATACACATCACTAAAACACTATCACCACGACCCTCATGTGCCTTGCCTTACATGGTCTTATCAAATAACAGCGCCGTGATTCACTTAGACACAATTTCACCATTCTCTCCTGCTATGACTACTGGCACAGCTATTGTAAATGGAAGCCTCCTCCTGCTCCTTGGCCAAGGTCAGCGGAGACAGAGTGATGAGGGGTAATTTCTCCAGCCTCCGGCTCCATTACAGCGCAGCCATAAACACACAGACCTCCTCACCGCTGCCCAAGCTAACCGCTAATGATAGCAGTCACTTCTACTGGCCTGTTGAGCTGTTCCTACTGTACCAAAGGCCCACACTAAATGTTTACACAGATACACACACACACAGAGTGACATAAGACATTTAACAAACACATGCGTAAGACCTTTTTAGCATGATCTCTCTCTCTCTCTCACACACACATACACACACTTTATATTTTCTATGTAATGCATAGAAACACGCACAACCTGTTCAAAGGGCTTCAGAATCCCTTTGCAGATTCTCTTTAGAGATTATTATTATTCCTCTCTGTGTATGTCTGTCTGTTGGAATCTCTAAGCAATAAGTCTTCAATCAGAGCACTGCCAGTCTCCGAAAGGGCATCAGTCATCTCTTCAGATGAGGCGAGGGCCACACACTCAGAGATGGTGTCACCAATCAATCATTGGCAAATCATCCCATATCAGCATGTGTGTGTCTTTCTGTGCGTTCCTTCAACTAGTCATTATTACTTAACACTGACTGTCGAAATAAAAACCAAGAAAGCCTAATAGCCCCCCAAGGGAAAACCAGACATTAAAAACAAGGTGTACTACCAAACCATCTGTATAGCAGGAAGCAAATGCCAAACAGGGAACGGAAATAAAACTATATGAAATATTTAAGTGTAACTGCAATGCAGAAGGCCTTGGGCCTGGCCTATTCGGACATGTTTTGAGAGACAAAATGCTGCTGGTAAGTATCGCTCCTTCCTCTGCCAAGCGGCCCCCTGTGGGCTGGGGATTTATAAACAGAAAGGTGGCATTGGCGCAGGCCTGAGGAGACTCCACTAGGAGACATCTGCGGCACAATCTGGTGAAGGAGCGGAGCGGTCAGGACACAAGGTCACCGATATGTCACTGTGTGGTCGCAAAGGAGAAGAAGAGCCATACCTTTTCTCCTGTCTTTTTGGGAGAGTTTTTTTTTACTTATATCTCTCTACTGTATCCATCTCTCTATCTATCTATCCATCCATCTATCTATCTTGTACTTTTGAATGTCTAACGTGTTCCACATATTATAGCATTTTATTGTTCATTTTCTCATAATCCTAATAAAATACTAATAAATCAAAAACAAAAAAAATATAGATAATACCCACATATATACAAACATGCAATTTGAGATATGCTCATGACTTATGATACATAATACAATATGAAAATTGGTAACATTTTATATTACAGAAGCACACACATTCATCTTTGGCTAGCTGCTTATTAACATTGACACTGTCGACACAACTTTTGAGCGATGCCGCATTACAAGGATTACAGTTTAGAGACAGCTGAAAAAGATCATCGTTGCTGCCCTCCTCTCCCTCCACACTGAACACAGGCATATACACACACCTTCCAAAGACTTCAGTCTTGACCAAAATGAAGTCTTTGTTTATCATTGATTTCTTTCAGAGTTTATTTACAAAACGAATCAACATTAGCATTTCAGTCGATTGTTTGCTTGGAACGTACCAGGGCCCTTCTGTGCAGAAGCAAAATGGTTTTACAAGGACAAGGAAATGATCTTCAAATCTGCTAGATCCACTAACAAGCTTTCCTTTCCGTGCCTGTAAATATCTCCAGGGATAAGGGCTTTTACTTGACAGCCATTGCAGTGAAACTGAAAGTTTGTCTCTGCAATTTGGAAGCTTTTTATTTGCTCCCCATTTTGACCCTTGAAGTTTCGTGCTGTGATATTTCCTCTCTAATTTCCTTGAATACGTCGGCTCACATAACCTTACAGTAATGTCTGCAGAGAGGAAAAGTTCTCAAGAGTAACCGAAGATGGAGTGATTTCTTTTGAGGGCATCTGTGGCCATCCGTTAAATGGCAAATCTCAGCAGTAAATGAACACATTAGTGGAACAAAAGAGCCTTTTCGCCAGCAGTGATGTGATGTTCTTTAGGGTCCTGAAGAACACAAACAGAATGTGAAATTGCTCTTTCCTGAGGCCACTACTGTGCTTCTGGCCTGATCAAGAATGATCCTCCACAGGTACCGTAGGACAGAACTTTTATCTGCTGAGCAACCTCAAATATTTTTTTTTTTACTTTCTATTTTAACATAAAATTGCAAAGCCAGGGTGAAAGGATAACTGAGCAGGCCAAGCCAATTTCGGAGATTTATGCTGAGTGTGATCTTTTCCATAGCCCATAGCTGACACGGAGCACTTAGATTCACCACGGGAGTGGGAAATGGCCACAGAGAAGACAGGGCGGGCGGATTTCTGAGTATCGAGCTTCGTTCAAAGTATGTCCTGTCTGACCCTCTCAAAAAAAAGCCCACAATCCTACCCTAATTGTGTTTGGCATCTGCATCTCCAAAAGGTTAAAAGGCCATGGGAGTCCACACAGTAGTGATCTGGTGATAACATTAATGCCACAGGAAAAAGGCAACCATATGCACTTAGTAATCAGAGCGAAAGAGTCAGAGTACCTTCAGCCCACATCATCAAAAGTGCTTCTTGAGCTCCTTGACCCTAATTTACTTCATGTACAGCTGTTTGAAAAAAAAATGTATTTTTTTTTTTGTCAAACTGCTGTAGTGCCGTCGAAAATTCGAGAGATCATTCAACAGAGCTTTGCCAATTTTTACCAAAGTGCTTTTGGCACTAAGCCTCAAAAGTAGTGAATCACCCACAGCACAATAACATTAAGTTCAGGCAAAGCCTTCGAACATATTTTGGCCAGGGAGACTAGCAGACAATTTGCTTTAGTTCATTAATTTAGCTCTCTAGCTTAGTAACTGACATGAGGCCATGCTAATTTGAGTGCATTGCACTCCATCCTGTACTGGCAGTCAATCTTATTAATTGACTGCATTTTTAATTCATCATCTCCTTCTGTGCTTAGCTGTCATGGATGTCAAGCTCTGACGAGTTGGGAGACAGCTGTCAAACTGTGATAACACTAAACCACCCCAACCGCACCCATGCAGTCATTTGGGAGCAGGAAGAATAAAGGTACATGGGAAATCTGTGTACCAGTGAAGGCTATTTGAGGTTTCATGCTGGTAAACTCACAGGCGCAGATTAGGCACACATCCATAAGCCTTTGTCTGTTGGGGTTTTACCGTTTACTGTATGTAAACCTCAAATACTACTAATACTACATTTTATTATTATTACTACATTATATTACACTACATTTTATTCTTATTGTAAACCTTCACAGACAGCATCAGACTTAGAGCTTTAAATGAGTGTATTTGATAAGAGTTAATCATTTTTTACTAAAATGACAGGAGGTATAAATCACATGAAGCAGAGGAATCACAGGAGTAACATTGCGCTGGAGCGGAGCTGGAAAAGGCGCTAGAGGGGGGCATTATGGCACTCTGCACTCAGTTCTGTCATTCAAGCAGCCGGCTGAAACCTTCTCAGCTTCACCTCAACGCTAACATCATAGCTCTGCTTCTGCGATGGCTCTTTAAGGTGGATCGGCTGCCCGTGCCTTTGACCCTGGCGTCCTGCGGGCCAGAGCAAGGGTTAATGGTTTCGCCTTAACTGTGTCCCCTGAGTGGTGCTCCCCCGGGAGCGGCAAGGAGTGAAGCGTTCACCCTGCGCTCGGGGGGTGGCGGTGCCAGCTAGATCTGCGGTGCAGTCATGTGCCTCGTAAGCTGTGGATCATATGCTTGCCCCTCCCCTCCCCCTTAATGCACTCTTGCTTTCTCCTTAGCGTTTGTCGTTTGACTCTTTGCCTATCACTTCTCCTCCATATCTATCATCATCTGAAGTATTAACTCGAGTGATAATTTTAGGCCTCTCTCTCCATATCGTGACCATCATCTCTTCTCTTGTTATTGTTTTTGCATTGCTTCTCCTTTATCTACTCCAACCCAATCATCCAATCTCTATAATATATATATTGTTACAAAAATAGAGAGATTGGCAGGCGGAGAAAAGGAGATGGTGAGAAAAAGAGAGAAAAATAAAGATGTAGAGACACCTCTACCTGTGTCTCTGACACAGTAAAAGCATGAGTGCATTAATTATGCGTCGAAAAACAATTTCACTCCCTCTGTTCAAGCTGGGACTGAGTGTTGCTGACACGAGTACTGTGAGAGCAGTTCACGCAGAGAAACACGACTGTCTCTTCACAGAGATCCTACAAATATTCAACACACGCCGATGACAATTCTCAAACAGACCTCCCACCTACAGCCTGCCAGCTCACTTCCAAAGCACACAGCGCAAACAGAGTTTCCAACAGCACCACTTTTTCCATCTCGGTCTCTTTCTCTCTCGCTCGCTCAATCGATCTTGCTCCCGCAATCTCTCCTTGACACAAATAAGAATGCCCACACACGTGTGTGCTGACACACACATATTACACAGGCACACATGATACAACACACACACACAAACACACACACACACCAAATCCACTGCAGTATTTATGGGAGTTCGAGTAGAGGCTCCAATCTGACTGTGATTCTCCTCCCACTGAGAATACCACTGCGGCACCTACACCATCCATATGTATTGTGTGTGTGTGTGTGTGAAAGAGAGAGAGAGAGAGAGTGAGTGTCATGTGCATTGGGGGGAGGGGTTGCCAGGGTGCACATCTGCATGCACATACTACATACTCATAGAAGAAGAGACAGAAAAACAAGGATAGAAGACAACCAGTGTGTGTGTCTGTGTGTGGGAGAGAGAAAGAGAGAGAGAGAGAGAGAGAGAGAGAGAGAGAGAGAGAGAGAGAAAGGTAGCTGCAGTGCAGTGTGCTTGTTGTCCTATAACAGTAACCACCCCCCCCCCCCCCCCACCCAATCATCAGTGTCCACCTGAGGCCTACATGTGCTAAAGATGAGTGGCACTTACAAAATTAAAATTATTTTTTCATCTTAGAAGGGTGTCATAAAGATGTTTACAGGGAATAATTTGGATATAAAATTTACAGGTACTTTTTTTTTTCAACAAGGTTTACTAGTGAGGTTACAAGAAACTTGAACTATTAATAAGAATGACCGAAATACAGGCCTTTCTAGGCTTCCTAGTTTACCACAACACCACAGTCAATTATCATATCACTGGCAAAATTGAACAACAGGACTACCAGAATTTCATGTGAGTTGGTGCTGCCTTGGCTTGTTGATGGTCGTTTAGTATATTCAGTGAGGTGAGGTTTTATGCAAGCACTGAGGCAGGCTGGTCTTTATATTTGTCATAGGCATGTTGAACTGAACGTAGTTAACACAGCAATACCAGCTCATTGCAGTGTGTGATATGTAACGGGCAGTTCAATTCCAGAGTTTTCTGAATCGGTTCTTGTTCGTGTGGAAGCCTTCCCATTTCAGTCCACTTGTGTTTGCTCGCTAGCAGTGCTCGCTGACACACGACTCCTTCCAGCAAATCACTCAGTGATTTGAACTTGCCCGCACAGATGTCAAACATAACCATAAACAATTCAAGTTTTCTCCTTGACAGAAAGAGAGAAATGTGTTTTTGTTTTATATTGATGTGACAATGAGCTACGAGTGTAATAGTATTGTGCAGGCTATGATTACAAGTCAAGTGAGTCAAGTGAGTTAAACGAATAGCAAATTAAATATTTCGATGGACCTACAAAGCTGTGAAATTTCAATTAAGTAGGACTGACTGTTATTTTAGAGTTATACTATGGCCAGGCATATTCCTTGTTTAAAAGTTGTTTTTGAAAAAACTGCTTGTTTTTGGCCAACCCAATTAGTCTGAGTACCCCAGTGGTGCAGCAAAAGAGCCACTGGTGTCTTGCGAGCCCCAGGATCCAGACCCATGTGCTCTCCTCCCAGTCTCTCACAACAGGCCCTCTCCCTTCCAATCTTTGCTCTCCTCTGCAATCCTTTTCTGTCTGTTTTTCTGGCCATCCTTTTTCCTTTCCAATCGCTTCTCTTTTTCTTCTTGCCTCTCCTCTATTTTCATCTCGTCTCCTCTCCTCTCCTCTCCATCATTATCATTTCTGCCTTCTATCCTGCCTGGTCCTCCACCCTTTCTTCTGTTTAGTGTTTACTTTTTATTATCATATTTTGACCTTCTCCCTCCTCATCATCCCTTCATCTCTCCTCCCTACACCTCCTCTCTTAACCCCTTTGTCTCTCCTTTCTCTTCAGTTGTTCGGTTTTTGCTTTTCATCTATGCTACCATCACTGACCGCTATCGCTACTGTTCCACTCGTCCTCCAAACCATCTCTCCTCTCCTCTTCTATCTTATTGTTTCCTCCTATTTTTCTCACCATCCGTCTCTTCTCTTCTCTCCCTCTCTCTCCTAGACTGCAGCACACAGCTGACCTGACTGACCTCTGCATCATAATGCTGCTTTGTGCCACAACAGCCCATTTATTTGTGCATGTCTCTGTCTGTGTGTGTGTGTGTAAGCATTTACACACATACACATACACACACACACACACACACAAACACTAGTATTCTTACCTGCAGGTACACTGCATTTACACCTACACTAACAAATAGTAGATCTTGCTTCTAGATTTTTACACCACAAATGACCACCTAGATTACATTATCTGATATCAGAATGAAGTGCTACGTTGTTTTGTTCAGGATTCACAATAGCCAGACTGTGTGCTTAATATTTTTTGTTACTGTAGCACTGCAAACTGAGTTCACAGCTACCAAATGATGTAGCTTTGCAACCCCTGAATCACACCAGTTTTCACAATCACCACATAGCGCATTTCCTCACCTGTCGCCACCATCACAACCAATGCAAATGATATTGTATCCCGCTTGGAATCCTTTCCATTTGCTGAGCATGTTCTCTTTGCCAAGTCATTAAAACTTCTCTAGTAAGTAAATGACTGTGTGCAGCTGAGTATGACAAGTGTCACTGGGGAGGGATGTATGCCATGCTCACAAGGCACAGGGGAGAAAAAAAGAGCAGAAGCTACAACATTACTACTCCTACTCTTCTCTTCCCTATCTCTCTCTCTCTCTCTCTCTCTCTCGGTTAGTAAGGATCTTAACTACAAATGTCAGAGAGAGTTGCACATGTGTTTTGTTTTTAAATGATTCGCTCCTCATGGGCTCATTTTTTTTCTCCTGATAGAATCAATTTTTTTTTTCAGTCTGTCCACCAAGGAAATTCTATCTTTTTGGGGACAGGATATTCAAATCAGACATTAAAGCATCAATTTTCATTGTGTATGCATTGCTAATCTAACATGAATATTCTATCTTGCATACCAGGCCAAGGCTGTCTTACTGAATCACAGAAAACATTTCAAAGCCTGTGTCACTCTAACAAGACAGAGTTATGTCGTTTGTAAAAAAAAAAACTGCAGAAAATATGACAAAAATCCTGGTTGAAATACATTTTGGCAGAGTTTAGAATAAGTCAGAGAGCACTTCAGTGCTTTGCAGGGAAAAGGCCTATGTTGAATTTTTGATGAACATTTGATGAACTATCACCTAAAATGCGAGAGTGCACTGCACAGAGTCTCATACAAGAGAGATGTAAAGGAGTACCATCCCTGTAGTGCAGCATCTCTTTGATCTTTGTGTCATGTCTAGCACAGGTTACATCTCCATTTCATCAGTTATTTAGATTACTTGTGTGTGTGTGTGTGTGTGTGTGGGGGGGGGGGGGGGGGGGGGTTATAGCTATTTGAATGAGATAATAGTACTGATAGCACTCAAAGAACAAATTACAGCCAAAAAAATAAATCTTTGATTAATTGACATTAGGAAATGAACAGTTATTAACCAGGCCATCAATGTCATAAGTAGCCGACAATGTAATAAGTTACTACCGTATTGGTTATTGCATTATTGGTTCAGACATTGTCTTACACTATTGACAAATGATTACATTATTGGCTTTGTTACACCCTGTGCTAACTGCAAGTGACTGTGCGAATATCATGTCGCGCTGAATGTTTTGTGTCCACATTAAACACGTTCGATGAGTGCCTGTGTAACCATGTATCCAATATAAAATATACATGTCAACGTGACATGTGCGACTAAAATAGAAGTGGACCAAGCGACGAAAAGTCATGTAGCTTAGCGTTCCTTTACGCTGCTTCTAGTTGCATTCAGTTAGGACAGTCCAATAGAGAATCGAGTGAGCAATCTGATTTATTCGCACACATTCGGTCGCGCCGCTTGCAGTTAGGACAACAATTATCACTTTACAGACAGTTATTACAGTATTGGAGCTGCTACGAGGTTGTCAGTAGGCAACTGGACTTCTTTTGGAGCTTGAAGACATTTTACTTTCTATCCAGAAAGCTTCATTTCTAATTGGAGATGAATATCAGATAATAATTCATCAGAAATGAATTATTATGCGACGGGGTGTGGTCTACAGTTCACACCCACAGGCCAGGAGATAAAGAAGTCCAGTTGCCTATAACTGACTGCAACGACTTGGATGAAGGAAAATCTTCACAGAGAAGCTTGAGGCTGTTTCCCAACTCTTCCTCATTCCTCTCTCCTGTAATTTCCTTTCATCTACTGTCTTATCCGAGTAAAGGCATAAAAATAAAGCTGTGTAGAGAAGCATAGAGCCAGCGGCCCCCACTACATGATTTTATTTAGAGTAAACCGGGTTGTAGAAGGGGGGATTCTAGAAAGACTTGTGTACAAGGGGGTAGGAAGGAGAGCTGAGGTTCAATCAGTCTGATTTTCCCTGAACCCTTGACCATGACCACTTCCAACAGGATAAGTAGGCTACAGTATATTACTGTACAACCTGCATCTGTTCAATACACCATGTTCAATATGCACTTCATCAACTGTAGCAACACATGCACAGCAATGTGGATGTGTGTTTGTGTTTTGTGTTTCATTTGACCATCACTCAGAAATGGTCCAAAAGAATCGGCAATGTGTAAACAACTACGTGTAGACAATGTCATCAGCACCTTGAAAGCGAGGGCTCGAGGGGGTGGCCGTTACTGCGGTTGACAGCCGGAGACATGACTGACAGCTTGTCACTCACAGATCATTCTAGTATGCCCGCAGGAGAAAACACACTCGATTACACAGCGGCCCCCAGTGACTTTGAGACAGGCAAAAACTCAGGCAGCCCTCCAGAAACACAAACACAAAGCCCAATGTGTATCACAGCAACACATGGCAGCATATGCCACGAGGCAACCCCACAATCCGCAGGCAAAGCACAAACACACCTTTCATCCTTCACGCTTCTTTCTCTTTTCCCTTCATTCTCTTTATTCGGCCCTTTGGCAGCATGGAGCGTGCCACGCGCTTTCTGGTCATGGTGTTGCCTGGCTGAATTGATCTGGACTGAATGAAAGCATGTTTCTCCGTACAACCATGTTTGTCTGCGCGCGTGTGTGTATGTGTGTGTGTGTGGGGGGGGTTAGTAGGGTCGAGGAAGGAGGAGGAGAGAGGGAGGGGGGGTGGGTAGTGGAGAGAGAGGAGGGGGATCTCTTGGCTGACACATATATGAAGCAGGAGCAGCAGTGTTTGAAAATGACCTCAAAAATCCCACTGTCCTCCTCCTGCCTGCAGGGGCTAAGATAACGCGCACACACACACACACACACACATTTAAACAGGCTAACAGTGCCATCTGTGCATATATCAAGAACATGTTTAGAGGGGGTAAACGCAGAGCAATATTATAGTAAAATCCTTGATAATGTTTGTGCATCTGTAAGAGTGTCTGTGGGGAAGCATAAACTGTGTATACATTGACAGTCTAGAGCAGGGGTGCCCAACCAGACGATCACGGTCTACCAGTCCCGGCACATAAGCTCATGCAGCATTATGACATCAAAAGCAACTAACCTTTTTTTCACGCTTTTCAGTTAAGTGTAATTAATTAGGCTAAACTATCGTTCTAACAATTAGTAAAACAATGAGTTTTGTGTAACCTAATAGGCCGCCTGGTTTTCCCGATAAAAGGACGACCTATCAAAGTTTAGAAAAGTTGCGATCAGAGATTCTAGAACACTAACGTTACGTGGCTACTTTCCAGTCGGCTACTTTTTCCAGACGTTTGTTGAGGCTGTCAAAGAGAACACCGCACGCTGGTACACTATATTGAGGTTGACACAGCGAGATAGAAGCAGACAGACAAGGTATGTGCGAAGAGGTGCTTAAATGCAAAGAGATGCTTAAATGAGTAGCTGTCAGTTGAATTCCATTGTGCATTTGGCCAGTTCAGTTTCCATACATGAGCCAGCTAGCATACCTCAGGTAGCTACGAATGAAATGCTAACGTAATGACATGAAGTTGACATAAGCCTAACGTCACCTGAAATTGGGCTACATCTGGTAAACAAATAAAACAGTTTTTGTCTGCTTCTGCTCTAAGCCTCAATTAACTGTCAACACAGTCTTGGTTTCACTTTATACTAGCCTACGTAGAAGGTTATGCATAATTAGATTTTTTTTCTGAAACAAGTGACGTAGAGCTGTACAAAAAAAGCAGTAGTGGTCTTTGTATTAGGATGCATGTTTTGGTTGCATTCATTGCATAAATTTGTTGGATTGACATTTTGACGGGCATGTTTTCAACATTTATCCCAAAAAATAAATCAACTGTTTTGACTCCAAATCATGCAAGCCATGAAAGTTTCTCATAAAGGATCAATATTTAGGCTAGGCCTACACTAACACATTGAGCATTTCCCCTCTGCATGTGTTTCAATGAAGTGGTAAAAGAAGTGCTTGTGGAGGCTGTTGGCATTCAGAATATAAAAAAATATGGCCTTGTATTTTGACTTGGTAGATCTCGGCATACCATCAATTTCAAAAGTAGATCTTCGTTAAAAAATGGTTGGGCCCCCCTGGTCTAGAGGGACCTGAAGGGACAAAGACATGGGGATGGAGAGAGAGTAAATAAATGGAGAAAAAGAGCGAGAGAGGCAGAAATACACAAGGGAAATGAAGAACAGACAGAAAGAATGAGTGAAAGGCAGAGAGAGAGAGGGGAGAAAGGGAGAGAGAATCGGACAAACAGACAAAGAGAGAGAGAGAGAGAGAGAGAGAGAGAGACAGAGAGACAGAGAGAGAGGCATAAACAGTGAAATCTGTATGGACACCATCCAATGACAACACTGATGATCACAGTGCCTCAGCATTTATGCACACCTTGGCTAAGAACAGACCAGTGGCAGCATGTGGCTACAAATGCAAGCTGGTGAAACCACCCTGCTATCTGCTTATCCCTGCCCACACACACATGCACACACGCACACACACACACACACTATGCCAGTAAGCCACCCCCAATGCAATCAATGAGTTAAAGAGGCCATGGTGCCAGAACTGTTACTGATGGTGCGTATGCCATCAAAAGACACCCACCAGTCTGAGGAAATAAAAAGAAATATGGAAATGAATGTAATTACTAGGGCTGTCACTTTAACAATCAATAAGCCAAATCCAAAGAATTTACATGTCTGTAATGCCTCTGATTTCAAGGCTCTGAGCTATTGCCACAAAAGATGGTCCATATTTGAAATGTGTGACAAGCTAGTATTTTTTATGTTGCCTAAAATTTTTTAGAATATTTATTGTTCTTTTTGTGCATCGCTTTGGATATCCCTATGCACAACAAACACTATAAAAATTACCATAACCACACAATTCTATGAAGAGGCCACACTCATCTCACCTCAGAGAAAGAATCCGTTGTCAGACATCCTGTGATCGCAATGCATCGACCCGTCATAAACGCACAGAGGTGACTTATGGGTAAAGACGAGATGTTGCTTATCGCCTCCGGGCACCTGAATCAGCCTGGAGTCGTGTCTAGTGCTTACGCTGTGCTATCCATGCCAGCAGTGCATTAGCATTACAGAGTCTGGCTAAGGGCTACTGACTAAATGTCAATCAACCCCACTTAGATCTAATGTGCCTGTTAGTTGGAAACTGTAATGCTCGAAACACGGCCCTAAGCTGCACCAAAAATGCATGCTGGGAAAAGAGCTGGGTCTTGAGAGTGTGAGCTGCTAATCACTTTACGAGCCTTATGGTATTTGATTTCATTCTTCTGTGCATTCGGCCTGAGAATGCCGTGGGTAATGTTCACTAGCACTTTTAATGGATCCTGGGAAGGGCCTGAGATAAGTTTATAATGGGCAGCGAAAGGGCCAAACATGACGTGGCTGTAAAGATGAGTTAAGGCTTACATTTCACAGCCATCTGTGTCTGTGTCTCCTAAGAGAGCTGCCCTTGGTTCAGTCACTGGACTGACAACAGACGCTTTGCAGAATTGATTTCATTCATACTAAATCTAATTTCCTTTTGCATACTTCTACGAGGTGACCTTGGTCTATAAAACTCATTTTGAGTTGCTACCCAGGTCATTTATAGGAAGTTTAAAATAAATCTCACCCTGAACGTTCCCAAGAGCATGATAGCTGCCCGGAGGTCAATGATTTAGCAGTCATTACACTGCGATTTAGAGGATGACTTGAGGACTGTTTTCTTTCAAGTACCTGTCCTGACGTAAACAGAAAAGTGACAAATGGTCATTTAGAGATGCACAGAGATCATTGGGCCTCATCCACCAACCACTCTTACAAAGACGTCTGTCCTTAAACCCCACTTACGCATTTTCACAAAGTCTCTGGCATTCACCAATGTTTTCTGTTTTGGAATTTGTTCTTAGGTAACAACAAAATCTTTGCACACTCAGGAGCATTCTTACAAACCTTTAGGCACAGAGCTAACAGCTGTCTGAAGGTAGGAAAGGATAGTGACTTCTATAGCTGTCAAATAATGAGCCACTTTTGCCTTTTGTCATGAAACTATGCTGGAACTGTAAAAGGCTTTTGTCCTGAGAACTATGCAGTGTGTGAGACACTCCACTCCTACCAGATGAGCACAGACACCATGTCAGCAGGGGCTCCTTTAGCAGGCAGTCTTTTGTCGTCCGCTTTTTCAGCATTAGTCAGCCAACAGCTGATCAATTAGTTGTCACTGATACTTGCTGTCCCTCACAGGACAAGCCAAATAAACTTCCCTCCCAATCAGCAATGCCAAAGCCATCACCGAAAACGTGCCCGAGACAAGCACCCACTGGGCTGTGAGTAATCTAAAAACGAGGCTGGTTGCTGTGGAAACGCACAGACGAACAAAGGACAGGCAGGGGATCCAAGGTTCCATGGAAATATTCCTTCCTGTGCCGTCTTAAGAACAAAGATAAGGTTTTATTCAATTTAATTCAGAGTGCATGAGGTGCTGGTGGTGGAGGGTGGAGGGGTGGTGCTGGGGTGGTGGTGGAGCACCAGACCTTTCCAATGAGTGCCCATTTGGAGGCAGCCCAGGCTGGTAGACGATAAGCAGACTCCCAGCGACTGAGATGCCTGCTATTTGTGTGCTCTAGCAGTCAGGTTTAAAAACCTAGAGAGCCTCTTTATTTTAACCTCTCCCTGGCACACAATGGACTACTGGCATTTTATGCCCAGTTAAGGACGAGAAGGTATGCGTCACGACTTTGGTAAACAGCACAAAGTACGCATGTGTGAAAATGTCTATCTGTGCTTAACCAGGCGTTGGGTTAAACATAACTTTGTGCAACAGTCTGCTGCATTCTGGTGTTGGGCAGCCAGCGACCATGGCCGTGGGTGTTTATTCAAACACCTGCATGCCTGGGGGGTGTTTGAGCGTGCACCTGGGTGGCATCGCACAGAAGTCTTTCCAGAAAACAAACGCGCAAATCCCACTGCACGAAGCCTTTTTGTGCTCTCTTATGTGTGGCTCCCGGAAATAAGGCTCCCGGCTGAAGTTTAATTCGACTTGTCTCTGTGGCCCATTCCCAGTCCCACACTGCTGTGATAAGGTCTGCCTAATTAATCTCCATGCCTGAACGTGCTCCTTAGGCTTGGCTGACACACACACACACACACGCACATGTACACACACAGGCGCGCACACACACACACACACACACACACGTCCGATTCATTCAATGAGCCCTAGCTAAAATAATCCCAAATAACACGCAGGCTGTGTGTGCCCATGCCGAATGTAAAAACACATCTTCTTTTAAATTTTCACTAAATATTCTCTCTGCTGCATAATGAACCACAGAGTTGTGAGCTCGGGAGCAGAGGGTGAGCATGCGATAATAAAACGGACCTAGTAGCAAAGCCTCTTTCATCACAGAGCAACAACCACTATAATTACTCAAGGCCAAGGTTCATAATAGCGAATGCAAAGGGGAGCGCCTGCGTGTTTTCATGAATAATCCAGGGATGCACTTTTAGCACCGGTGTCAAAAACAATTACTCCAAAGCCCGATCAGACAGAGGAGAATTCTGGGGCTGGCTTTGCCGTCGATTGGAACAAAAAAAGAGACAAAGCTTGCACAACACAACTCAGAGTAGCATCCGATCTGTGACTGCTGACATAGGATTGCTGAGAGCTAAAATATTCATAACGAATGTATGCATAATGGAACAAACGCCTGGTGTTAAGATGCCTCCAGAAAGAAGACGCAAACGCCTCTTGCTCTGATGAAAAGAGGGTCGGCCTCTGGAATAGAGGGAATGTTCTGCTCAGCACATCTGAGGGAATCCCATGGAGAAAGTCCTCCATCTACATCATTTCCCATCCTCAATAAACATCAAATCCAATTATTTCATTTTGAGATGAATTTCTATGTTGAGCTTTTTGACACTTCAAATTAACATTTTGCTAAAACTGATATTGCTTGCCCTTAAAGGCATGATAGACCTTTCGGAAAGGTTTCGCCTTACATTAGCACAATCTTTTATAGTTTGGCGTGATTTTA
>JAGFZM010001451.1:589908-607294 GCA_017657215.1 Limnothrissa miodon
ATATATATATATATATATATATATATATATATATATATATATATATAAATATACACTATATATCCGTTTACCAGTATTTTCATACTGCATCAATTTTGTTGATTTACTTGTGACTGGTTGTGAATCTCTGACTGACTGAGTATCTGACTGGCAAATTCACAGGCTGAGGTGCTGATGGACACTATTCAGTGGTAACAATGACTTCTTCCAGGGGGCCATTTTTGACAGCTTTTCACAGCAGTCAAGAGCAGTCTCTCTCTCTCTCTCTCTCTCTCTCTCTCTAATGTCTTTCTTTTTATCTTTCATCCCTTTCTTTCTCTTTCCTTTCTCCCTCCTCACTAGCACCTCAGTCTCACTAATCTGAAGACTCATGAAAACTTTATTCCATTCTGTCTTAAACCTTTCACTATATTTCCTTGCATGCAGATTTCCCATAGACCCAGTCCATCTTGCCTCTGGGAATGTGGCATGCCTGAAGGCCTTGCCTTGGGCCGACGGAACAAGAAAAAAAAAGACAAGTGAAGGAAAGGGGAAAAGTAAAAAAGCCCAGACTAAATCATTAACTATGCCGGGAAGATGACTGCCTGAAGGACACTGAAGCTTTGAAGACAGATAGATAGATAATGTAGATGCATAGATAGACAGACAGACAGACAGACAGACAGATAGATAGAGAGATAGATATAGAGTAAAGACAGTGAGAGAGAAACACAGACCTCTCTCTGACAAAGCAGTGTTTGGGCATGGCTCCAGTTCAGGCTCGAAGAGTCTGTAAAGCGCCATTCATCTCCTTATTAGGATCAGTGCTTAGCCCAAGTGTAACTAAGCTAAAGGAGTGAGTATGCATGCAGCCCAATACGCCTCCAGTGTAGCACCAATCAATGCCTTGAAAGCGAGGGGTTAAGCATACAGCATTGTGGGAGAGGGTGGTGTCATGCATTTAAGTCTGAAGGCTACACAAAAGCGCAGGTCAATAGCAGTGACTCCACAAAAGAGCCGTGGCGACAAGCTAGATCCACAGCCATTCTTTAAGGTCAGCAAGATTATGTGCTCGGCTGCGAACGATGGACTCGGAGATAACAGTGATTAGCTGCGAGGGGCGAACACAGAGATGACACCACAAGGAAGTCAAGCACTGAAAAGTCATCTACAGACTCCGCCAAATGACCACCGTAAAAATGCCCTCATTAACTAATCAATACACCGCTAATGAGTTGGATTCTATTATGCTAATGTGACTGTGATCTCATCACTGGGATTGGGGCGTATTAACCTTATAGACAAAAATACATTTCAAATATGATAGATCCTAAAAGAGAAGTCTGGAGTGAATTCATTCACAGCCTTGTTGGTCAAGGTCGCCAAGCGCTCTTACAACTGATACACTAAATACTACATTTAAATACTAAAAATTTAAGGAGATCTGAGTTGGCCACATATGCATATTGCAAATATATTCCTCATGCATTTCGGAATGTATTTAGAAATACACAATAGTTACGCCATGCACAGTTCTGAAATGCACTAGTTTTTGTTTCAAATATTCACGTCAACATAATTTCTTTTGTGTATGATCATACTGCTCCTACTTCTCATCTCTCAGCTTCCACAGACAGAATCAAGATAGTGTCCTAGTCTGGGGTGTGGATGACGACATGGCAAGAGGTTTATTTTGGAGAGTGTGTTCACAGCTTGGCATGAAGGTGCCAGTGCAGGGAGACATGCCATTGCTCCACATAGTGGGACAATCACAACAACAACAACAACAACAACAATTAAACAAATGCAAAGCAGGCAAATTAGCAGGCACAGCACACTGGCATTACCCTCAAAATACTGCACACCTACATTAACACCTGAGAGCTAAAATGAAACAGCTTCACACAAACAAAGCAGCTTGTTAATCTAATGTGATGAAAGCTTTTTGGCCCGGTTTTAATTGAGCTAAGAAATTCATTGAAAAACGTTGCTGCAGGTTTATTTGTGGCCGAAAGACAAATTGAGGCCTTGAAGTGCAATTTGCAAAGCAGACATGACACAGTCAGGTTGAGAAGGTTGTGCACGAGTAAGCCCACCTTGTCACCCAATTTTTGTAGCTAAAAACTAATTTTATAATATTTACTTTAGAATGATTTAGGAATGTCCCAAGTTCCCAAGATTTTTTTTTATATCAGTGTGTATTACATAGAGCAAAGAGCATAGGGAGAAGAACTGAAGCAGCCAGCTAAAGCCATCAGTTTATTTAGTTTAGATTTGCCAGGGTTTGCCGTCCACTTTGAGCAAACACACATGGTGGTTAAATAGTTTTGGTGCACTACATTGTTGCTATGGATAGTATGCCTCGCCCATACAGAGGGACTTAATAATCCCCAGCTTGTTTCCATTTTAAGCAGTCCACTGAGAGGCATTCTGTGAGTAGCCTATTCAAAAGACAGCCATGATTTCACAGCTTTCCATGATATTAGTATGGAAAGGAGGTGACGCATCAGCGTCCTTCTAAAAAGCTAGAACATACTGTACAGTACTCGGGTGGCTCCTTGATATTAACAATGGTGTCAGTCCCATTTGTGAACACATGAATGTAGTGTGGGTGCATTTTTCATGACAAAGATGTTGCAGCCCAGAGAATTGGGAGATTCTTTAAAGAACTGAGAGCTGGAGAGGAGCTTATCAGCTGTCACACTGACGTTGTGCAACTGTGCCTTCTATTACCAGTTCCCTTGATCCACAGGAGATCTCATCATTGGCCAACAGGTGAGAACAGAGAGCAGTACTGTACAGAAAAGCTCTGGGTAGAACCAGTCGAGCCAGTTTGTTTGAGGCCACAGAGCAGCCCCAAAGGAACGGGGAGTCAGCACAACTGTACAAAACAACAAACATCCACGACACAGACCGCTGTGCAAAAAACAAGCTGTACGTGGGAACCCTAAAGGAGCACAAGTTTCATTTCTTCAGGAGTACGACTCCCTTTGCCCTGTCATCCAATTACAACACAGCAATCAAAGGCAGTGTGTGTTGTATTCTTCAGTCGTATGACCTGCACATTCTGGAGGGTCTGCAGCATTGCTACAGGAACCCTGTGGGATTCGTAGGAACCATGTAACACTCGTGGGGCTCTTAAACAAAAACATGTGATGGCAGTAATCAAATGTCCTTGTTTACTCACAGGGACCAGTGAGAGACTTGTCCCTCTTTTATCTTCTGAAAAGGTAATTCAATTCTGTATGTTTCTCTCTTCCCCTGTCCCCTATTTTATCATTATTTCCCTCTCTTGTACAGTGCAGTCCTATTTGCAGCTCCTGAACCGATCCTCAGCTCTTGCAAGACCGACTTCAAACGCAGACAACCACAAAGAAGTTTTCATCCCCCAAGCTTGCACACATATCCTCCTAAGCCTAAAACAGCTCGGCGGTACATCCATCCTCTCACCAACAACAAAGCTAGCTTACACTGTACCTCCAGTGCAGAACAGCCAGGATATTCCCCAAATGATGAACAGAACTACTGTAGGAGATGAATGCTGAGAAGAGTGCTCTGTCAGCACAGTTAAAGACAATGAAGCGTGAAGCATATACCAGCAAGCATGACACACACACGACATGGTGTGGACGACCCCCCCCCCCCGCCCAGCTCCTTAGGAAATAAGTAAGGTTTGCTCGCCAGAAGAAAGAAGGATGGAGAGAAAGAGAGAGAAAAAAAGTCGAAGGAGTTGGAAGAGGAGGAGGAGAAGGAAGAGGAGGATAAGAGGGAGTGTAAGAAGATGTGAGATAATAGCTGACTGTGGGATGGAGGGCATCTGTGAAGTGGATCCTGTAGGGAGGGATCCATTCCACCGTCAGGAGTGAGTGGAGAAAGAATTCTGCCAGAAGTGCTGACTCACTGTAGGAGGGTAAATAGAGCAGAGCAGAACAGCTCAGATAAGCCATGGCCTCGCAGGCCCTTTCTCCTTCAAGAAGGACACGACAGGCGCTCAGGTGCATCTGGCTCACCCGCGGATAACCAGCGGCACACCAGTGCCACCAGGTCAAGAAGTCGAACTTACAAAATATTCTTGGAGACAAATAAAAATGGCGCCTTCTTTCTAACTTTTTAGAAAACCTAACTTCTTTAGAAAACCTAACTTCTGAAATTTCTTCAAGATTTCTTTCTCCTTAACTTTTAGACAACACAAATAAAGATAAAGTTTAAAGCCTACAATGAAATAGAAACTATAACAGGCTGTTTATTTCATCAACATTAGAGAAATATAGCAATATATGACAGTCAGATAACTCTATCGTAAAACAAATATATACCTGTTATTTGTAAAGGGGTTGCGAGTGAACAAACACGCTCATAGTGGACTGCTAGTGTACCAACTGTCAACACAGAGCGAGTTGACCCCAGCCCTATTAGCGCTTCTTTGGAGAGGTGATCTGTTTCCAGTGGATGGACTGTGTGGATTTTAGAGAAGATCCTTCAGACTGTGTAGTTTTTAGTGAGGAACTATTATTCTGTAACATTAATAATTTTTTTCATTTAAATAAGACAAAGTTAACAGATGTGAACCTTGTTCCAGATTCATTCATATTGTGGAGAGCATCACACTAAGCAATGAGCATCTTCCCCATCTCTGGCATAAATGATTTTCTGCCATCACACTAAAAAGAAGACATGGGTCCTTGATTTAATAGGAGATATAAAAACAGAAGTGCTACTGCCAACAGTAATTACCAAGACATTACCACTGCCTCCGAGTAGCACTAAAAATAGCCTCCTTGGACTGGCTAAAGGGGGGGAGGGGAGTTGATGTGGCATGACAGAGGGTGTGAGTGTGGGAGACATGCTAGGGGATGGCAAGGGTACCAAGTGCTTAGTGACGTTTGTCCCCGGGCCCCCTGTGTGGCTGTCAGGGTTCCAGTCACTAACAAGTGTGCTCCCTTCCCCGCTGACCAGCAGTCTGCTGACAAACCTGTGAGTGGAGCATAGTGAAGCCTCTTCACTATCTGCCTTGGATACAAAAAACAACACATTTGCTAGGGATAATCGATTGCATGGCAACATCTGTGGTGACAGGAAGACATTGTGACATAAGAAAGAAGCTTTTGTCGGAGATGTATGCGAGAGGCTGCTCATGTTCAAGTTACTGAAAACAAATGTCAAAAGCAACCAACAAGTGTGACTCAGTTGCTGAACTCTATATTTATGTACTGTAGCAACGTACTGTACACATAAGTGCAAGCTGTGTTAACTAAGCACACTTGAGTCCACAAGCCACTCTGAGTTCTGAGAACATCAACAATACTTTAGAAGCACTTTGAGACCAAGTATAACAAGATTGTTTTAGAGGCTTTATTTTCTACAGCTTAAGTGTTTGACGACATTTTAAACAGTCTTCACATTGGAGCAAAATAAGCACCTCAGGAATGGTTAGAGTAGCACCTCTTCTTCATCAATACATATTCAATATAGGCCAACAAAGTGGCATCAGAATAAGGACGATGATGAATGCCTTCACTCCATCAAGCTTTATTAACTTCTAAATCATGCCGCACATGGGACATCACAATGCCATCAACAATCCTGCCTCTAATGGCTTAAGACAGTGGGGGTTTAATAGGAAATGAAATCTGTCTGCTGGTAATGTATGTCTGGAATGAGGTTGGGGACAAGGGTTGTAGTTTGCGCCATAAAACTTTCCCAGATCTGGTCCTAATCTGGCTCTGATGTGGTGCAGATGCGGCCCATATCCGTTTTCCCTGTCTGCAGTTGCTGGGGTCTGTGCTGCGGATGGTGTGTGTGGGTGCGCACTAAGCCACACAACCATGCTCTCTGCTCTGCGACGACGTGACCAGATTCGCCCATCTGCACAAACAACATGCCGGGGGAACATTCCACAGGGTGAAAAACCAGGGACGACAGCCGCCGCCCCTCGTCCTAGCTAGCCTGTCGCGCCGACCCCCACCCACTCGTACCACACACTCCCTCCCTCCCTCCCCCTCACCATCTCTGATCTACCCAAAAGAAAGACTTGAACAGACATCTCAGCGTTGGCTTTGGCCTGGGTTGCATTACCGAGCGAGCCGCATGAATATGTGAGCAAGTGAGCGAGCGAGCGGCCAGCACGGTCATCAACATGGCCCTCATATTCAGTAATGATTGGCTTGCCCGTGAGCGTCAGACTCACAGCTGGTGATGCATTTCAAATGAAGTGCCAGCGCAGGGCATGGAGGTGAGGTGTCAGAGAGGATGCTTGAGTAAACACCCAGAGAGATAGAGAAAACCGGAGAAGAGAGAGAATAGCTAGCGAGAGAGAGAGAGAAGGAGAAGGGGGGGGATAACAGAGAGGGGCAGAGAAAGTAGATGCAAAGAGGACAGAATGGAGACAGACAGTGTGATGGAGCGAAGGAAAGACTTGAGGCAGGGAAAAACACTGACTATAGGAGACAGCCTTTCCCTCTTGTGTTGGGCTTGCTGTTGCACTGATTGATGTCTGCTGATTTGAGTTGCAAATACATGTGAGAATCCTCAGCCTGGGCTGTAATTCAGAAGACACTCCAAACAGCACACACACACACACACACACACATACACAAACAAGCACACAATAGACAAATGCATACAAACAGCCAGTCACACGATAACATAAACATGCATGAAGAAAAATACAAATGGCATAAAATGTCATGTAATGCTAATCACAAGCACAAAACCAGAAAGACTTCTTTCAAACAGTGAAAGAGACTAGAAGGAAGTCCTTCAAAGGCATTTTCAGGCTATAGGACAGAATGATCTTTCCATCACAGAATCTAGTTATTACAGGCTAGAGTATACTAACACTGAATTTAAATGAACCAAACCTATCATTACAAATGTGTTGACTATAGACAGAAGTAATAAAAAAAAACAGTAGTCCAGAATATGTGTTTCTACAAAGAAGACATGATGAACTTGTTCTACAGGGCCCATTCCCTTAAATTAGTCACATGAAATTTACACTTTGTGTCATTACAACTAATGTTGTGCTGAATGTTTGTCAGTGTAATTAAATTATGTGACGATAATAGGCATGTTAGCTCTCTGACAAAAACAACTTGCTGCAAACAGAACTCCTGAGACAGCTCATCCACTATAGTATGTGCTCTATATTCCCATACACATGTCGAGAGGACATACAAGTACACAGACGTGTTTTGGAGACACACAGCAAGATGACTTATACTGTAGCCATATAACGGCAGAGAAAAAAAACTGCTTTGTGTGTGTGTGTAATTTTCACACATTATTACAATGCAAACATTCTAGAATATGCACACACACACACACACACACACACACAACAGGAACACAGCAGGAACCTTGACCTGAACAGATGTGCCACCTCTGCACTGGAACACAAGACAGCACCCTGAAGCTCAAACACTGGGGTGGCAGTGAAAGGTGAGCACATAAATCTAACTGACACAGGAGACTGACATGTTTGTTTTCAGGGTGGTGTTCGTCAAAAGATATCCAGGTAGACATCCATAGCTGTCTGCCACAACTGCCACCAATCATAACAGGCTCCTGCTCGAATATTACAATGAGAAAAAAAAAAGTAAGAAATGCAAATATGTGAAGGACCTTCAGCATGACTAATCTGAAAAACACTAATCACTATTTTGGTCTAAAATTTCTACATAACGATTCATTAGTCATTTATATGGTTTGGTTTAACTTCTAGCATAAAATGTCATGAAAAAGGCAACGTTTATCTCAAAAAAGTGCTAAAGCAGAACTGCCGTAGGCTGACTAGGCCCTATTGTAGTGTGCTTTGATGCTATGATGCTTCTTCAGCTGTCTTGTTTATTGTCTGAAAAAAGTTCAAACAATTCCAGAGAAACCATTGCTCACACTGAAGACTGGCCTTGTTTTGAAAAGGCTGGCATAGGCACAACGCTTTAGCTGCAAAATGATTGCATGGAGATGGTACTGTAAAATCGCTCATGACAATTCAGGCATTTGGTTATATAAGAATCCACTTTGCTACTAGGCTATTGAGGAGACAGTTTCTCTTGAAATTTACTATCGGGTGTCATAATAATGTCCATGGTTCATATGAACATGTCAGTCTTTTTCAAATTGTCTGACAGCCTTTAAATATCACTGCTGCCCCTGTCTCTTAGTCTATAGTCTATAGAGACCATTGTGCACTTTCTCTGTATGATATGCATTATTCTGCTTGCCTTTTCTTGAGGAAAAAAATTCAGCTTAAGGTTTCCAAGGTATTAAAAAAATCCATTAGCAGTGCTCTGAAGCTGAAAAGGCTATGCAAATTGGAAGAAGGGATTTCACAAGGAAATCTTCCACTAAACGGCCTTGATAAAGCCTGGAAAGGCACAAAAAATATTGTAGCAAGCGGCAGTGTTTACATAAGGCATATCAAACAGAGCCAGTCAAGGAATATCACGCCATCGACTACATCAGACAAACAACACAGCATGACTCATACTCAAAAAACTATAAAGCGTCACATTTCTGCAATGGTTGCAAAGTATTACAATTCTACCTAAACATCTAAAAATGTCAAGGATTGTGGAAGAAATGTAAATAGTCTGCCTTACATAATTATTCATATTTAAACCAAAGGACAAAATGCTACAAAGCTGTCACAAGATGTCAATCTTTTTCTCTGATGAATGAGTATTAGAGTCTTTAAAAAAGTAGGCTTTGAAGCTTTGAGTCAAGACCACTGACAGCCGGAGGAAGTAGCAGCTGAAAAGCACTGACCAACAGGCACTTCACTCGCTAGGAATGTCAGGAACATCACCAAAGCTTTGCACGGTTGAAAGGAAGTGGAGAGTTATAAGCTTTATGTGTTGATAGGGGTTGATGGGGGTTGTTATTTGAGCGTGTAAGCTGCCAGGCCTCCCTCTAGCCCTATATGGTTAAGGCGGCCGCCTTGGCATCAAACACCTGCCGCCTTGACTAGATCGAAAATGAGATCCAATCCAACATGTTGACATTTTTTACTACATTTTTCACTTTTTAACAAACTTTTGAGATTTTCTGGCATTATTCTAAAACCCCACACAACAAAACCACTGATCTGCAGAATCTGGTCAAATTGCTGCGCTCTAGTCTGTAGCTATCACAAATGTTGTCACACCATGTTTGCTTCCACCTGCTATAATGATACAGCAAGGCATAAAACAGACCAGTACACAGAGCAAATGAAGAGCAGTATGAGGGGTCAACATCATTGAATAAGTGCGCCCATCTGCATGAGAGGAAGTGAAACTGCTTTAACTGCCTGTTGCTGTATGCAGTCATAGCAGTAGCCTATTTACAATGTTTAAAATATCAACATAGATTTCTGCAGCAGTACTCAGAATTGTTTATGAGGCAATGATGTGCACACTTTCACTGAAGACCTTTCTGTGAAAAAAAATTTAAAATATTGAAGTGCTTTTCTAATCACATAGGCCTACACTACACTACAATAACCAATTCAGAATCAAGTATACTTCCATACACAGGGAATGTGACTATAGAAGATGTTAACATATAGTTCAACATTCAATATACAGACAGTAGTATGTGTTAAGTCTAAGTCTCTTTTACTGTCAATTCTCTACATGTACTGGACATACAGAGGAATCGAAATTACGGTTCTAGCTATCCCACAGTGATGCGCACGGTCAGGAGAGCCAGAAGCCGCTGTGTCTACACGCGCCGCCTGCTATGGCATTCACCCAATCACACACCCATTCACACACAGCCACACACTAGTGGAGGGGATTACCATGCAAGGCTCCAGCCTGCCACCAGGAGCAATTTGGGGTTCAGTGTGTTGCTCAAGGACACTTTGATGGGGTCAGGTAGAGTGGGGCTCGTAGCTGCAACCTTGCAGTCACCGAACGGCTCCTCTACCACCTGTGCCACCACCTGCGCCACCACATGCCTGTGCGTGTACAAAGAAGAAGTGGAATTGTGGAATCGCTATGTAAAAATGGGGCCAACATGGTCTCTCTGGCATGAGAAATGGCCAAATAGTCCTAATCAGAGACCTCCAGGGGACGGTGAAGGGCGTAAACAGTTATCAGGATTGAGAGGAATACTTCAGCAGTTTGGAATAAAGTACTTTGAACATACATTATGCTACAACTATATTATATGTCATGCCTGCTCAACAACAGATTCAGCTTACCTCATAAGGAAGCATTCACACTCTCAGAAAGCAGATCAAGTATGCTCGGGTGTAAATAGCATTGCTTGCTACAGACTGCTTGTCTCTACTACTCCACTACACCTGGGTGTGAATAGCTATTTATATGGTCACCAGGTAAAAAAGCTTAATTGGCTATAGTGCAAATAGCAAATAGCATATAGTGAGATGCATGCAAAAATCAAACATAGCCATGTGTAAGAAGAAATGATTACAGCTTCCCAGCCTTTATTAGAATAGTGAAGGAAATGATAACTTAATCACACACCACACACATGGTGAGTGTGTATGTGTGTGTTAGTCCAGGCTAACAGGCTACAGGGAGCACTGAGCTGCCATTTATAAAATTGCACTGGGGGAGTCCACACTCCCAGTTCTGACATAACTTCTGTCACAAAGACATGTGGGACTGGGAGAGGCAGAGGTGAGCTTGTCTTCATGCCAGGATGTGTCTGAGCATGCCCCAGAGAATACACAGACCAGCACACCAAAAAATATCTGAACACACACAAAAAGTGGAATCACTCCTCTGCAACACACAAGAGGTATCTAACACACACCCAACAAACACACACACACACACACACACAAACAAACAATACATGTTGTGCTTTACATGTATTTTTGCCACAAGTATGGTGCCGTTATAATTATGCAGAAACAATGGCTAATAATTATGATGATTGTTTTGTCAGGGTCCACTCAGTCAACTCCTTTTATTAATCCCATCCACATTGGTCAACCTCCATCCACTACAGGCAGCCATTTGTACAGGTGTGGACAAGCAGAAAGAAAGACAAAGAGTCAGACAGACCAGCAGGCAGAAAGAGAGAGAGAGAGAGAGAGAGAGAGAGAGAGAGAAAGAGAGACAGGTGTAGGCTTTAGCTGAGTGTGACTTTGTCAGAGCCTAACTGAGCCCGCCTCCCCTGAGTTGTTTACAGGTGTTAAAGAGGACATGTGATCGCAAGTATGTGTGTGTACATACTACATACTTAGATGACAAAGGGGTGTGTGAACCTGTCAACACAGATGAGAAAAAAGTGTGTGTATGTGTGTGACTTCAGATTAGGAATGTCTGTCTTTGTGTGTCAGAAAATGGGCTTCCTGTGTATGTGTGTGTACCTGTACAGGTCCTTCAGGGTCTGTGTTGAAGTGCTGATGTGCCTGTGTTTATGGTGTGTGTGTGTGTGTGTGTGTGTGTGTGTGTGTGTGTGTGTGTGTGTGTGTGTGTGAGAGAGAGAGAGAGAGAGAGAGAGAGAGAGAGAGAGAGAGAGAGAAAATGTTACAGGAAAAGAAAGAGTTTTATGCTTGTTTTGAGTATGTATATGTGTGCTAATATGTGCTTTCATGTCTGTGCCTGTATCAGTATGTTGGCATGGCTTTCAGTGCTGCCGTGGGGCAAATATCAAACAAGCGGACTGAGGCGTCTCCCTGACTGTGCCCAAGTTTCGATAGAAATTTCCAATTTGCTCTGCCAGCTGGACTGAGACGAATTCCACCAAAAAGTGGCAGCGCAAATCGATCCCCAGGCGCTATGACAGGTGGCATGAAATACCATTAGTCACCAGCTTGCCCACAGTGCTGGGGGTGAGGCAGGATGGGATGGGGGACACTGCTGCTGTCCATCTGTATGTGCCCTGCCCTATGGCAGCAGGACACAGGAAACTCCCTCTATTAGACTAGAGGTTAATGTAAATGGCCATTCATAAGCAGATGAGATGCTGTACAATGTTTCGGTCAGTCACTATAGGACATCCTGGAAGCAGGAGAGGAGACTAAAAGTAATGAAGGACAGAAAGAGGGTAAGTTGAGAATGACAAAGCATGAAGTGATGGAGGGATTTAAAAGATAGGAAGAAGAGAGGGTGAGACAAGGAGCTAGCTGCCAGGGAGAGACAGGGAGAGAGAGAGAGAGAGAGAGAGAGAGAGAGAGAGAGAGAATGAAAACAAATCAGCCCACCTTTCTGGCTGAGTGACCTCGAGCAAAAACACGTGTAGCAAAGGCAGGAGGTGTAAATTTTAGACTACGTGACACATGCCACAGATCAATGAGAGAGGTTTGTCAGCACAGAAGGCTGAAATGTAACCCGTCGAAACGCAACAACAGACAGAAACACTTGTGGGGCTTGTAGTAGGACCAATTTTAGAATCAAAATGAAACGCTGTAGGGATCTCATACACATAGGCCTAATGTTACAGGGTGCACAGTGAGACCCTTTGCGCAAAATCGCCAGATGTTTCAGCATCATCCATAAAATACAAGCCAGATCACACAAGAAAAAAGAGGCAGCAACACGGCATAGCCTACTCTGCAACTGCACTGTACATGCCGATGAGAACAGGTAAGGTGACTAATAGGCATTGTGCACAGGTTTTAGCCTACCTATGAAGTGTACAAGAGGAAAACATAAACATGCAGCTTGCCGTTTTCTATACTACAATCACGTGCGTAATCGGTAATCGGGTGAGAGCTGTACGTGTTACTTCTCTAAACCATTAGGTATTATGCATGATTTTCCGGGTTTCGTGTGGAGAGGATGAAGGTCTAGTGCATGCTATTTTCCTTGTAAATTCAATACCTTGGGAATCATAATAAAATCGCGTTAGGGTTGTGGTTTCCATTTTCCAAATGCGCCTAAAACCTCGGGCTATAAATGGTGCAGAACTACACCACATCTTTAATTTACGTAAGGTCCCTGGCGCGGCGATTCTCCTCCTCATGCGATGACATAATGTGTGCTCAGCCTTTTATGCTGCTGCTACTACACGCTTCGCTCTCCCCTGTCCATTAAACATTCGTTCGCTATGTCACAAAGACTGGCCTCGTCATTCCGTACCCTTAATAGGCAAACCGCTTCGCCATGCACATTTGGTAATTAGAAGACTTCGTATGGTTCAGAGGGAGGCCGGAGCTGTCAAGGAAATAGCTGAGCCACCAACGTGTGATGTGCCATACTAAGGGGTCTCTCATTCTTGACTTCACCAACTGACCGCTGGCGTGCCATCACGTCACATCCCCACGAAATATTATTGCTATCCCTATCCGTATTCCTAATCTGTTTAAGTCATTCCCTTAAGACAACATGTAGGTTGCGCAAAGCGTGGTAACATTTTAGTGTACACTCCAGCTTCATAAACACCTCATAACCAAGTCCATCATTTTGACCGGTAAAAGTAAATTGCCACTATGGACAACAAACGCAATAAAGGCGACTTCACCTTTTGTCGTGGAGAAGACCAGTCACGTCATGCAAATCCAGTTAACCTGACAGGCGAGTTGAAAGCCCAACGAAATCGATTTTTAAAAAACGCATTAAAAAAAACAACATAAAAATGATACAACTAAACTGGATTCCCACAACTAACGGAGCAACAATTTGCTGGCAAAATAAGGTTTAAACGCAAGCTCCACAGTCCACAGCCCCCAGAGAAGACTGAGCAAGCCAGTCTTTTTAACCAGTTTCTGACATTGCAACTAACCAGAAATCATATTTCGCATTTAACTTACCTGTCAAGCACCCGTCCAGGTGTGGAACATTGATGTTCCGTGGGACACCACAAGTAAGTCAGTGCAATCCTTCAACAGCTCTGTCGTTTTCCGTCTTGTTCTCAGAAAGGCAACACGAGTGAATATGCGTGCTGTCCGAAGAGCGATAGAGGGGGAGAAAGAGGGAGGGACAGAAGCAGTGAGGGAGGAACGGACGAAAAGAGCGAGAGAGAGGGTTGTGTGTGTGTCAGAGAAATGCCTCAAAATAAACATCTAAAATATTTCTTTAATCAAACCTATGGCACAAACCACTAGAGACATTGTCTTTAGGCATTCTATCTAAAGCAGATAATTTCTATGAATGAGCTCTCTTGTTGTACAGTACATAAGCCTATATCAGAGTCACTTATTTTATATGCAGGACCTAACCTCCTCCAGTGTGAGTGTTTCTTACCTCAACTGTCAGTGTTAAAAAATGACATTCACATGATTCAATTTTGTATGATCAACTAAACCCTAATATATATATAAACCCTAATATATATATATATATATATAAATCAAAGGATTAATTAGACGATAGGGCTGCATGGATGGGAGAACACATTCTACCTCTCTCAGTCAGTTCCTGATTGAGGGGCTGATGATGCAACATGTTTTTAGGGGCCTGGAATTGACAGGAGGGCCAGAGAACATTTTAACATTACTGTAAAATCAATCACTGGGAGTCCCAGATGTAGTATGTCACAGGGCCCAGCATTTCTAGTGTCATATTCTGTAGGCTAATGAAGTCATATTACTTTAATCTATTTTACCTAGAGACAACAGTGTTGCCTGCAAATCGGCTCTCTTACTGCCACAGGCCTGCAAGGTCTTCAGTGAGTCCTTTAACAGGGAGGTGAAAATGAAAATATCACCAAGCCCACTTTTAATACAATAGCACATAACTCCTCTATTTGTTTACACAAAGATAACTTCACCTTGGATACAGGAGATGCCTACACAGCAAGCAAGCACCTCGACATCTGCTATTGTTTATCTATATTAAACTAAAAATTGGGTAAACCAGATAGTTGTATCGAAAAGAATAGGAGGATTACCAGTTTGTCTAACATTTAACCACCTCTTAGAATTGCTGTATTTGTGTGTAGTACAAGTCAGTCAGCAAAGCTGTCACACATATGATGAAGTGAAGGATGATGTGTTGAGAGATCATACTGGATTTAAATGTTGCATTTAAGTCTGTAGCAATGGGAGCAATGCTATGCATGCCCCCAGCAACACTAGAGTATACCTACTGTAGGCTTGAATCTTGCCTCAGGGGCTTATATAAATAAATTGTATACAACATTGAAATCTATAGGTTCTCCCGAATGTATGTGGTTTTCCATATTTGAGTAAAGGGATCAGTGTGAGATAGACAGGTACAGATACATTCAAAACTGTTTTTTTTTATATAAATGAAAGCAGTGAAAAGTGAAAGTGAAAAACTGCAAATGTTGTATTCCTTACCTAATTGCCAATATGAGTCCAATTCACAATCCTTAAATTGTATGTGTCACATCAACATTTTATATCTAATCAGGTTAAAATGAGACTTTGACAGACATAAAAATAATGACCTATTCCATTCTGACTGGAAAGACCAACGTGACCGTCAGAGGCGTCCCAGTGATTTTGAACGGACTCAGGTCCTGCCCCCACCCTCAATGGTCAACAGCCCAATCCTCATCTCAGCACAATCACACTCTGATCAGACCTCAAGTGTCACTATTAATCAGAAGCCAATTCAATCAGCCTTTGTTAATTAAACACTGAGCAGCTCCAGCTCTGATTTCCAGCCATTATGTAGGGCATCTTCAAAGCAATACGGCCCGTGGGTGCATCCTGCCTAAACGAAGATAAAAGTCAGCCATCTAATCATCTGCGTTGTGTTTGTGTTCCTGTTTAATTTGAAGTCAGATGACAGTGTGAAATACCAATATTAAATAGCTGCTGTTTGACCAAGAGCTTAAGACAAGACTTGAGATATCTTTGTTCATTAACCAATATCTTGAGTAATTAGGTCTTATAACCAGACTCCTAAAGATGTAGCAAAACATTAGTCAAACAAACCACTCATTGTTTTGACAGACTTAAAAACCAACGACCAACCCATATTTAGTCTTGAACATGGGCATCCTCATTAGGGAGGTGCCTATGTTTTCTAAGGGGCATTTCCATAAAGAAGCCAACCATTGGTGCAACATACTGTAGGCGTGGCAACAGGCTCTGTAACAGTCCTTGTGCTCAGCATGTGGTTTCATCCTTAGTGGCAGCTGAGGCGTGCAGTATTTGCACCCTCGGGATATTGATCTCATGACCTTAGTTCTCAAGGCATCATGCTTCATTAACTGAGTGGCATGGCCACCAAAACTAACTCCATTTTCGTGTAAAATGGCGTGCAATGTGACAGTTCTGCGGCTCAAGGAAAAGGGTGAAGCAAACAACAAATCTGTTGTTGTTGCTGCGTACATAATTATTCGGCAGAAGCATTACAGCAATGCACCGATTTATTACTGGCTGGATTCCCTTAGAATAATAACGGTTAACAAAGGTTTTTTTTCTTGCATTTTCAACATTTTTTTTCTTTTTCATTCATCTCAAGAATGTATTTTTTTCCCCTCTCTTGTTATTGTTGCTCATGTTGTTTGACCTCAAGAACATGTAGGTCTCTGGCACCCTTGCAACTGAAAATGACAATAGCACTTGAAATGGTTGTTTTCCCCCGCTGTTCTTTCCCTGTGTTTAATGCCTATTTTAGAAAAACCAAACCATACTGTCAAAAGCATTTTGCAGCATTCCAACTTGACATAGGTAGTGGGTAAGGAGCATAGACTGTATAGGTAAGGAGACATAAAATGGAGAACCATTTTTGCCATGGCTTTGATGCATTAGATAAGGGTGTGCATGTCCTAAAAGCTATTATGAACATCAGTCATGATCATGCCCTGCTTCATATCAAAATACTGAACTGAAACAGCCACTAAAACATTGGCAAGTTGAACATAGTACATTTTAACAACAAAGAATAAGGTACAATATTCCGTTTATCCATTCTATGTACCCCTTAAGGGCACACGATATTCAGAAAGGCCTTGTTCACAACGGCAAGACTGATAAATTGTGTTCTGATTCAAAGTGAAATATGTCTCTTCTTATCACTTCTTATTTGTAAGTGAACATCCATAAATAACACAAAGGTGGCTCATCACTTATCCAAATGCTATGGGATGTGTGGAGGAAATAATGAATAGATCAACATCAGAATTGATATGATTTCACACTCAGCATAACACTGGCAAATATAAATGCCACTTAATCCTTTCCTGCGTGAAATGAACCACATCCTTCTATGGGAAATGACAAGCTGTAATGTTGTTGGAGGTGTATGGCATTTGATTCCAACCATTGTTTTTTACTGTAGGACCAGTGATCACTGAGAAGTTTGCAACAAACAGTAATTAGTGTCAACACAGAGGTGCTTTGTATTCCTCTGCACTGTATATTTATAGTTCTAATTAGCAGTAGAGAAATGAGCTATTGAAGGGTAGTGGGCACCAGATCTCCAGGGGAAAGTAGAAGAAAGTAGAAGAAGAGTGGCCAGGACACACACACACAGTACCCACACACACACACACACACACACACACACACACACACACACACACACAC
>JAGFZM010001451.1:622749-742321 GCA_017657215.1 Limnothrissa miodon
ACACATATATATATATATATATTATATATATAATGGATGTATAATATGAGTATAATATGAACAATATGAGTACATGTTGGTGCTCTCCATATTATTTGTTTTTTCCAATTCCCAAACAAGTTCTGGCTCATGTGGACAAGTACGCTGAAATCGAGTATTCGATGGTTGCCTCTCCAGTTGTCTCCAAAACTTTTGTTGACTTCAGCCTAAAGGTAAGTTCACACAGTAAGCTGACAGTGTCGTCCTTCATAAGAAAAACACTAAAGAAATGACTAAAGTGAATGAATGAATAAATACTCCGACCAGGGCGAGTTTTACAACATCGGCAAGCACAAGGAGCCTCCGTTCTCCCCACCGCTCTTCGCCCTGCCTCCTCAGGTCAACAACATGCTCTACATTGGCGTCTCATCCTTCACCGCCAACTCTGCAGCCTTTGTCTACAACAACGCAGGAGCCTTCAACCTCTTCATTACAGATGACATGGTGAGCAGGTTTAGCAGACAGGGTGGGGGAATGACACAGTGGAGTAGTGCAGCTTCTTAGACAGATGGCTCAACTTACAGTACCTGTTTCCTCTCATCCAGATCCCCCCCAGTTCCCCCATCAGGCTCAACACCCGGACGTTTGGAGCGTTCATCCCACAGGTACAGTATGCTCACTGCCCACTGCTCCAGGCCCTACATCAGAGGGCACTTGCCTCTGAATATGTCAAAGCCTCACCACTACACACCACGGGACAAAAAAAACTGTAACAAGGTCCAAATGTTGAGTGAGTGACTCTTTGGGGATGCCTAAATTATGCATTGGATGTGATGAAAGTAGCCGCACTAGGTGATGGCTGTTGCAGGGTCTTGCTTAAAGTTCAAAACTTCAACTATCTTCCTCCAAGATAACAGACAAATGACCCTGAGAGTAGAAAGAAACATGCTGTTCACTGACACAAAATCGTGAAATTATTCCACATTATCTGGCTGAATCCTCACTGGTATCAAAGTCAAAGTCAATAAATGTGAACAATGTCTCAATGCCGTTTTTCAGCTAGCCAAACAGTACCCAGGGATGATGATGAAACTGTTGGTGAAGACCACCAAGCAGCCGTTCATCAGCTTCCAGGTCAACAACGTCACGCTGCAGGCCTCGGGCACAGTAACAGCCTATGCCATCCAGCCCAACACCACTCTTGCCCCCCTCTTCATCCTCAACATGGTGGGTGTGAAGCAGGGGCTGCACTCCCAGAAAGCTTTACTGTGCAGCCCGCCATCTTTGGGATGTGGAAGAAGGATTTTGTACTTTTACTCTTCTCTAGATATAACGATAGCCATTTCAGGATATCTTTGCTCCCCAAAGGATATAGCTATACTAAAGCTATACTAATTAAAACAATATAATATCCTGGCAAAAGAAGGTGTAGAGACAGTCACTTTAAGCATAAATCTCCACAGAGATATCACCAAAACTAAAATCCCGTCCCTGTTTTTGTGCTGAAAAAGCCTGTGGGTTTTTCCAAATAATCCCCGCTTTCAAACCTTGTAAGGAGCAGGCATTTTTCCCTGCACACGTTTATCTTTTCCCTGCCAGGCATTTGTAATCTTTGTTGCTAAAAGCATAACTTAGATTTTTGCTAACGAGGAGCCAACACAGGCTACCAGCTTCTGCATGAACACATTCTCAGCATCTCAGACTTCTCAACAGAGAGGTCCAGAGTTTGAAAGCAGCAATTATGTGAGACTCCACTGGGTTTTTCAGTATGGAACTCGGGGACAGTTTCAATTATGCTTTGATATCATCACTGCGGAGGTCTAAAATATCTTCTAAAATATCTATAATATTCTTTTAAGTACAATACAGGTTTATTAATTCTCTCTGCATGCTCATAAGAGCTGCATCTCTGAAAATGGATGTTGGAAACAGCTTTTAATGGATGTGTTTTTAGTACAACAATGCCTAGTAGAATCCTGAAATAAGAAAAATATTACCGCTAAACCTCTTAGTTAGTTACATTTAAATTATTGTGAGTGCCTGGATTAATGAATGTGCCTTTGATTATTGTATTATATTATATATATTAACAACATTGAATATCTGACTGTGCATATACGAAGGGGTAAGAAGGTCCCATGATATTACATCCCATGTCTCATTCCGTACCCAGTATATGATTATTCCACATGCATGGAGGACATATATCGTCTGTATGCTGATGTAGTATGACTGGTAAAAAAAATCTGATGCATCCTCTCAAGTTTTCCCAGACCTCCATCTCTCTTCTACCTCTCCTCTCTCCCACTCAGGAAGCCAGCGTGAGTGCTCACATCTACGTGACTGGGGTGAAACTAGCGGGCTCAGTCAGCCTCAACAGGTACGTCTGAGTTTCAGGTCTCATGTCCACCCAGACAGCCACTGGGGAAGTGGGAGAATTATTCAGAGCCTGTCAAGTCCTGAAATATCGAGCCAAATATCTTTCTCTCTGCTTTCCCCCCAGAATGGATATGGCTCTCGGAGCTAGCTATGTGGGGCCCTTCCAGGTAAGATCAGGACAGGCGGAACAACATGTACTGTAATATCTTTTAGGCAAATGTTCACTATTTATGCCATTATAACATTAATTGTACCCTGCAGGTCAAATCACTTGATAACATCTTCCTGATGGTTTTGAAAGTTGCTGTGCTCCCTAAAATCAATGGTGAGTATGTCTTACCCAGAAACACTGTGGCAGCAGCCCGTCTCCAGAGAAGCAATTGGTGTGCTCCGAGAGGAAAAAATGATAAAATCTCCAAATCCCTCTCGTATTTCTCTTTCCCTCAAGCTCATCTGCAGCAAGGCTACCCTCTGCCTGCAATTGGAAAGATGAACCTTGTGAACACTCAACTGCAAGTCCTGAAGGTGAGCTTGTCTATAAATCTCCCATAAACGGAGAGCTGTCCTTAAACTTCAAACCTTAGCCACCATTAGACAGAACCTGTTAGTTACATTTAACCTGTTCAAAAAGCTTAAAAAACCATTTGCAAAATATCATCTATTATAATCTTTTTTAAATATTTCGATTTACAGTCTACAAAACATTCTTTAAAACGCTAGGAGCTAGGTGTGGTGGTGAGGAGACTTTAAAATGCTGACACATAGTAATCTGCCTTTCCCTCTTAGGACTACATGCTGATTGGAACAGATGTTGTGTTCAGAGGATGAGTCAGTGGCTCCCTCCGCACCTCTCCCCCCCTTACTCATCCCTCCATCCCTACCCGGCCTCCTACTCAGCAAAGTCGTCTCTGCACAGTGCATCAGGGTGTAATTAATGACTTCCAAAGACTTGGGTCTATGCGCACCACAGTGGTCTTTTTATAAACAACACACACATTTCTTACACTGTACATTATTTTTGACTGTCGGACTGCAGTAGGTGCCTTCGATGTTCAAGATATTCAGTAAACACGTTTGGGTTTTTAACTATTCCTTCTTCAGAGTGCTTTTTTTTTCCACAGTAGTGGAACATTTTGCTCTCACACACACGTTCGGTGTCAGTCCAAAATGTCCACAGATAGGGTGTTAGCTGCAGGTGTGAACACAGAGATCTCGAGGAAACTCAGAGGAAGGAAGCTGCTGCTGCTGCTTCTGTAGAGCGCTGAGCAGGGACTGGGTTGAGGGGGCAGTGGCCTGGCATAGGCTGGTGCGGCACAGGGGATAGCCTCTCATACTCTGGGAACTCGCTGAAGTTATCTGCAATAGAGGAGGAGATAAAAACACACAAACAAACAATAATGGCCCTCATGAGGGCATTAGGAAGGTATGTGTTGAGAGCTTTGGCTAGATGGCAATGGATGGTCAAATGACACACTTTAGCGAAGATCATAGAGTTTAAAATGCCTCAATACATTTTCTTAATGGCACGCACATCATGTTTTTTTATTTAAACAACCATAAAATAAAACAGTGACAAGACCTATACACAGATGCTATAAAATCTCATTTGCAAACTTAGAGCTGCTTTTACACTGGATTTATAGCTCTTTGCATCTACTCGCACCATTGAGCCACTGGTTGCAGAAATAAGAGGGAGCTTAGTTTACCTTGACCAGCACATAGTCTCCCTGCTTGATGGGCTCCACAGAGGAATCTGTGTCCAGGGCAGGAATCTCTAGTTTGGGGAAGATAACCTTAATGTTCCCATCGCTCCTGCCAGAGAGCTCCTGTGCTGACCTCTTGCTCTCCTGAAACACCAGACAAAGCAGTTCTTATTCTTGCTCTTCAGTCAAGTTTCAGATGCTGATCTTGTACTGAACTCAGTCACAAAGAGTAATAAGCTGAAATGAGCCTAATACAATATATAAACTCATAAGGCTATGAACTTTATAAGGTTAATAAATTGTGAGGGCTACTAATGGCTACTGACTTCTAATACTACTTTCTACATTATATCACTACATTATATGAGTGTGCTTTATGCATTTATCAGCTACACATCACCCCCATTACCAACCCCCCTCCCCCCACACTTTGAATGCATTTTTTTAAATGAGTAACTATAGTTACTATAGTGTCTATAAACTTTCCATGTAAACTGTGGTTAATAGTTGCAGGTTAATACACCAGTCTAGACTTTTCTAAACTTCCAAAAAAAAAACCACTCTTCTTAAGACTTCTTCTCTTTGCCAGAGAGAGAGAGAGAGAGAGAGAGAAAGAGAGAGAGAGAGAGAGAGAGAGAGAAAGAGAGAGAGAGAGAGAGAGAGAGAGACTCCAATGAGAGGCAGCAGGTACCATGGAGTCATGCTGACCTCTACTGGCTCTGCTGTGTGTGGGTGCAGTGGGTGCAGTACTCACGCCCTCCACCAGGACCAGCTGGGTGCTGCCAACAAGGCATCCGTTGGCACGGGCCGCCTCCTCTCGAAACACGTCGATCAACTCCTGCAGGCGCCGTTGCTTCACCTCTGCTGGCACATCGTCTTGGAAACGGTGGTACGCATGGGTCTTCTTTATGGTTTGCATGACATCGACATTCATTGACATGAATAGATATAGTGCTTCAGTTCATTTTAAGTATTTGAATAAGAACCAAAGCAGTTTACAGAGCTACATTTCTTTTTCCATGAATTTATTCATATTCTCACAAGTTTATTCACATTCTCATTAGTTTATTCATATTCCCACTAGTTTTAAATAATTTACATGTCTTATGTAACAAAAACTAAAAACTAAATAAACCTAATAAATGCCCAACATCTGTGTGGCCCTCACCTTTCTCATGCTGTAGGCGAAGAGAAAGCCCACGTTGTAGCGCACTGCTCGGAGTAAAGACAGGGATTCCAGGTGGTCCTCCTCCGTCTCCCCACAGAAGCCAGCAATAAAGTCACTGCTTAGGCTCACCCCTGCACACTCACACACACACACACAGAGAGCGCATGTTCAGTAACTAGAAGAAGGAATTGTTTTGTAGAGCAATTCCTGTCAAATGCATTGAGAATATTTCTTAATTCATGAAAGGTTTGCCAAAAACTAATATTTCTATATTACTTTAATTACAGTAACGTTTCCATTTCACACGTGTATTTGTGGTTGTGCCAGATTCAACTCATTTTTTGTTTAACCAGTGTTGCAAAGACCATACACATTTATCCTCTTTATTCAGCTAGAGTATTTAAAGGATACATAATGCCTCATCGGGACTCTCTGGATAGCAGCTAGCCTAGTGATAAAAACTAATCCCTGGCTCTACTCTTATAAAGAATTTCTGTATAACATTATAACATTTTTAAATCATAAACAGCTGAATATTTAAAGTGAAAGTTTAAAGAAAAAAAAGTAAATCACCAGGAATAATGCTGCGAATGTTTTCCAAAAGTTCAAGATAGGCCTCTCTTGTGTACCTGTAATATATATAGAGAGAAAACATAGAGAATCATTTATATAGAGATAATCACACAGAGAAATCATTTTAATTGTGCTGTGGGGAATAAACATTTGAGGAAGAAAGAGAAATAAAATAATTATAGGAAAGAATTTCCTTTCTAATTAAACTATTATTCCGTTTCTATTCTGAATAAAAGTGACAATGTAAACAGGGTTATTGATACTAAAAGCACTAATTATGAAAAGACATTATTGAGATTAAAGACTAGAAAGAGGTTTCCATTTCTGCATCACTGTCCCAATGGACATGAATGACTAGAAAACACAGGTCGGTTCTAAAGGAAGCCATTGATGGAAGGTGAGAAGTGAAAGAATACAGGCTTATATGATTATAGAAGGACAAGTGTCTGACCCGCGCCGCATGGCCTGGAGCACGCGGCTGCTGCCGCTCTGTGCTGGCAGGTGAATCTGCTTGCAGATGTTCCCACGCTCCTGGATCAGCTGCAGCACCTGCACACATCAGAGCAGAACGCGCTTCAGACGGAGGCATCTACCAAAGCGGGAACATAACAATAAACATGGCACTGGCTTACAATGACAACTCAAACCTGGGAAGTCTCATTTGAGATGACACACACCTGCAACAAACTGCACTTAATACAGAAAATACATAATATTCTGTATACACAGCAGTTTATAGACTGTCATTTCAAAGCATTTAATATCACTAATATCACAGTAACGTAATTATCAAAACATACAAGCCACAAATCTGTTGTTCAAACAGGACTATTTTTAGTCTTTCCATTTCTAAGGCCACTAATATCTAAGAAAATATGAGGCAGAAAAAGCTGAGTAAGACCACAGACAGAACAATGGAGGACACTTCACAGTTACCTACATTAACTGCCAAGAGGATTTTGCATATGAGATTTCTGTTGTATCTTGTCCAAAGCAAGATTCCAGCATCCTTACTGGTAGATGTCTTCATCATGCTTTTACTTTCAGTATGCATAAAATGCGACAGATCTGGAAGGCAAACTGTCCATTTTAGAACCTTTAAGATCCCAGACTGATCTCATGAACCCACGACCTGACCTGCCTCCTAGATGGGTTCTACCTCACCAAACCATTGCATCAGCCTTAGCAACTCCTGGATCTTAACTTTGAGTGATATTAAGGGCCCTGAGAAACGGATGCCTTGTTGGGAAACATTATATAGATGAATAATGTTAAACATAGCTGAATTCAAGTGTATATCACAGTTTACTATGTGCTATATTGTGAGACCTGTCAAGTCACCTCATCTGGAAAGTCCTTTGGGTGGGGAGATGTGAACCGGATCCTCATGTTGGGATCGATAAGCGACACGCGGTCCATTAGGTCGGCGAATCGCAAGCCTCCCTGGCGAGTTCGATACATGGTGTTAAAGCCACGACTGAGCTGGGTCGGCTCTGAACCACAGAACTGTTGCTCAGATGTGTCCCGGTAGCTGTTCACGTTCTGGCCCAGAAGCGTAATCTCACGAATCCCCTGGGAAAAAAAAAAAAAAAAAAACATACAATATTAATTAGAGCCACCTGTGACCAAAACCAAAATTCTTAAAATGTTAATCTGAATAAAGAAAAGATCAAAAAATCTACTTATTGAGAAGAACTTTTACATAAATACTTGATATTCTTTTTCCTCGCTGATCAAACATTGAGTGACCTTTAGGTGGAAAAGTATAGCACCACCTAATAAATACAGTGTATGTAACTGTACTGTGCCATCACCTGCTCAGAGAGGAGCCGGACCTCCTCCAGGATAGAGCCCACAGGTCTGCTCCGTTCCCGACCCCGTGTGAAGGGGACGATGCAGTAGCTGCACATGTTGTCACAGCCCCTCATGATGGACCTGCAGGAGAAACATCACAAATCTGGTTACCAAAAAAAAATGAACATTTCAAAATGTGAACACAACATTTCTGATTTCTAAAAACAAAAATATTTTTTTTTCCCTACACAAAAAAAAGAGACAAAGAGAATTTCTGATCTTACACCTAGATTCATGTAACTGTTTGATGTGAATCTTCCAACAGCGTTGTAAGGAAATGCCCCTTTGATCTCACATTTCTGTCTCTCTGTATTCGACCCTGGCCTCTAAGGAACTGGCAGGTATGTACATGTACATTGCACAATAACCACTCTTTCCTGATGATAATCAGAAGAGCTGTTCTTCAAAAGAAAAGTTACTTTTGTTTTAGTTACTGATAGGAAAATCAGTGACATAAGTTGACACAAGTTGACAACTGCTATTTTCAATGAAAATGAAATGTTCATTTGATTGTTTTATATACCCAGAAAAGATATGCTGTCTAATACAGGTAACTCACACGAAGGCACTGGGTCCTGTGGTGTGATGCACTGGCATGATGTCAGCGTAGGTCTCCTCCAGAGAGAGAAGCACATTGCTGGCCCGCTGTCCACCACGGGCAAGAGACAGCAAACGGGGGAGGTCCCGGTACGCATCCGGACCAGCCACAATGTCTAAAAGCTTTTCCCGTTCCAGCAGCTCTGTTTTCAGTCGCTCTGCCATGCAACCTGGGGTAGACCAAACCAGTGATACAAAAAGTGAATAAACAAACATGTAGAGTTTTCATCACAACAGATTTTTATCAAAATTAAATTTTCATTAGCTTCCATAGCTTTGCCTACTTTACCCAAAAGTCCAATCTTAAGAGGGCCCTGAGCTTTTGTTCGCTTCTTTTTGAGAGCAGTAAGCTGTTTAAGTCTGTTCCATATGGTCTGTTCTGCCTTCTCTCTGCAGACAGACCAAGTTCAAGGCCATGCAATCAAAGTCATTTAACCAGAGCCTCATTATGCACATTGATATGGCCTGTAGTTCATAGCTACTAATACATAAACATTTACCTGATTGAACATGTGACAAGAAGAACAACATCTGCCTAAAAAGAAATGTGTTTAAGTAAATGCTTACAGAAAATAAGAAGCAACAAAATCTATTCATTTGAAGATTGTATACACGCTTTCCATATTTGCTTACCTCAGGGAGTTCTTTGGCTTTTAAATAGCCCTTCTTTTGTAATATTGACCAAGCTATTTCCGTATCGTTGACGTTCATCTGACAGCCATAGGTTTCGAAAAATACTGCAGGGAAATTAAATTATCATTAGTGGTAAAACTAGCTACGATGACCAAATAGTTCTTATAATCTATTCCTTTGCTACTGTACCTTTCCTTGAATTTCCGTAATTTGTGTCCTCCGGGAAATATGAATGTTGATGGTCATATTCCTGTTTAATATTTGTAGATTTATTGCTGCCGGATGCACCTTTGATGAAGTCTTGAAAGCATGGGCCAGAGTCCAACTTTGTCTTGAAATCTTTTTTTGGTTTCACGTTAACCTTACTGTTAACTGATGTAACGTTACTCACAGAACAGCAAAAACGGTGGGTTGACACATTTGTTAGTGCCAACAATTTGTTCACATTCAGCGTTGACACTTTAAGTCTCATTCTACCAACGCTAAATACCTAGTTATAATTTTATTTATTCTATTTAACGTTTGCTAACGTTAATTCGAACAGAAAAACAGACACAGAATAATATCCTTTCATTGTCCACCACACCGGACCGATGTCGTTCCAAATCCGTCCGGAGTATTTACTAGACTATACTTATACTAGACAATCTAACATATTAGATAGCCTGAAGACCTGACTTTATAACACCTATTAACTTTATCAATAAACAAAAAGCTCACCTCAAGGGATTCGGTCACCCCTTCAAGCTGGTGCTGTTCCGACACCTAAAGGAGTCCCTCTTAGTACTAAGGAACGGATTTTTAAGGTTCCAACTGTGTGTTAAGGTTATGTTGCAAGGAACCAACTTATTATCTGGTTAATGTTAAGCCAGTACTTTTCTTTCATATACTGAATATTGTTCAGTAATAGAGACATACCAAGATGTGTATGTGGTGTGAACATGTGTTTGTGAATAAGAGAGAGAAAGATAGACAGATTGAGAGTGTGTGTGTGTGTGAGAGAGAGAGAATGAGAGACAGAAAAAGAGAGAGGGTGAAATTTCAATTACAGTGTTCTCCAAGAGATTGGATATAGGATGTTAGAGAGTGTGGATGATCTCTCAAGACCTCTGGTTGGCAGGTTTTTAAAGGACAGCCAGTGGAGGAGTGGTTGAATCCACACATCGAAATATTTTCTCCACTCCTGGTAACTGGGGCCACAACTGCGCTTATCACCTGGGAGTCTAAAGATGATCAGCAGTACAGAAGGTACTGACCACGAATGATACCACTCAAGTCAACCAATTTTCATATAACCTACAGGAGTGTTGGTGATATTGCACCGCTTTGATAGTCTACTCTGGTATGTACATTTTGGCTTTTGAAAAAATATTTATTATATTTATTTTTTTAAGAACCATAGTTGATTTATTAATTGAACTCATAGGACATTCTGGGTCTGGTGCCTGATAATTTGAATTAAATTCTATGATTTATGCATGTTGCACTATATGGCATCTCACCTTTTGAGCACTGATGATTTAATTGTCTACAGACAAGTTAATCTGATGTTCTACTAAAGAACATGTTAAATTACATAATGGCCATTGCTGATGTTATAACAGCAATTCCCAGATCCACTGCAATATCTGAGCAAGTGCAGAAAACCTAGCATCAGCAGTTTTTGTAATGTAATTTTGACCCTGTCATCTTCCCAGTTTTCCCTCCAGAACTGTCCAAAAATGATTGAGAGGACTGCACTACTCGTTTTGTGCTGTCTGCTGATGCCTATCTCTTGTTCTCCGCTGTATCCATCACTAAAGTAAGTCATGAGACTAACACCCGAAATGTTTTCAACAGAGAAATACACAATTCAGAGAAAAAAAATATTGAACATCATCGAATAACACAACTTTTTAATCAAATAAGTATTATTTAATTGATTTATACTGTAAGAATGGCAATGCAATTTTAAACTTAAAATGTACTAGCTGTCCAATCACTTTTTAGTCACAAAAGCAAGGGAATGGCAGAATCACTGGTTATATTTTATTATTGTTTGTAGTTATTTACTAGAGAAGTAAGTAAAAAAACAATGTATTTTACATGAATATTTGTGTTGAGCATTATGTTTTTTTTCCACTAATATGTGTGTTAACATTATTTTATCGCTTTTTTTCTAATAGTTCTGATTATATCTGAAAATTTACATAATTTATGGTTAAGTGCCAAAAACCTTTTACTGTATTTTATGTCCACAGTTTTAATGAGTGATGAATGAATAATGAATGTAAACACAGCAAATTCAGATGCATTTTTTTTTTTGCTCCAGTCTACAATTCACAGAATGAGGAATCCACAAGCGGATTAAACATAGTTATAGCTGCTGAATGCTGCACACTATTTTTTGCCTTGTCCAGAGACTGTGGAAGCTTAGCCTCAAATTGCACACTCCACCAAGGTTGAGTGATGACAAAGACCCTCAAAGTGAAAGCCCTGATGTTCACTCTGAAGCCTGTTATGCACTGAGCAGACAAAAGGATGAGGTTGGACTGTGGACAAAGCCTGGACACCCATGAGAGAAATATATACATATAATATTGAAATATAGCTCACACAAAGTCACACAGAGTCGTCAGGGCTTTTCTTCACTTCTGTTGTGCACACAGGTCAACATTCCCATTGTGCAGGTCAAGGTATAAAGATAAAGAAATAAATTCAGATGCATATCTGAATATTATATTATATCTATCTGACACATGCATGAGAAACGAACAACCCAGACAATTACATGGAAATAAAAAAAATGGTGGAAATTAAGAATAATTCTAAAGGCATTCTTCAAAGTCAAATTAAAACATGCAGCAGGTAGCACTTAAATAACTAAGTCAATGACCTGCTCAACGTTGTTCATATGTGTTCCTTGACCTGCAGGTTTGGACACCGAGCAACATCCATCTTAATGAGTTCAACATTGGAGGACCCACTACAGCTGCCAAACACTGATTATAGTTCCTCCCAAACACAGGAGGCTGTTTTCAGGTGAGTATAAAATAATTTATAATAATAGTAAACTTACAATATATATATAAATTGAACAAAAATTCATTCACATATATATATATATAATGTCAATTAATTTTTGTTCAATTGGTCAACAAGTGACGCCAGCTGTTTTGTTTATTTTTTACATTTCAGATCTGGAAGACATGCAGATGCAATCTTCACAAATAGCTACAGGAAAGTTTTAGGACAGATATCAGCAAGAAAGTTTCTTCAATCGGTCATGGGAAAGAGATTAGGGTAGGCACAATTGCAGTTTAATCTTTTTTCACTTGAACATTACAAAAGCACTGCTTATAAATGGTCTTAAGATTTTTTTCTTGTCTGTTAAGCAGGGAGGACAATGAACGCTTTGGAAAACGCCAATCAGGCATTTATGAGGACACCTTTAAACAAGACCTAACTGCCATTGAAAAAGAGGAGAGGTATCGAGGCCATGAACAGGAAATTCAAAGGCTCAGGTACCTCACGCCTCTCTCTATGCTCAGTGTTTAAGTCTAACATACCTGTACAGTGCTGTTCCAAAACCCTCCTATCGGGTTTTCAATCAGCAGCAGTCATTTCCTCCTTGCAGCCATTTTCAGTTTCCAGTTTCATGGGGCTCTTGAGAAAATATCAGGATAATGGCTGCTGTGAACCTTGTCTCCATGAAGAATTTTTTTTTAAATGCAGTTTCAAAAGCCAGGATGTCAACTTATCATCAATCTCCCTCCACTGGTTTGAACCGTCCGTCATATGCACTTCAAAATGTCTGCGAAATGTATTAAACTAAATGTGTTGCACTAAATAAATATATTACATAAACATTTGTACGTCCATTGTTTTTAAACACTTTGTAGACACAAACCTATTATATTAAAATGTTAAGCGGCATTAAAACATAAATGCCTCAGCTCTGTGTTGTCAAGATCTAAAGTTAGCATGCAAATGATATAATGATAATTGGTAAATGTACCAAGATGCCAACATGTAAACGCAGGAACTATCAGACAAAAAAAAAAAAACATACTACAATGTTCCATCCCATCCTTTTATTTATTTAATTACAAAACAGTGTCTGCTATTTTGACTGTTGCATGTGAGAGGGAGGTGTGGACAAGATTCATTTCTCTTCGCGTCGAGTGTATTGGGCTCTCGGTGATGGACACACTGAGCGTAATATTCTAACAAGATCTCATTTCAGAATAGGAAGAGATACGAACCCACTGATTCAGCAGATTGACGCATGGACACGCTGAAAATAACATCACATCCATTACAGACAACATCTTCTCCAAAACAAAAAAAAAACACGGAAAAAACGGAAGCTGCTGAAATTGATTTTTTGTAGACCAATATTTCCACACCCAATGTGAAAAGCAATAAAAAACAAACAAACAAACAAAAAAAGTCAACATTGTATTCATAGACCAACATTATATTACAGGCTTTAGTTGGAACATTATGGCCGAACAATGTCTTCACAAGCATTTGTCAAGAAACTTTTACATTTCTTTTATTTTACAGTGCATTCATTTAGTAAAAAGTGGGATAATGATCAACTGCATTATTTTTCTGGATGACTGCACCAGGCCAAAAAAACGATGGGCTCACTGAGCTTGCACTCAACCAGATGGAAACGAGAACTTGACAAACATCTGGAGGTCTTGATTCCGTCTACTGAGTGCAAAATGCTTCCATTTGAATGACATTTAAATAAAACCTTTGACAAACTAATGGATTCTTGTCTTCTGTAGAAATATCTGGCCTATTTCCCCTCAAGTCTAAAGAAACAAAAATAGAAAACAAAGTTAGTGAAAACATGTAAATTCATTTAAAAGTTAGAGTAATTGGAAAAAAAAAAACAGACAAAAAAAAAGGACAACTTCTTATCCAACCTGTGTTATTCTCAGAATGAAATCTAATCACTTTCCAATGCATGCTTTGCACATTTATATGAGATAGTCACACAAGACACAGATTATGCTGCCAATGTCATGTACTGCCAATGTCATGTGATGGGATGGACCCTGGGTGTTTGGGTGGATCTACTCTAGTGTTGACCGATTCCCTTGGAGACATAAGCACACACAGTTTACCGACACCTCTCCATATTCCAGCAGAGTGAAAATGGAAGATGATTGGGCAACTTTCACTCGCACAATGAAATTCATGATGCACAGAAACACACACCGATTCAGAATGCAACAACATGCCATGCCATGCAATACAAGGCCCTGATGGAGGGCTATCTGGGGAGCCTCTGGGGGGGGGGGGGGGGGGGGGGGGGGGGTATGTGGCATGGAACAAAGTCTTACTTTAGCCTGGAAGACTGGGCTTTGATAATAGCTCAGAGTCTTTTACCGCAGGCTCCTATACTTTGCCAACCTACTACTTTGTTCAGCAGCAATCCTGAAAGAGGAGCATAGACGAGAAAGAAAGAGAAAGAGAGACAGAGAAAGGGCGGGGGGGGGGGACAAAAATGTAGGGAAAAGTGCGTAGTTGGTTTAAGGAAACGACCGATGCAGGAAAGCAACAACACATAGGGGTAAAGAGAAAGCGTGAAACCTGCACACTTGAGGAGGAGGGGTTTACTGACGGCAGAGTGCCTGGTCATCACACGCACTCTGCCATTTAGGCACGCAGTCAACAGAGCAGGAGACTGAGTGTGCCAGTTTCACAGGGTAAAACTTTGCAAAGGCGTCATACCCCAACTTCACACAGGATCCACTTTGGTATATTCTGGGAGCCCGATAATTAAACCTCAAGCAAGTGCTTGATGGGTGAAAGGGTCTGGGTCCTTCCCATGTTCCCACAGGAGAGAGGAGTTTCACAGGGCAAACTCTTCAGCGTGAGCCCTAACCTGCCTAACTTCCCCAGGGAGAGAGCTAAGGACCTGTGGCTCATGGAGGCCCTCTATGACCTGCTCTGAAGTAGGCCTAATGGATCCCACATGGGAACTAATTGATTGTAGAAACTCTGGATCTGCTAATGCAGAAGCGCCCTTTAAGCTTACTATTAACACGATACACAATTCTAGAAACATCCGTTGACATTGGCAACTCCAGTAAGAAGTTAGGGTGGAAACATTTTGTAGGTGTAAATATCTGTGATGGTGTGTGCAAACGGGTTACCTTTTGACTGCTTTTTGGGCCAGCATACGGTTTCCAGCCAGGAATGTAAGGGTGCCGATAATGGCCAGATATTTGAGGGTCTGGAACATGTTGAGGTGGGTCCAGTAGATGTACATCAGACCAAGCATGGCTAAAAAAGGAGACACAAATACAATTACATTATTTCATTAACATTCAACAGATAATAGATAATAGATAAACCAATGTGGCAATTAACCAACAATTAACCTGAGGCAAAGAATAAAATAAAATGAATGGAAGACCTTGGTGTCTAAAAATCTGAGCTCACCTGCATGACCTATATGGAAGAGGATGGTGCTGGGGGACAGACTGAGGTTTGAAATGTTGGCTCCCAGCTTGAACCACTGCAAGACGGACAGATTGAAACACACACAGACAAAATTGCATAGTAGGTAAGAGGGAGACAGTAAACAGAGGAATAGAGGCAGACATGGATACTAATATCACTTTGTATTATTTAGCAGCATAACAAAAGACTAGAAAATAAAGGCGACACTTGGGGAAAGAGCTTCACTCAGCGTGACCGTGAGTCGCTCCAAAACACTCCAAAATAACAACAAGCCCCATTTTTCCAGTGCAGTTTAAATTACATATGGGGATGTTGTCAAAGAAAATGTTTCATGTGAAAGGACCAACAACAAGCAACTATTATTCTGTCAAAAAAAATAACTTAATTAATAAAAAAAAAAATAAAAATAAAAATAACCAATGTAGATATATATATATATACACACAGAAAAATAAAAAAAAGTAGACCCACCGTTGTTTCCATGGTATCTTAACTCTTGTCCAACCCATAGGAATATTAAAGAGGGGAGTGCAAACAAAAGCCACTTACCAGGATGAGCAGTAACAGGAACGGCGACAGAATAAGAGCAGTGAAGGTGTTGGACACCACTGTGGGGGGCCTCTTCTCTGGCTCACGGAACAAGTGCTGGGGAACAACAGTTTACAAGAATGCCACTCGACTCAGTAAAGTGGGACGTTAGCCTAAACTTTAATCTGTTGAACGGTGCCGATTTTTAACACCATTGACATCTTTCCAGCGGAGATACACGCGTAGTCTGTTTTACATGTAGACATTTGGATTGTGTAGTAGAGTTAGGTACTAGTTACATTTCAACTGGTACCAATCAGTAGTGGCATCATAAACTATTGATTACACGTGAACTAGTAGTAAGCACTTTCATGTTGTGAGAGCAGAGTAATGTACCTTAATTTCAGGCTTGGGGACGTAGAGGGTTTTGGGCTGGACAGCTGAAGGGGCCTCCTCATCCAGGAACTTCAGGACAACATCAGCCTGTGAAGAGGTGATTAGGGCATGATTTGGTCAATTTGATCCAAATTACACATTTGGATCACAAAGCTGTACAAATGTTACAATAATTAGGAAATAAACACCAAAAAACTGACTAAAATCATTTTATCGTTCGGTTAGAGCCTATATAAAGAAAGGTGTCAAACACATCCTTCAAGCAAGGCCTCTTGTAGATTTGTTTTGTTGCCGTTCCCATACCACATTCCAGAGGATGGGGTTCTGCAGAGTGGCGTCTCCCACCATCAGGTAGAGGGCATAGGTGCCAGAAATGGAGTCGAACTCCAGCTTCCTCTCAGCTGTGTCCAGCTCAAACTTGTACACATTCTTGTCGGGCTCAGCCACAAACACCACCTCCTGTCCAGTCTTTTGGTTGTGCAGCCTCACAAACACCTGAGTGGGGAGGAGGAAATATCTTTGATGGAGTACTTAACTTAAACAAATGCAGTCATTTTAAGCAAAACCAATCACCACTTGCTGTTACAGCTCAGCACAGGGTAAGTATAATGTGCAGGCCACTTAATATCCACTTAAATTCCCAGCATACATCCCATTTATGTTCTGTAATATTAACATGAATCTGTTATTGCCAGACAGTAAGACACTCTTTTAGAGTATGTACCAGGACTTATGGTTCCCGAATCCAAATAAATGCATACCTGATGAGGAGTGAGCTCAACACCAGTATTGACATCCACCAGCTGGAAGGAAATGGCAAAGTTCTGGTGGCTGTCAGCAATGAAGGAGTTCTTAGCCTTGGTGGGATAGTCCACTCTGAAAGGGCAGGCCACCGCGCATGTAAGTACACAAAAATATAGAACTATAATAGAAACAGCAGCATTACAGTCCCTTGGTTAAAGAGGCTCTCTTACCGTGTGGTCTTGGTCCCAATGCTCTGGTCCTTGTCCACCACAGAGAGGTCCATGTTAGTGATGGCTACCTCAGTAGACACCTTCACTTTCAACTAACAAGAAAAGATGCAAATCTTTATAATAAATGCAGATCCCTTGACGTGTCTATACCAGAGTCAAACTGTGCAAGAGTTGGTAAAATGGTAAAACTTCTGAATTCTGCCATGCTATTCAGGCATGAATCACCTATGAGAAGTGACACACAACCAGTCTGGTCAATTGGCTTGACCCCCATCTCTGATGCAAATGTTTTATTGTTAATCTAATTATATGCGCAGATGTTACAAAAAAAAGTACATGCATTGTCCAGTTATCTACCCTTTGACCCAGGGCTGTCAAACCATTCAACAATACAATTACAAGCCCAGAGAAAAGAAAAATCTGAGACATCTGATGAAAAGCCCAGTGCAAATCTAACGTCACACCTGCATAATGGCAGCAAACTAAATTATTCCCATATCGGACATAGAAATTAAAAAAAGTTCCAAATGTCAGCTGTGTCGGTGAAGTCAGGGGACACTGACCTCCACATGGTTAGCAATCAGCCTGCTGTCTCCGGTGACGGCAACAGCAAACTGGTAGTAGCCACTGGCTGGCTGACTGTCCATGAAGTTCAGCTCAAAGACGCCACTGTGAACCAATGGCACAATGGAATCAAACACGAACAAATCCTCATTTAAAACGAACAAAGAGTACACTAAACACATCCTCTGATGGTCCAAAATTGTTCTGTATTAAGGTGCTGCTTTTTTTGTTTCTATGCAAGGCAACTAGCGTGAATGTGAGAGGAGCTGCAGCCGAGAACGGTACTCACTTGCGCAGAGTGAAGGGGGCTGGGCTCGGAATGACGCTCTTGGAAGCCACGGAGCTTGCGCTCTCAACCACAACATTGGCAGAAACCAGAGGTTGACAAAGAACATCGGTCACCTGGAGCTAAGGAGAGACAAGAGGTCAAACAATTAACAACTATTACAAGTGAGAAAAACACTTAATTAAAAAAATTTTAATAATAAAATTACACAGACGTGTGCGCATGCAATCATGTGCACACACACACACACACACACACACACACACACACCATTTACAACCCCTTCAAAAAATTTCATTGTGATTGTACAGTTGCCTGGACAACGAAATGAGTGTTTCCAATTCCAGAAAAGTTCTGATGTTTAAATAAATGTATTTAATTGAAGTTCAAAGAAAATATAAGTTTTTTTCCCGCTCATTTCAAATGTCTATGAACTAACTAAGATATGAAGGTACCATCCTTATGATACCCCAAAATCAATACATCTAGGCCCTAACTCCATTTCTCAGATTGCTGCACAAAATATGTCAAAAAGACCAAAATTATGACACAATAATTTTTGTAAAGATATGTCTATGCGTTTTGCTTGGGACCCCTATGTAAACTCCCATAGGAAGTTTTTGTAAACAAGAGGGCCTACTGACATTCAAAAGTTTATAACTTGAAAACCCCTTTACCTAGAAACATAAAATTGGTTTCAAATGAAAGCTAAGACCCTGGGCTTTCATGTCTGTTTGCCTGATTTGAAGTTACTCTGGCATTGAATGACACAAGCATAACCATAAAAAAGGGGGGGGGGGGGCGTCAGAGTGTCAGTATTGGAAGTTTTTGGAAATTAAATTTTTACATAAGAAAATAAAACATTACTTTTTAGAAGCAAGACAGGTGAATAGGGTACCTTTTGTAATAGATTGCTTATTCATATTTAGATTTAGTCAAAACATTTTGGTACTGCAATGTTTGGGTTTTTTGGAATTTTATGTTGAAATATAAAATATACACCAATATGCATATAATCCACATCACACATACACCCCACACACACACTCACACTGTGCATTTGTGTAAAAACTTATATATACACATGACATAAAACTTACATACACACACACATACATGTGTGTGTGTGTGTGTTTTTAATTCATTTTTCTAATTGATTTTGTTCTTGATAAGCTTACACTATGCATTTGTGTTTTTGACTATTAGGTTTTTTTCAGATAGGAAATGTTTTTTGAAACATGGTTACAATGAGCTCAATAATAAAATGAGACACAGACAATTCCACTGTCCATTGGTATACCACCCTTGGGTGCACCATGCTGACTAAAGCAGGTGTCCGATTGGTCATGTAATATAAACTATGTCCTTTCCCTGTTCTTATGCCTGATAAAAATCAAAAAGGATTCGAAACTTGGCCCGTTCTTAAAGCTGTCCTGCACCTGTACATCCTTGGCTGCTTTCACCAGCCTGCTCTAATACAGTACGATTCCAAAAGGAGCCACTCTAGACTGTTGGTTTACCTGGAGGACAGGTTGGCTGTGGGACACAGTGGCGGGGCCCTGGGCACTGACAATCACCGGCACATGGAAACGGTTGCTGGAAAGGGCTGCAGCTGCACTTGCCACACTGAAGGCCTCTGCCAGTGAGTCCCAAGACTTCTTACTGAAGATGGAGTTCACCAGCTGGATGACCTGATCCTATGAAAGTAATACAACCAGAACTGATTTGATTTCAGCATGATGCATTCATTATTATTTTCTTTTAGAACTGCTGAGTGATATTTAATAACAATACACAATAACTAGAGAATTAACTAAAACACAGCTCATAATGAGACACAGCAACATACAACAGTAATGACTAGAGAGTTGCACCTAACTCTTCTCTACAGGACATCCAAGAAACTCTCTAAATGCCCTTCGACTACTTCTCATGTCCTGTTGTTTATCTTCTAACCGATTTCAAATTGGTCCCGAAACAATTGGGTACAGTAAGGACTTGGAAACAAACATGTGAAACATGTCAACTGTCAGACTAAATTATAAAACTGGATGAAGTGTATACCTCTTTAAGTGGAGGCTCCATATTCATATGATCGGAAAGACCATAGGCAGCACTGACAAACAAGGCAGTTGCCTCCAGGCCTTCCTCAAACTGCAGGAAAAGTCCCCCAAGGTCATCTAATCGAGCTGCCAGATCCTGCAGAGGGACAGATCAGACTGAATTAAACCAATGCAGTATGACCAGTATGATCCGATAGTTTGGTTTTACTCATTTATTTGCAAATTTTGATGGACTTCATGAAGAGACCCTGAAGAGAAAAAGTAAGTACGCAAATGTACTTTCTTAATGAGGGCACATGTTTATTCAGGCATGTGTGCACAGTGATTATGTTATAAATCTTATGAGGCACTTTGTGTAACACTCACAAGCCCCATCTACAGGTCATACAACAGGCTTACAGGTGTCTACACTCACCTCGATCTCCTCCAAAATCGAACCTAGTTCTGCCTGTTGAGAGAGACGAGCAGCCGTGTGTAGAGCATAGATGATTCTGCACACACAAACACACGCACACAGAGTTTAAAATCTATTAATTATTATTAAAAAGAAAATTAGACATCCAGGTAAGTTATGCTTTTGTAAAAGACCTGGCATTTCTTGTGGGTGTGGTTGAGCAGTGAGTAAGTCAGCAACTTTTCAGGTTTACTAAATTATTCTACAAAAAAATTCAATTATCAATTATGTGTAAGTAATATCACACATGAAATTTTCATATCTGATTAATTCCAATGCAACTTTCCAGGTGAATACAGACCTCTCAATACACTGTGGTGAAAAGAATGTGCATATTGATTCAGACTGTTGTCAAAAATCAAAAGTGCTCACCCAAGAACATTGTCCTCCTTGGTGATACGGGCAGAGAGGGCACTGACTACTTCCTGGGAGGCTAGAGGGAGTCCAAGAGAGGTGAGGGCACCCACAGCTTGATAGATCTGAGATACAGTGGAATCCTCACTCACTGCAGCCAGCAAGAGGTCCCGGGTCTCATTTGATACAAGAATCTGTGTAGAAAATGACAAAGTGTGTTGTTAAGATTCAGTGTGACGGCTAAAAACTCTGATGCATCGACATTAAAGTGGATCCTCCAAAATGCAATTAATGTCTCAAAAACAGAAATGAACCTACCTCACATCCTGTGAGTGCTTGACTAGAGTCAGCAGCATAGAAAAGTGATTCAATGTTTGATGTGTCCAAATTTGACTTCAGGAAACGGCATGCTTCCTATAGAGACAGGCAAGGTATACCCAGTTAAATATATTCTTCTATTCTCATACTTATGAAACAATAGAACACCACCAATTACACACTGAAGGTATATGGAATGAATATTTGAATGAGCGCTTACGTCTGCATCAGCCACAGTAACTCCTAACTTTCTCAAGCCAACAATGGAATAGTATGCGGACTGTAGGTCCGTGAAAGGTTGGCCCAACCTGGCTTCCAATCGTGCCACATCAGACGCTGTTAGGTGATGAGTCGGGGTCAGGGCATGAGCCCCAACTGCCAGTGCAAAAAGGACTAACCCAAGTAACCCTGGAGAAGGCAATCATCATGTCACCATTATTATTTCCCTAACATAAGTCAACACACTTCCTTTTAGTCTTTCGTCCTTTATCCACAACCATAGTATGGACTGATCCATCTACCATTGAAAAATAAAACAATTATGACTTAAAGTTTTAGACTACGGAAGCAAGGAGGGCACATTCTTCAGATTGGTAATAGCCGGCTAGCTACTTAGCCAGGTCTGGCATGCACACGTATAACGCCAGTTTGCCTCTGATAAACAATTTATTTACAACGTGAATATCATACCAATGGATCGAAACGAAGCCCCTTGTGTCCACCGGTCAAGTGATAAGTTAGACGGGTTAGACGCCTTGCTTGACAGAACGTAACTAGGTTTTCTGATTAGCTACGGAGCTAACGTTAGCTAGATCTCTCGAATGGGTACATGCACGAGCCATCGGCAGATTTGCAGAAATAGAACTGAATGAAATATAGTAGGGTTTTTCATGTAATTGGTGTAAAAACAACCGAACGTTTAAAACCACGTACTGCAAAACTGTGAATGTTATGCAACATTAAAAACTTGCAAAATATTACCAATAAAAAGAATCTCACTTACTAGGTTGCGCCATGTCGCCGAATGCAGCGTCACCAAAACCAAGGCAAATAGTTCCGGGATCTGTTTGGGATGTACCAAGTTTGATTAATTGTGAGAAAGTTTGAAAAAATATATGCATATTTTATTTTGTTATGTAATCTTTTTAAGCAAATGGAATTCAGAAAGTATTTAAAAATATATTATTTGGTTATTTGAAACTCTTACAATGGTTAGAATATAAACGTGTGTTCTTAAACCTATGGTGGAAACCATATTGTTTACCTCTCACACAGAATGGTTGCAGGTACTAAACCATGTAAATTCAAACAATGCATTACTTTTTCCAGTGCACATCTTTTAAGCACTTCCTTGTGCAAAAACAGCAACTATTACCCTTTTTGCTAATGTATTTTGCATACAAATATTATATACGTCTATTAGAAGAAAAAAAATATCGCTTTGTAGTGGGCGTTAGGGCGTTTTGGAGGTATTGTGTCTCTCTCTCATTGGCCTTTCCTACTTGACACCTCGGGTAAACCCGCCTTCTCTGTGAAACTGACCATCAATGATTGGGTTGCAAGATGTTAGAATAATGAATTCCATTTCGGCGAGAGCAAAAAAATGAATGAATGAATTAGTGACAATATTTCGGTGAAATATTACTTTTTTTTAATGTTTTTATACAAACAACTCACAGAATTGAAGCTTTTCTTTCCAGGTCGATATTTAAATTAAGCACATTAATGATGTAACATTTCTCCTTTTTCAGTAAAAAAAACATACTTCACTAAAATGTTTTGGATACATCACCCTGATCTTAACATGGAAATGCAGGTTTGCCTGAGTAAGGTCTTATTCAATTACACATATTCTATACACAATTTCCATAATGATTCACAGAAATACTGAGTTAAATGCTACTCTGAGTTATTCTACTGCTGTATTAACATCCTAATAAACATACCTCAAAGTCTTTCTATGCCATTGATTCATTACTGTTTTTTTTTCCCCCAATCTAAGATACAATCTAATGCAAACCCAATACTGCAGTGATTAATCAGAACCTGTATTATGTCAAGTATGGTACATTCTACTGGTAATCCTTATAAATGGCGAGCTCAGCAGAGCAATTAAGGAGGCTCGAGTTTAACTTTATCTTGAACAGTCTGGAGTACGGAGGTGAAAACATGTATAAGGCATATGATTCAGTAAACCTGAGGTGCTATGCACATGAGACGAAAATGTCCTTTTGTTGTTATATCAGAATAGAAAGACAAAATCAAGCTGTACTACAGACATTCATTTCAGAGACTTGTCAGAACAAGACTGTTCATTTATAGCATTGCAGGTCAATGTAATTTAAGCAATTGACACTTCACTTATTAATTGCATTTGGACATTTTTAACAACAAAACAAAAGAAAGAGCCAAATAAAGTACAAAATCAAGTTGGACAGAACAGCCACAAAAAGAAAAAAAACAACCTCAAGACAGGATTAGTGCACGGTTTGGGGCGTGAGATTTTAAGGAGCGCAGAAAACGGCGGGCTTTTTGTGTCAGTATCAGCTGGTCCTTGGTCCGTCCACACACAACCTCCTCCCATTCCTGGGACATCTAAGGATCATAAGACATATTCAAATGATTTAGCCAGCAATGATTCTCACTTTATTTTAGCATTCAGAATGTCTTGGATACTTGATCTGCTCACCAGTGTCGGAGGTTCTGGTTGGGAACCAGATCCATTCTCACCCGGCCCAAGGATGAAGCCCTGATCCAGAATATTCTCCTCCTTCTTACAGGAAAATGAGGAAGAATTGAAGGATAAAGACAGTGATGTCTCAGCCTATCACAAAGTCAGATAAATGGTAGTCAGTCAGACGATACACACACTGATGGTAAACAGCTGACCGTATCAACGTTAAACAATCAAAATCAACCAAAATTGTCTGTAGTCTGTAAAAAAAAATTTCAGTGTGACGTGTGTGGGTTTGTTTCAATTCACACAAACAGATGATCAGATGAGGTGACTTTCCCCAAAGTTGGACAGACACAGCATCTAGCCCACTGTCAAGTCTTATTGCGGCATGTGAGCTGCCATCTGATTCAAAGATCTTTTTGTGTGAAGTGACTAAATTATCCCTCACACTCAGTTTTCTATAACTTGCCTGTTTGTACGTTATAATCCAATAAAAACATTTGGCGCAAGGTCATAGGGTTTGGGAGGTTTGCGAGCTCACATTTGCAAAAAGTACGCACTCAAGGTTGGAGCCTTGGCAGGGCAGACAACTGCATGATGAAGCATGCAAAGAAAAGTAGTGTACGGGACCATTTCACCAAAAAGAATGACATGTATTATGTATTGTCGTGTTGCAGTCCGCATATGATGGGCTTGGATTTGGAAATTACTACATTTCACGATACACTTCAGTGGTAACAGATAAGGTAATGATCAACATCTTGCTTTACTCTTATTAGCACTACCTTCTCTTAAAACTAAACAAGCAGCGCTTCATACAGGTTGGCTACACCAGATAGCCTACATTACCGATGTCTCATCTGACAGGCAATCAGTTAGTGGGCTACATCACATGCAGTGAACATTCCAAAAAATAGACGGCCTTATAATTGTATTTTGACGGTTTGACTTAACGCTGGTCGTAACGCATTCAGTTTGACCCAAGGCTAACAAATCTGACAGGTTAACCGGTTTCAACCGACTAATGAGGCTTGGTGGTTGGTCAGGGATATTTTTAGTTTTTGCCATCCCTAACACACGCATGGTTAGCACACAGCTAAACAGGGCATTCTGAAAATGTACATTCGGATAATGATGTATACCTTAGGACTAATCTTAGGCATAGGCTTGGGAGGCATCACTCTGGCAGATTCATTACAGTCAATCACGTCTAGCGCCAAAGACTTCCGCACCTTCTTCATTGGAGGCCGCTGCTAAGGGGGAAAGGTAAGACATTAGAAATGGTATGGCACTGGACAAGGAATAAAACGTCAGATTTTTTTGTTTGCAGCACATTTCTACCGAATTAAAAAAAAACAAACAAACAAACAAACAAAAAAAAAAAACTTAACAGTTAACACCCCCTCCCCAAACTCACTGTTTGTTTGCGCCTTTGTTCCGGAGGAGGAGTGCTATCCAACATCAAATCAATTCCAGCCTCATTACGCAGAACCTCCTTTAGGTCCTCCTCAAGATTTGGAGTAGGAGGCTTTGGTGCAAAAAGGAGAATTGAACATAATGTTTTCTCAGTAATAGTATAGTAACAGTGATAGTATAAATTAAATTTTGAGCAGGTCTAATTTTCTTGCAGTTGCAGATGATGCAGACAGTTAGCACTGTGAAGAGCCCTAAGCCTGACTCACCAGTGGGCGTAGAGGACCATACTTCTCCATGGCATTTTTGAAGGGTGTTGGAGTGCGGGGATTGGCATCCAAATCAGACTTGTGATTTGGTGTGATGAATCTGTAACATAAGATAAAAACTGATTTAAAAATGATATTACAAGCCACACATTCAAACCTTTAGTTGTGTTTATGTGTGACTTGTGAGGAATAATGAATTCTCACAATAAGTAAATACATAGCCTTCCTAAAAGAAAATACATCTACCATAGTATACAGAAATCACATTGAGAGCTGCAATTTGAACTTTTTAAGCTTAGGACAGGAGCTATTACAAGTTAGTTCTGAAAACTCCTTGTGTTTATGCCACCTACACAGAATTCTCCTTCTGAGTAAGTGGTGTCTTGTCACGATGAAGAGGCGTGGTGACAATGGCCTTCTGGCTGCACACAGGAGTAGAGGTCAGTGAGGGATTCTCAAGCTCCAACGTGTCCTGTTTGGTCCACATGTTCAAAAACTGCAAAGAGAACAAATATTCGAAGGCACAGATAAATAAGATAAATGTGTTTTAGCATTATGCCGTGGCATATGATGCCATTTAAATAATAATAATAACAACAACAACAACAACAACAACAAGTTTTGCTTGCTCTGCACCAGGAGTCATCATACCTTTATCAGGAGCTCTTTTAACCTCGGACTCAGTTAATGAAATCTATAAGCTAATAATGTAAGAATGCCTGAACATTTGAGTCATGTGTAGTGGATTAAGACGGGTTTTACCTACAGCTCATCCATCCCTACAGATGGTTTCACAGAATATTTGAATGTTGCAAAAAAAGAACTTCCTCTTTGTTGAACTATATTTGTTTGTTTTTTTGCATACCATACATCTTAAAATGTAGGTTTTAGGCAGGGTGGATTACAACAAATGAAAAAATACATAAGCATTTAAAAATTGGTAAAGAAAATTTAGCTAAAAAAAAAAAAGCATATGTCTACAGATCAATACTGATAGACAGATCTAGATTCTTTGTCATATGTGCTTGCATAGCAATAACATTTTTAGCCATTCCTGCAATGTTTATAAAAGAAGAAATGGAAGCATTTGCAATTAATCCATAAAAACACATTCATGAAAGAACTCTCTCACACTCAACCTTTCTATGTATCGCAAATTCCCCTCCCACATCACCCAGCACAGCAGAAAAAAAGGCACGTGTTTAAGGCAAATGTTGGTTGAGTCCAAGTCCATAGACAGTAAAATGCATGTAAAATGCAGGTGATGAGATAATAAAAGGGGTGGTAGGTCTTACAAATTCATTGGACTTACTAACATTACAGTTATTTCAGTTATTTTTGTTTTATCAATACCCCATACACTTACTTTTAAACAAGCAGCTTACCAAATGTACTTATAAATGTTTGCATAGAAGGATGGATTAGAGGACATCTATTGTTTTTGATTGTTTGCTGATATCTACTGGAAAAAAAAGTTATGGCCATAAAAGGCTTGTGAGTAGTTTTGTTGTTAACAGTAAAACTCTCAGAGGGGAGCTCTACTGGCTGGCCATAAACGCAGCCTCACCTGTGAGGGCGAGAAGGGGAGGATCTTGACAGGGGTGCTCTTGGGCGTCATTGAGTCATTGGGGTCAGGGGACGCAGCGACCCGTCGGCGGCTGTGGCGAGCGATGATGGAGGGCGGGGTGGTGCCACGCGGCGAGATGGGGATGAGCTCACCGCGGCTGCTCTTGCTTAGCTCCTGTAGGGCACTGCCCTCCAATCTGAACTGGAGCAGCTCTGGGCCAGCACTCGGGCTCTGGCTCTCCTCGGGGAGGTCAAACGTAACATCGGCCAGGTTGCACCAGCTCTCCATGTCCTAATGGACAAAGAGCAAATGGGGAGAGAGTGAGACGGTTAGAGAATGGACAAAAGGGGGATAGGAAAAGAGCAAATAGAAAAAAAAAAAACGGTAAAAAAAAAAAAGAAACGAAAAAAAGATTACACTGAAAACAGACAAAACTTTGAATATAGGATAGCAAGCAAAGGTCATGGGGGGGGGGGGGAGAAAATAGGCCTAAGCTTAGCAGCACAAAAATCATAGACATCTACAGTGGCTTTTTCATCCATAAATAGCTGATGTAAACTAATGTTTTTTTTTTTTTAAAATAACTCCTGCTGTGAAGCTTAACAGGTGACTGAGAAGTCTGAGATCATACATTTGCATACACACTATCAGGGGCATAACTACCGGTAAGCAGGGAGGGCAGTTGCTTACGGGCCCGGGGCGGATTGGGGCCCGCACTAGCAATTTAAGAGTAAGTCACGATCATAGACTGTATAATGGTCACGACCGGGCCCTACTATTGATAACATGTCGGAAGACCGGGCCCTTTCACTGTAATAACCTACGTTTCTGCTCAATGGTGTCCCTCTTCAAGAATCTCATCCGACTACATAAGTAGGCTACAGCCTGAACTAACGAGGAAAATCGCCATTTGGAGTATTCAAATTGGAAGGGCAAACCAACAGTAATATATCCTCATCAGAATTACATACTCTTACACCATGGTGTGACATTGAAGCATTCTATAGGTCTCTATATATAGGCTGTACAAATTATATACACAAAGATGTTTGAAGTGATATTGAAAACATATAACAGTGATCCTGAAATAAACAGCAATGATACATTTCTCTGTACAATTTTACATTGTGACTGGGAATTGTGGGATATGGTAGTGAACTGAACATGCATAGCCTATTACAGGTAGCCTAGGCTACATGCTAAAATAAACCACTCACTGAACTTGTGAGTTTCGGATAAGTTTGCACTTATCTCGTGCTTTTCCTGACAATGACAGTGGCCTTTGCGGAGCGTTCATTTTCCAAGCTGAAACGAATTGAAAGCTCAATGGGACAGAGTCGTCTTTCTAGACTCGTCATAACGTTAACGTTACTATCGTATTGATAGAGAATGCCCTTGCACATCCACTGGATCTTAATGATCTGATCGAAAACTTTGCACAGAGGAAAGCCCAGAAGATGCAGCTATGATGTAAGTGAGCATTTTGACCATTTAAATGATGAGGTGTTGATTTTTTTGTTTATTGGGTGTTTATTCGCTCCAATGAGTGCAGTGTATGCATTTGTTGAGGTGCGCCGTCACCAGGTTTTTTTTTTAATTTGTGGTGTTGATCAGGGCGACTTCTGTCAAATTTCCCTTGCGTTTGTTGAGGTGCACTGTCACTTTTTTTTTCATTTGTGGTGTTGATCTGGGCTAACGTTACTTCTGGCAATTTTCTCATTCTTTTTGCGTTAACGGCCTATTTATGGTAGCTAGCCTTTTACTGGACATTGCTTGACCACGTGTTGTATAGGGGGCCCTCCTTGATAATCTTGCTTACGGGCCCGATGTTGGCTTGTTACGCCACTGCACACTATTATTGTCTCTTGAGGGACAGTGTCGGGCAGAGCGCAGAGACTAGAAAAGCAGTGGTTATTTAAAAAACATGGTAGTGTCCATAGGGTTTTTGGGGAAACAGGAGTGGGGTTTAATAGAATAGCTTTGAGAATATCCCTCTCTGGTTTTCATATACTCCTTTAAATGGTCTTTGCTATGCTCTGGGTTACTTTAGCATCAGGTGATGGAAAAAATGTTCATACATCCCTTTTAATGAGCAGCTAATACCTAAAGTATGATTTTTTAGCCAAATCCAAACATGTATAGAACTCTTAAGAAAAGAGAATTCAAGAATGTGCTCTACAGGACCAACAATCTCACATCATCTGCCATTTTGACATTCTTACCCCCTCCATCATTTCCATCACTTCCTTCAAAGCAGGTCCCGAGGAAGGAGACAAAAATCCAGAGCTATCCACCACCCACTGGCTAATATTTGACTCTCCAGCACCAGGGCTTGACTCCCTTTTGGGGGTCACTACTCCTTTTCGGCAAGGAGAGGACTCTGGTTTAGCAGGGATTATGTCACTTGCTGGACATGGTACATCCTACAGGGGGCAGCACAAGCACATAAAGATATTAAGAATTGACTTCTAATGTGTGAGATGGACTAGTTGAAATTATTTGTAGTAGTTAGTTGTTCCCATCAACAGACATGCAGTATAATTGGCAAGTATATACCTGTGGCATAGTTTCCATCACTTTGACATCCACAGCACCATCAAAACACAGCTCCACCTGCCAGAAAAAATGAATTTAAAGTTAACCACAGCAAATAGACTTGAAATAGATCATTAGATGGTGCTTCTTTGTTTGTGAAGGAGCTGCACACTTACCGGCTGACTGCCTTCGCCTTGCTCAATCTGGTGCATAACCCTCAGGGTTGTGTCCACACCAGAGTAGTAGCCCATCTCCACCTTACGCTTGATTGTGGAGTTCCAGTGGTTCTTCACAGCATTGTCTGTCCTACAATAGAAGGGGAAAATAAGGTTATAATGATAGCCTACATGTACTCCAAAACACCCACACTCGTATCTGGTATAGACAAGTTTGACTATGAATGGATGACTTTAATTTCACTGGCAACTTCTATATAGTGGTAGCAAGAGGGTAGAAAATACATTGAAGACATTATGAATGCTTCAGTGTTACAGTAAACACATGCACTGCCACATTTTAAAATGTAGAGAGGAAATCTCTCAACTGCCTAATGCAACACAATACTAATCCTACAAATTATTTGAAATCACTATAACAGAGTGGGACCTCAGAGTTGCCTACATGCAACCGGCATGCAAATACCATCTAGTACAAAACAGCACATTTGCCATTTAAATCTTGCTGACGACCACCTTTAGGTGAACGTAATTAGATATGCTGTGAAGGACTCCCTTCATGCGGAGTGTTCACAATATCACTGAACAATATAAAGTGGCTTTAGTTGTAGCTTGGCTTGTTGGTATCCCACCTTCCTGGGAGTAGTTTGGCAATCTCAGCCCAGCGGTTCCCAAGCACATTATGAGCCTTGTAGATGACCAGGTCCTCCTCTGTGGTCCAGGAGGATTTCTTTACATCTGGATTTAGGTGGTTGTGCCAGCGTTCCCGGCACTGTTTCCCCAGGCGCCCCTTTAGGTGCTTGGCCACCATGGCCCACTGCTTGTTGCCATATTTCTTAACCAACTCAATAACCTGTGGGTTGATCAATGAGGACACCTTGAGCATACAAACACAGCATAGGGTCACACCCCTGAGCCTAGTTTTGATTTATAAATTAAGTCATTTCACCTTCTCATCTTCCTCCTTGGTCCATGGACCTTTCACCAGATCAGGATCAAGAACCTTAAACCAGCGGTGTTGACATTGATGCTCTGAGCGGTTCTAAATAATTTAGAAAAGGAGATTAGAAATGTTAGAGCTAATTGGTAAAAAAAATAAAGTGACCACAGGTGAAAGAGAGATAATAACATAACTCACTGGCAGATAACTCGCAATCCTTTTCCAATCATTTGGTCCCAACTTGTGAACCAATGTTCTGAGATTATCATCCTACAACAAAAGGTAGTTAGATTAATGATCATTATCCCTTCTGTGACAATAGGGAGATACAGGGAATCAACAGTGAATTAAAGTACCTCTTCCTGGGTCCATTTCACCTTGACTTTGCCACAGTCCCTCTGTTCAGCTACATCTGAGTCTGTGTCCTGGCACATACCCTCTTCTCCCTCCTCACTAAGCAGAGAAAAAAGAGCAACAACGTAATGCAAATGGATGGGTGAGAGGAAGATTTTAAATACAAGACCAAACATCACAACATAGTGCCACAACAAGGGCCATCGTGTGTGTTAAGTATGTCAACACCAAATACACAGGCTGTTGTGTCCTTGTTTGCGTCATTAACTGTTGTTGGACATAATTACAACAGTGTTTACATGAGCAAAATAGAAATGTAAGCAAATTCTTATGGAAGCCAGCTAAACTGTACAATTATACAGGCATCGTCACTGAGAACCACACCTAGCCATGCTTAGGTTTAAGTTTAGATCAATCACTTTCACATCCCTGGATCGAATCTAACGTTAAATCTAGTTAACAAAGTGGATTCACAATTGCATTTCCACTCTCAGTGTGCAATAAGAGATTTATATTTGCATGTTCGGTTTTTGTTTAGGTCTTATAAATTACGACAGGCCTGAATTCTCATAACATAAACATCTATCTCGGCCTAATAAAGGGTAAAAGCTGTAGCCACGATAGCCAAGTTAGCAAACGCCCTCGCTTTTCAGTATTGTTATCAATCTCTCATGAAAAAACATCAATAAACGATTTTGATTGGCATATTAAACTTTCGGCAGATGTACATCGTTGCTCCATTCGGACACCAATCGCGGTTTCTTGTTTTATTTGTATCAGTGTTTGCTAAGGTATGGCATAACCAAATTTGGTGTATGTCGTTCTCTTAGCCAAGCTGATAGCTCATGTATTGTAAACGTGATAATATTTTAACAGCAATGAACTACATGCATTAATGCAATTTCATACTGGGATCGCAGGGATTTCATGAGAACTGAAACGCTTAACCAAAAAAATAATGTCCTATACTAAAACTTACCCGCGCGACCACCAAGACATTTCCCCGCTTATTTGCTGTTTTCAAGTCCAAAATCCCAGGAGCTGCAACCGAATGTTTTGTACCACGTCCTGCATACAGTCCCGTAAAGGTCAGCGCATTTCAGATGTTAGAAATTTTTATCAAATGCAACAAAAACTTTTTCATATCAAAGAACCACTGTATGGTATCGACTGTCGTCTCCGCGCTCAAGTTCTTATCTCGCGCTTCTTTTTTCTCGCAGCTTTCCCGGGAGTGACGTAGAGGGATTCTGCGCACGCAGCTCTCAAACAACCAATGAACAAGCGGCAGAAGCCTTACGTCAACCTCTTATCATAACAAATTAATAAAGTTTGGAGCATTGACTGTATATAGTATTAATAATATATAATTAATATAATTGTATTATATACAGTCAAAGGTTTGGAGTAACACACAAATTAACTTTTTTTTTTTCAGGTTGTATCGTTGTATGTTGATAGTGTTGAGGGTTTTTAAAAGTTTAACATTTTAGTTTAGTTTTGCACCTTGGGGTCGCTGTTCTGCGTCATGATCATCGTACTTCAGAGCTATAAATAGACCCAGCCGAAAACAATTTTCTTTGATTGCAATGATGGCGTCGGCTGACAATAGTAATGGTGAGAAATTCTGACATATTCATGGTTTTCAATGGCCGATATATTATGATTCATGATGGAATGTTTTTTTTTATGATTGGGAATTGTGTTATTCAGTTTCTACATGCAACATCGAGATTTTTTTTTTGTAGATCTCGGTTGGAGCTCAGAGGAGTTGTCTCTCTCAGAGCTGGATATAGGCTTTCACCTGAATCGAAGCCTTTCTGTCTCCGCTCTATCCATGGAATCCTCAGCTGGAACAACCCGTTTTCCTAAAGGAATAGTGGTGGAGTTCTCTGATACAACCACCTCCTTCAACAATTTTGAATCGCTTCCCAACTCCCCCAATGTGCTCTCGCCTTCACTGGTTTTGCAACGAAGTTCTCCGGCCCCTCATAAATTCACCCTTGAACTTCCTTTCAGGATGCAGGGAAAGTCTTCCACACCCACTCAGGAGGTACTCTTCAAACAGCCGGTTATGGCCAGCTCCTTAAACCTTTCCAGCATGGACCTGACTACGACCCATCCATCCTGGGAGGTCTCCCTCATCAAACCTGCTGACAGCCCAAAACTGGCACTTGAGACCACTGAGTTGGACCTGACGTGGAGCCCCATAAATCGGTCTGTGCACCCAATGGTGGCTGAGATTTCCTCCCTTATGTGTTCTAGCACACCATCAGCCACCACTCTGTCAGATGGACACAAGTCCTGGAGAGAGACTCTACCTTTGAGTTCAGTGCAAGAGGAAGAGCAGCTAAACCAGCCATAATGATTTCTTGTGTGATCTGTTTGCATTGAGCAGGTATTTGAGTAGTGTGTGATGTACATTGGTTGTTATGTGTAAATGCTTACAGTATTATGACAGGTGTGTAAGTTAATCTTTTAATACTTTATTAAAGGTCTGTAAAGTAACATTACAACTGTAGGTGTTGGGTTTTTTTTTGTTTTTGCATATAACTATACATTCAGTAATATTAAATATGGTCATTTAAAAAAAACAAAGTCAAAAGGTATTGGAATGTGTCTTGACCGGCCATGCTGATATTCTTTCATTGATCAGCATGTATGGGCCGATGACATTTGTACAATGTACAAATTCACTGCAGATTTAACTGGGTTAAACTTCAGAAAGGACTGGAGTTGCGGTCCTACACTGTGTACACACTCCGCCCTGTAGTCCATGGTTTCCAGTTTGCCTCTGAGCCATCAAAGAGGTGAAAATCTCACATCCGTTGTGTCGATATCGTGTTCCTTTTTAAAAAAAAAAAAAAATAGGGGGGGAAAACTCTTAATTGAATCTACAGTATTACTTAACCTTACAGGACATCCAATCACATTCACTCACCTGATTGAGCTTCTTGAACTCCACCACCTGAAAAAAAATGTGCTCAAGGATGTGCTTTGCATCTCTATGATCCTTATCCAGCTTTGCTGTCACACCAAGGATGTCCCCACACTTCCGCACATAAAACTCCAGATCATCATCTGTACCTGGAAGTATGGATGATGCAAAACGTGTGTGTATATAGTATGCCAACACAACTGCATTGGATAGTATTGCGCGTGAGCAGTAGTAGCTGAACTCACATTTGTTCGAGAGCTGAGCCAGTCTCACTTTCTCAGAGGAAAAGGTCTCGTCGAGGTCAAAAAGGTCAAGCATGGGTGGTGGAAGATCTCTGAAGGCGGGCTGAAAGACCTGTACACACAAAGAGGCAGAGAAATACTCTCACGGTAAGTCTAAAGGAATACCCTTCAGTCCCTCTGAGGCTCCCTTGTTCTCTGCTACATCTGTGTCGTATTCCTCTGCGTTTTTTTTTTTTTCAAGCAGTTTGTTAGGCATGTGAAGCACTGTTTAGACAATATAGCAAATACGTGACAGCCTAACAGTCTTTGTTCTGAGTTTGTGGTAATGGCTTACAGCTGGCTGAAGTAGAGGCAGGGGTGTCTCAAACTGTGGCTGAATTAGCTGAAGTTGCTCATGTTTCACATGTAGCTGCTTGTAGGCACTGCAAGACACAAATCAATCAAAATTTACACTAAGACTTACATACAGATGTAAACCTTACTGCTTATACAGAAAATATCAAGAGGAAACCTAAGAATTGAAACACTAAATAAAGTGTGGCATTACAGATCTAACCTTGCAGTGGCAATCAAGACTCAATACCCTTTTTGCATCCTACTTTTATTGTCCATGTTAATAGAGGAACAGGTCCAACCAAATAATGGGAAATGAATCATTAAATATGCCAATGTATTTTCCCCCCTGAGACATGAAATAAACCAGCTCTTACCTGATAGTGTGAGGCAGGTTGTCTGTTGACATCTTCATCAGCGACATGTCAAAGAGAGATGTGAAGTCACGTGGGTTTTCATCTCCCTCCTGAAGGCACACCCGCAGTCTCTCGGACAGACATCCTGTGTCAGGTAACATGGTGTAATCTGAGATCTGGGGAAAACAAAAAGAGAACATTAACACTGGCTTATAACATAGGGCTTAACTAATGAACCAGTAGCAACTTCCACTCACTTCTGGGTCTTCGGCATCTATTTGGTTGAGGTGTATGTTATCTGTCATCAGCCACTGGAACACAACATCCTGCCATACAAAGAAGAGTGCTTATTACGCAAACAAAGAATTAGGCCTACCATGTTTCCAGAATTCCCAAAAACTGAAAACAGCATGGACTGGAACTGGAAATGCTTACCATTATTTTAATGTTCTCTTCCTTGTCCAGGTACTGGTCACTGAACATGTGACAGGAGCCTAAAACTGCCAGTTTTCCACCACTCTTTTTTTTTTTGGAGAGAGAGAGAGAGAGATGCCATGAGTCATATCTGTTCCAATTCCTGAAGGGCATTGATGAGAGTTCTTTTTAGCCAAAGACTTGCTAAGCCAAGATCCTGCATTTACCTTGGCTCTGTAGAAAGCCAGAACAGGCCGGTTAAGGGGGAAACAGACAGAGCCAGTGGAAAGAACAGCCACAGCAGGTTTCATTACACTTAGTGTGGCTCCATATGGGTAGACAAATGTAAGTGCCCTGCAGACAAGACAGTGCGGTATCATTACAGTGCAGATTCTGTCCATGATTAGGATATGTGCACATCATCAAGTCAGCTCTGAAACACATGACTGAGGATTAATGGCTGGCTTCAGGTGAAATGGTGGCAGATGACTGCTTCACTCTGGTAAAGCCTTACTGTGCATTGTTTCCAGCACTTTCTTCATCAATGACACCTGTTGCTGTTTTACCAGCAGCTTGACTGATCTCTCTGGAAAAAGAAAATTGATTTTTACAGACTCTCAGACAACGTCCACAAGTTAAAATGGCCCTAAAATAATAAAATAACGATAAATGTGCAAACCTGTTTAAAACACCATTGGAAACTAATGCTTCTTTAGGGTGGAAGTATTTGTAATAAACATTCCTCACCACAGCATCTGCACAAGCAAGTCACATACCAAAGAAACATAGTAACAAGTCTAATGTAAACAGATAATGGGTGTAGGATAATCAAAGCAAGCTCAAACAAAGAACTGCCATTTATGAAATTGGAAAAAAAAGTTGTATTACAACACACAATGTCTGATACGCACCATTGTTAATCATGATGCCAAACTCCTCCAGGAGAAAGTTGATGTTAGTATCATATCTTATTTCCCCTCCTTCTCCCAACATGACAAGGATATTCCCACCTCCATCAAGGTAATCTTTGAGTACTTCAAACTACACAGACAAAAATAAGAGGAGTAATGTTACTTCAGTTTAGTTTGGAGAAAAGTGTCCTTCCGGGAAAACATGTATCAGCACCTTCCCTACGCCCTATTGATGAATTACATGCACGCAGACATACAATAAACAATAGACATACAAAGGTGACGAACTAATATTAAAGAATTGTACTTTCACATATGTAAAAGTTTTTAAAACAATACTTGGGTGTTATTTCCACATTCCGTGGCCTGGATAGAGTAAATAGAAGAATAGTATGAATATGTGTGTGCCCTACTGAGTCCTGAGCAAGCACTCCTATCCTTATGGAGTATTGCTTATGATGCTACAGCATTTTGCAGCAGTTTTCTAGATATATAATGTTTTCTGATATTTTACGACTTAACGATTACTATAATGTGCACGTTAATGATCGATGACACAAAATTGAATTTACACTGTGGACTTTTTTCATTGTGGTACCTCTCATGCAACAAATGCATCACATTAGCGAAACGTACTAGTGTTATACATGACCTAAATGGAAAATCGCTGCTGTAAGCCGAGGTTCTGAAAATTTAGCTTTCTGGAAAGACATGTGACGTTACAACTTCGCTTCTTGTTGTGAAGCTACTGCTCATCACTGGATTTATCATTGACAATCACACACAGACGGGCACAAACTTATAAGTTACATACATAGAACAACAGACAAAGTGTAAAATGCAAAAAAACGGTCATACCTCAGACCCTGTGAACTTTTCTCTTGGTCCCGCAGTGATCCATAGCTTTGAGCCCATCAGTTTCTCTTGGGTGAGCTCATCTTTAACGCTGTCAAGTGAAACAACATTTATCGCACGATACATGATACACATCTTCAAGATCTTGAGTGCCTGTGTTTTTTGAGACTCCAATTTCTAATTGGCGGCGAAAAGCCCGAAATGTTAACTTAACATTACCTTTGAATCTTCCACTGCACTCGAAGTCTTTTCTGAAGGGATTTGTAACCAGCATTAGCGGTAAATAATTCTCTCTTCGATGCATTAAAAACAACGCTATTACGTTGGTCTCTATCCATTCTCGATCGTGGATATAGCTCAGACAGTTTATCATTCATAGAAATAGTTATCTAAATGTTCGCTTTATTTTACATATCAAGATTACTTTAGTAATGTGCCAGGGAAAAGATTTTCCTTACGTTACATGCAAGCTTTCCCTGTTAGCGTAGAGCTATCCGCTAGCTGGCTAATAAGCTGTTCGTTGTCGCAAGCTTGCAAGGATGTCTACTCTGCATAAAGACTTATGTATACTATCAATCGCTGCTAACTGTACCAAGAATCGCATGTGATTTGAGAAAATAAAGAATCAAAACATTCATCTAGCCCACCAGTACCAGCAACAACCATAGCTAAGGTAAAAATGTATGCAGCACGTTGGATTGTGGGTAAAACTAAAAACCACAACAGTTACCAAGGGCGCATAATATGCATAGCAACGAACCGCTCTCTAGTGATACCAAAGATCTTCATCAACCGTCTCTGGTGATACCACTGATCTCTAAAGAATAACTTATAAAGTTATTCTTTAGAGATCAATGAGTGATACGCTACCCAAAGTATACGAAACGGAGGCACAAGACACCATCATGCTTTTATAGGATCTCGAAAGATATAAAGGCAATAAATAGGCTAAGTCGGATATAAAGGCAATAAATAGGCTAAGTAATGTAGTCAATATGAATGTATTAGACTAAATCATTTGTCTAAGAGTTTAAACCGTCTGGTTAATGTCTCTACCAAAGATTCTAGCGCTCTAAAATTTTTGATCCTCTTTTCCATTAGTGATAAAACACACACAGTCAAAATAGTTTAGCCTATTTTATTTTATTTTTTATATTCCATATTTACAGGTTAGAAAAGCCACAATCCAAACCTTAAAACTATTGAACAATCAAGCTCTGCTTCAAGCTCTCATGGCCATAGCATTTTTAACCAGGTTTTTTGTTTATTTGCCAATCTTTACTGCACTGAAGCAAAAAAAAAAAAAAAGGAAAAGAAAAAAAGTAGGCCATGATGTCATGCATAAACCTCAAGAAAAAAATGCTTTTATTTCTGCAATAGGAATTGCATTGTCATGTCCAAAAATTTGCAGTTTGCAAATTATTGCATACATATCACTAGAAGAAACTCCATACCGCAGTACAACACAGGGTATTTGGAAAAGCTCTCTGGGTAGCTCAAGTAAAAAATGTAAATAACTCAGGCTAATCACAAAGGGTATTAAACCCATTAAGATATTTAAGAAAATACATCCTGGCTTTTCCCACAAAATTATCAATGTTTTAGCCTACTGTTTAATGAGAACCAATTTAGACCTATAGAAAATGAAGGCACCACAAATTTCTGTACTGGTCTAAGAATGTGAGTTGGTAAGGGAAGATTTATTTCCTGGCCAATCAATACTGATAAAATAGTAGAGCAATTCTCAGCCATGGCACAATTCTACAGAATATTTAAAATGTATTTTTCTGACTAATAGATATGTAATGTAATGGAAATTCCTTAAAATTTAAGGAAATGTTTACATGTTATGAATCTACAAGCTTATTTTGAAGTAGGCCTATGGTAGTGTGGTACTATCGATCTACAAGAGCATGGCATGGCATATCAGGGCTCTCTCTGCAGCCTGGGACTGATCCCCATGCTCCCAAGGGCATTACCTCTTACATTACCTTATCTTGCGTAGCCTATTTACTATCTCTAGTGATGCTTCCTTGATAAAGTACACTGGCACTCATTATGAAGCAAAAGAATGCAAGAAAAGATCCACCCTGCACTATTAAACAACAACACATCAACACTAATCAATAATATCCAACCTTCTGTAAATGAAAGTTCTTATAAGTTTTTATCTTTGCAAATATGTTTGTACTAATAGGAACACAGGGAGAAAGAATATTAAAGGAGTCATTTTTGACCATCAGAAATTGTTCTTTGAGGCTCAATAATAGTGTATGCAAATGTGTGTGTCTGAAAGTGACCCAGGAACACTACTAGAGCGTCATATACAGACTGATTTAAAAGGGTTAGAACGAAACGAATTGGACCAAAGACAGCTCCAAACGATCTTTGATTGGACCACACAAATTAAGGAGGTGTATCCAGGCGACTTTACGTAAAGTTGGATCAGTTCGGATTGGCCTGTTTCAGCGCTGCCATTTCTGGTTTTAAGTTTATATGTAGAAGCAGGTGGGAGATGGTGACGGAGTTTTGGTATGGTCCATTGGATACCTTAAGCTACCTAAATTCAATAATATCAAGGTAAATGCGGTTTGACATTCTATGACTCCTTCATATAATGGTAGAGGTAGCCTTCTATTGAATATGATAGAAGTATTACAAGTATACACCAGAAAGGGTCAGATAGGATTTCTATAGGGTTGTTGTGAGGTGTTCATACATAATACATAGGATCTCCAATATAGGGTATTCCTGAGAAATCTACATTCAGATAGAGAAACATTGGCCTGACAGCCTACCTTACATCAGTTCTTTAATCTACAGAGGCTTAGTTCTACGGTTCTAAAGTTCTAAGATAATAATGGTTAAATTTCTGAAGTAGGCCCACAAAACACATTACAAAGTGGCTAATAAAAACATGCCTAAGCTAGTACAGAGTAAATGTAATTAAATAGACCTATAAGCAAGCTTTTTGTGAAATGTTCCTGATCACTGTTCTTTGGGTACTTTCTTAGACTTCGTCTAGGATTACAATCCCATCAGTGAGCGTCATCATCAGTGAGCAAAATTGATCAAGACCTTTCAATCAGAATGCCTGGGACAGGTTATATGGAGCTTAACAACATTACTTAAAAAGCTGCCCCATGTATCATTTTTTACGAAGAAAAAAAAAAAAATTAAATAAAATATATATATTATCAGAGATAGTCCTCAGTGGAAACATAGGAGAATCCTTTGAAGGCATTAGAGCAACTTGCTGCTAGGCTGCTGGAAGGAAAGTCCGATGCAACACCCACAGACCCTGGCACTATCTCGTTGGTAAATTCAGGATCAATGTGCTGCATATCTGCAGGACCTCTCTGCGTGACAGAAATTAAAGTAAAATTAAGTGATGTGATGAAAGAATTCAATAATATTGTCATTACTCACTGCATTTCCTAACCCTTACCACATTAGGGTTGTATGGAGGATGAATTTTTCTGTTGTACAGGTCATCCCAGTTTATGCAAGAGAAAAAGGCATGATTCTTCACCTCCAACTATAAAAATTAACCACACCAAATTTAGTTGTCATTTAGCTCACCCATCACCCATCCCAATAAGTTTTCATTTAGGCATTTAGATTTAGCCTCCTGTCGTGTTCCAGTCAAATTTAACCCACATTTTTAACATCACATTTTCCCTGTCAAAAATGCACTTGGATGGTCATGGGGCTCCATGAATTTGTTTATAAAGGGTATCAAATCCATAACTCATCATTTGGGTGTTTTACTCAACTTTGCTACACATGATAGCCTCCACAAAAAAAGCTATTTCCTATTTCTATCTCACTGCATCATAAAGGCTTTGTTCGATGAGGCTTCCAAGCCATAATTACACTAATAACACAAATGTTCTCAATTTGCAGTATTAATTCTTCAAAATTTATCATCTTGTTTTAAAACTACTCAAGTAATTTTTGACCAAAACACCAAAGTAGCCACAAAATTAAAACAGGAGGATTAACCTTTGCCTTGCATCAGGTTAACTTACAAAATCGGCAATGGCACCAATGCGGCGATGAGGCTCCTTCTGCAGCAGCCCCTGTAACAGGTCACACACCACTGGGCTCTTTCCCCCTGGCAGGCTCACAGGGTGGTGGAGGATTGAGTTGTACATCTCTGTCACATTATTGCTATAGAATGGGGGCTGCGGTAGCAACCGGGGGACAGAACCACAGAGCAAGCAAAACATGCAGAACTTTTAGAGGGACTATATAATTAACTGACTAATTGTCAGTCTAGTAATTGGAGTAATTGGATTACCTGCTTAACTGCATCTTAGCTCTCAGTAAGGTTATGCAACCATTTTAGTGGTCATAAAATTGCTTAGAAATCGTTATTTCTATTAGACAGGCCTGGTGTGTTGCAAACGGCGATTGAGCGCAACGCTCTACAGCCCTGTATAGTAATATATATAATATAACCAAAACTACAAGGGGTGTTTGTGAATTGCCGCAAGGCGGTTTGTTTTTCTCATTTCTCACGAGACTTTGCTATCGGTGCGCTCTTACACGTTGCATGTTCCGTACAGTATGTTCCTATACAGGGCTGTAGAGCGGTGCGCTGTTGCGCCATTGCAACACAACAAACTTACTGAGAGCTTCTTTATGGCATCCGCATATTAAACAAAGCTGCACAAAATAAACCTAGTATGTTTTTATCATTGCAGTGATTTCAGAATTTGCCAATTGATAATTAAAAGAATAGAAATTGTGTAGCCTACAGTATTTTTAACAGGACAAATGTGAAAATAGATTTAAACATCGAGGCATACCAGTCCATAGATCATTTCATACAGGACAGATCCCAGCCCCCACCAGTCTACTGTTCTGTCATAAGGCTGCTTCTTTAGTACTTCTGGTGCCAAATACTGTGGGAAAGTATGTAAAAATAACCATGCATTTCTGACTGAAAATACTTTCAATTCCGTTGACATAAGTTCTAAAAATGATGTGTTTTATGTAATATGAATGAAGTTGTTCTCTGAATGATCCAATAACCTCTGGGGTTCCACAGAAAGTGGATGTAGTGGAATCAGGGTCTATTCCCTCTTTGCACAATCCAAAATCTGTCAGCACCACATGGCCCTGTTAACCACAAGATGGTTAAAAAACATAAAAGCAAAACAATTACTGTGCTTTTAATCCATTAACAACTAAATATTGTTCATTAAAGGGATAGTTCGGTTTTTAACACATTGAGCCCCTTTCACAGGTTGTCTAAAATGAAATAAAGTGGTTGACACCAAAATCTTGATGATTGCTCCTGTCTCGGCTATTTGGGAAATATAGATTCGCCTCTGCCTGCCTTTAAAATGCCTGCCTTTAAAATGGCTTAAAATGGAAATGGGCATGTGTTGTTTCTATCCTTAAAACACTGGTTTTAAAAAAGTGCTACTCATGGAGTGATTAGTGGCGTTTGCTGATGTTCCAACCCAAGTATCGTAGCAAGTTTCTGTCATGTTTTATTTGCCATTTTGTAAGTCCCATATGGATCTATTTGCTCCTTCATATAAACAAAGTGCCAAATAAAACATGACGGAAGCTTTATTTTGTTATGATACATATTTTGGAACATCATTGAGCACCACTGACCACTTGGTGAGTAGCACTTTTTTTAAAACCAGTGTTTTAAGGATAGAAACAACACATGCCCATTGCTAGCCATTTTGAAGGCAGCCAGAGGCGATTCTACATTTCCCAAATAGCCGAGACAGAAGCAATCGTCAAAATTTCGATGTCAACCACTTTATTGCATTTTAGACAACCTGTGAAGGGGGCTCAATGTGTTAAAAACCGAACTAACCCTTTAACAGAAAAAATCTACTGTTTTGTCTTTGTAAGGGTTGGGAATACAGAATGTGGAGTGAGACATCTTGTATGTAGTCGTGTGAATTTGTGTGTGTGTGTGTGTGTGTGTGTGTGTGTGTGTGTGTGTGTGTGTGTGAGAGAGAGAGAGAGAGAGAGAGAGAGAGAGAGAGAGAGAGATAACTGATAAGGAGCCACACTGTCAGAATTTTTTTTCCCATCCCATAGGAAAACTAAATAGGCTACATGTGAACAGCACATATTTTACAACATTTAAAAAAATGTTATTCTGGATATATGTGTATATGTATGGGAAAGGGAGAGATAGTAAATTAATATATTCTTCATAGTGATCCTATAGGAAAATTCCATAGTAAATGTCTCTAAACTCTGCTTTCAGGCAATATTGCACAAAGAAAAACATGCATTTCTGATTATTGTGTTAATAACACATCTCTAACACTCTAGCCCAGGGGTTTCCTTTTTTCTCCAAAATCTGCATGGCCAAGAGGATAGTAGTAGCAACACATTTTGAACAATTTGGCTCAGCTAAGCTTGTACTTTCAGTGAAGAGACGGAAATTCCACTATGGTCATTAATAGGTTAATAATTAATTACCAACAGAATCATACATTCATTAACAAATTGAATCAAAGTGATGACAACTACCTGCCAGTCCAATAAGATGTTTTCTGGCTTCAGGTCTCTGTAAAAAAAAAGTAGTGTAAGAGATGCAGGGGTCTCTCAAAGGTAAGGTTATGGCTCTGTGTTTATTATTGACTTGTTAGAATTGTTAGACTGGTGTGAGTGACCCATAAACAACAGGGCTGACCTGTAAACAATGTTGAGGGAATGTAAATAGCCAATGGCACTGGCCACTTCAGCTGTATAAAAGCGTGCTCGTGGCTCTCCGAAGCTCTGCTCCCTCTGAAGGTGATAAAAAAGCTGCCAAACCAGAAGAACAGAAGGTCAGCATACCCCGATTACAATGGCATCAACTGTCATGTTTATCCTTATAATTGTAACAAAGGTTCAAAAAACAGTAATCCAACTCTGGCCTTGTGAGGACATCAGTGGCTGATTTCAGCAATTTTACCCCTTACCTCACCTCCATTGACATAGTCCAAGACAAAATACAGTTTCTCTGTGGTCTGAAAAGAGTAATGGAGCCCGACCAAGAATGGATGTTTCAGACTCTTCAGCAGGACGTTTCTCTCTGCCATGATATTCTTTTGCTATAAGAATAAAAGATGATCACTTAATTTCACTTACAGTGATTTTTTAGCTGCTACATTAATGTATTATTATATATACACATAATGTTGACAGCATTTCATGGCATTTTGTCATCATGAGGAAGACAGTGTGCCCCAAAAGTACAGCACTATGTAATCCTCCCCGCCTCTGTTGACAGGGGGGCAGACTTCTGGCTCTAGGAAAAATTGGGTGGCTATGGCAAAGATAGAATATTCCTGCTACTTTTATGATAATATTCTCATAGGGTATCATGGCCTATATTTTACAAATAATTTACACTACTACTAGATCTAATCAACACAACAATTGAAAATATCTGTATAAAGAGTATGTTATTTATACGGGAGCTTAAAGGGAGGGCTGGTTGAGATGGGGACAGAGAGTGAGAGGCGTTACCAGTTCACTTCACATCAAGTGGTTGTGTAACGCACCAAGTTTTACAGCCAGGGGTTATATGTTTATGTGTGTCCTAAAATGCACGTCTAGTTGTCATCAGCAATAGTATGCTAATGTGTGGGTTACAAAAGACAAACAAACTGGGTCTAAATAACATTTTTCCTCCTGCCAATTAATTTTAATGAAATTCAAGTCTACATTTTGAATATCTGAGAACACTGTCCACTTTCCTGTGTAAAAAAGTGGTAAATTACATGGTTACATGATTGACTAATAATCAGGTTGTTCAGGTTGCAGAACAAAATAAAAATCTTTTGATAATCACATCAGGCAGGCCTGGTTATTTCTTAGCGTGTTACACACACTATTATAAACATGAACATTTTGTGATCAAATGCACATGAAGTTATTTTCGATTGTTCTTTTGTTGTGATCTGTGTTAAAAAGACTTAGTAGTAGTAGTAGACTATTTCACCAAGTAAAATATATATACCATACGATAATGTTTCTGGGCCTTGGCCAAAAGTGCCAGGAGTGTGGTTCCACCGAGTAGATTACACAGAGCCAGGTGTGTGCCCACCTTATTGGCAAGGTGCTATGGTGTTGTGGTGTACTTTTGGGGCACACTGTCATCACCATTCATCATCAATTGTAGTGAAGCAGTTGAAGATGAGTGCAGGGAGATATTTATAGAGATAGAGATATATGAGATATACATTTAAAATGTATCAAATGTATTTAATGTATTAAAATGTATATTATACATTTAAAATGTTTTCTTAGAGTATGTTTATATTTGTTAATATTAACACGGGTGTGTTTTGTCATTAGAAAATTCATTCAGTTAGCAGCTCAAGCCACTCAATTAGGTATATTTTGGCATACTGTATTTATTTAGTAAAATACATTTTCAGCATCAAATAGGCCTATTACGCAAAGGCATTTTGTAGGAGACACAAGAAATGTATTATAATCTGAATTGATTCACCAACCTCTTTCTTATTGAGTATAAATTTCTTCTGCAGGACTTTCACTGCATAAAACTTGTTATCAGCCTTTGCTTTGGCAAGCAGCACCTTTACAGCATATCATATCAACATAAAATTCAGAAATAGGTAATGAGGTACAGATGATTGTATTGCTAATTTATTAGTTTACACATTTAGCTTGCAAGGTTAAAAATATACAGTATATACTGTATTTTATATACACATACATACACACACATATATACACTTATATATATATGTGTGTGTGTGTGTGTGTGTGTGTGTGTTTAATGTCAAACTTAATATCCTAGTACAACAACCTTACCTTACCAAATGTGCCCTTTCCAATAACTGCCAAAAAATCAAAGTCTGTGGGTTTGGCACTGCAATCACAAAGAATATTTTCACAATGACAAATGGCATTCTAAAATCATTCTCTTCTGGGCAAGTGTTTCATGCAGCACAGTTTTTTCCTGATATATCCTAGCATTCCTAATTGATACTTGCGAGTGCGAGTGTGAACGAGTGTGAACGAGTGTGAACGATGCGAGTGTGAACACATCTTTCAATTTAACAGTCATCATTTATGATCAAAAGTGAGATTTTATATTTCTGCACATTAGCAGAAGTTTTTCCAGCAAGGCTAGTGTTTCAATTATCAAGACAACCAGAAAGTGCTATTTCTTCTGTCTTGTGGAGACTGACCAACACATGACGAGCGTGATGTTGATAACAGAAACAAAACTTGTTGTGATGTTCTCTCAGTTTCCTATGGTGGGTACATTGCAGAAAACACCAAAATAGAGACATGTTTATCGTTTCCTATTACCCTCTGAGGGCACTTGTGAATACATATATATTGGTGACGAGTGATAGACAAAATGTACACTTACTGGGGATTGTGCGATGGGCCTAAGTTGACATTGTCTGAGGAAGATGAATGCAACTGTCAAGAGAGAGGGAAAATAAATATGACAAACACTACCAAATATTATTTAAAAGGTGCAAATATAAAATATATGTAGGCCTATAAAAAATATACATCTTACCACATTACAATGTGCCATTTTATGTGATTTTTCTTTCCTTCTTCTTTTCTTGTGCAATTTAAAGCTTTTCAGGTTGCCTGAAAAAAGTAAAAGGTTTATGCCTACTCAGTTCGTTTTAAATTAGGCCTAGAGAAGAAACTGCACCAGCATAAATTCCCTGGATGATGGTATCCACCTATTCAGACAGCAATGGCTGAGATTAATGAAGCGACAAAGGCAAAATGTCAAGACAGGTTTATCAAGGTAGTCTTCAGATGTATTCAACAAATGCTTTAGCAAATCACAGGGTGGAGGGGGGCAGAAAAAAGTGCCAAAGAAGACATTTCTGGCACTTAACAGTAAAGAAAAAAACTGCCACGTTAAGGTGCGACGTGCCAACGCTAATAAGATGTCTTGACATTTCAGTAATGTACGTTAAATATTTGTAGATTTTTAGGTTTTACGTGTTCTACAGTAAATGATTCACATAGCCCTAGCATAACACTGTGTTTTATGGTCGTTAAGAACGCGACAAATCCCATATTCAGTGCAATTCACGGTTCAACAGATGCTTTCCATAAAAAAAAAACAATGTCACACATGGACAATACTTTTAAAACATACACAACAAGTGGAAGTCCTCTAAGTTTTTCTTTATAGCAGCCTAGCTTACTGCATACAAACTTATACCACAAGTCACGACATAAGACTCACCTTTCTGAAAAGTTGCGGCCAGTTCACCACTTTGAGTTTCATCCAAATCTGTTTATCAACCCTGGCTTGATTCGGGTAAGTAGCTCATTGAGAAATACACTCGATTTTGCAACGGACCGCTTGGCAACAAAAGCAGACAAGGCTTTGTGTGTCATCACAGACTTGTGGGACCTAATGAAATGATTTGGATCTGTTGCAGACTGACAAAAAGACGTCAAGGCCCCGCCTTCATCAAGATGTTAAGATGCATCTCTGATCTTAAGACTTAATAGAATTCACATCTATTTATACTGTTTGCTATTCACATATCTATCTATTCTAAGTTCTATTTTAATTTTTACTGCTTTGCTTAACTGGGATATTGAAAAAAAAAAGTGTCTTTTGGCTTCCTGCATTTTATCAATGACAGACTACAACACATATGCAACAGAAAGAGCTCTTAAAACATTTTATTTTATTTTTAAACTTAAATTAACATAGCACACAATTTCTTAACAAACCTGAAAACAGACAAATAAAACGTAAAAGTCCTTTACTTAACTCTACCTTTTCAATTTATTATTTTTCAATAACTCTGAAAGATGTTAGATAATTAAAAAGGCCTGAAAAGGCCTGAAAAATGCTCTGCTGTACAGAACACTTTTCTGTGAAATAATTCTTTCTTCCATCTCCCACTTGCTGTGGAAACACAGGAAACATGATGGCATTGAACTTAGGAAAGAAAAAAAAAGAGAACTGTACCACTAACAGGACTGAAGAAATTCAGAATTTTTTTTAAATGAAAATTTTAAACAGACAGCATACAGAACACACACATGTATATTTAGGATGAAGCTGAACAAGGGAAATCCCCCCTCCCCACCTTCCCCACCCAGCCAACCCCCAGCAGGGACATGGCTTTACTCAGACCTGGAACAAGAGCGAGAGCGAGACTTTGAAAGTGATGGCGACTGGGAGGGTGAATGTTTAGATGGCGACTCATGCTGTTCATTTGGTGGAGAGGGGGAGTGAGAGGTGGACTTGGCCCGCTTCTCTTCTCCATTCTCCATGGGTGATGCTGAGTGGCTGCGGGACTTTTTGCTGTGGGACTTCTCCTTGGAGTGGCTTGGAGACTCCCGCTCGGATTTGGAGCGGGATTTAGAGCGAGACTTACGGGCATCAGAATGTGAACGGGACTTGCGGGACAGGGAACGAGACTTTCCAGTGCGGGAGCGAGACTTGCGGGCAGGGGACTTTGAGCGAGACTTCCTCTTTGAATCAGATCTCCTATTGCTCTGGGATCTGGACCTGCAAGGAACAGATCAGGGAGTAAGTGCAATCAATGTCATACTGTGGCTGGTATGAAAATTCTGTGTTCAAGGTGGCTTTCATTTCCACTTCTGAAGGGAACCTAACTGAGATCTGATTTAAAAAAAAAAGGCAAATGTTTGACATCAGTTTGACATTTTTGCCCATTTAAAATCATCTTACCTTGAGCGTGATCTTGAGTTGCTGTGAGAACTCTTGCTTCGACGACTCCTGCTGTGCGAGCGTCTACGGCTACGAGACCTGGTGAAGAGGAAAGAGTCCTGCAAAGGTCAACTATGCACATCAACTGAGAGGGAGTTGGGGGATTTCAGTGAAATACATTTTCATTCTTGTGAACACCGAAACAGCCCCTCTTGTTGACCAATGGCCCAGAATATTCATGATGGATATATCAGGCGAGTGTATTGTAAATAATAAACAGTATTACCAAACGCTGATTTGAAGTTTAAAATTTTAAGTTGTACCTCGATCTGCTTCGAGAGTATGAGCGCCGACGCCGTGGCCGATCCTCCACTAGACGGATCTTCCTGCCATTTATGTCAGTGCCGTCCAGCTTGTCCATGGCTCTCTTCATGTCCGAGTAGGAGCGGAACTCTATTACACCCTCATTAGTCCGCTCTTTATGGGCATCAGCATAAGTCACCTCTCCAGCCTGCCGCATGAAGTCCTGAAGAAGGGAAAAACAACACACAGACACACTATATACATATATATACACACATGTGTGTGTGTCTTAATGGCTAAATTGAAATGCAGTACACTAGACGTATACTATATACAGTGAGAGCCTAGTGTATCGAGTATCACTATAGGCATCAGTAGGGAGCTTAAACCACCACTTATGCTGGAGCAGTTAACATTACCTTCAGATCTTGCCAGCTGCAGCGACTAGACAGGTTTTCTACGATGAGACGGTACTCGGTACGGACGGGGGGCCCATACTTGTCCCTGCCACTGCGGCTCCTGCTGCTGTAACCACTACCTTTGAACAACAATGGAATAGATGCCATGAGAGAGCTAGAAAGTGAGGGGCTAGCAGGAAGGCTCATTTTGGATGACCACTCATGAGATCAGAAAAGAGCTATGAAGCATGAAGATAAGGATCTATTTCAAACCTGTCTGACCATATTCATCATGTCAGAATATTTGAAAAGACTGAATGGTTCTCCAAAAACATGCCCAGCTTCAGTTTTAAGTTGTTTAAATTGCTTTGTCAAAAGACGTTTACCATTTTAAACCTATATCAAGCTGTTTACTCACTTTAGGGAACAGTTTGCATTCTTGAGTTTTGTTTACATTCCACTGATACCTGGTCACATTTGATGAATAATACCCTATAGAGGGGGGACTGAGGGGACCTCAGAAGAGGAAAGTTAGTCATCCCCCATTACTAGAGAATCTGAAAGATACTGCCAACACACACTCAAAAGAAAAGATGGGGGAAAATGAAATTAAGACTAGTCACAAAAAAACAGTGCAATGCAGAAAAGCAGAAAAGGTTTCTACCATTGTCCATTGCTTTTTAAATAAAGCAAGCGATGTGGAAGACATTTTTTTCTCTTTTGGCTTTAACCCCTCCAATATTTCTTTCAACATAAAAACCAATGGGTTTCCTCACCATCACCCTGGACTATTGGCAAAAGGCTGCTGTCATCATGGCTTGTGGTTAGGTCAGCCAAGGGTCATAGGGTCAAAGGTCACACACACATTGTAAGGTGAAAGCCAAGGCCAAACGGGAAAGGCAGTCATCTTAGCCTCAATGGACTCGGACTCAGCCCGCAGAGGACTCAAATTGAAACATCAAGGACTCTGTTAATATTGAATTCAAATGGTGTTATACACATAGTTCATTAACGGATAACATTCCCTTTGTTTGCCCTGCAGCCACACTTTGAATAAAAAGGGCTTCAGTTGTGCTACTGAATCCCATTTCTGTAACAGGAACATACAATGTTCTGTGCTAAAGTAATGAGATTCAGCAGAGAAACGACACAGCTGCAGTGTAAACCCCCTCCCCCAATCTGCTTCATTATCTCACTCCTGATACATGTGCCTTTTTAGTCCACAGACTGGCACCCCATATTACGACAAAAACATTATATCATGAGCAAAAGGACGGGTTAAGGGAGTCCAACCAAGTCTATATTTAGGAGGCAGGAGGTCAGCATCTTAACTGTGAGAATGTAGGAATTTAAACAGGACAGATTATCATTTGGGTGACTCTTCCCTGAGGCTAACTGGCATCCTGTACAAGTAAAACAAAGTAAAGAATTAGTAACTGCAAGAGGAGCTTCACAGCGCACCTGTCATTTAAAATCAAATTTAAGTCTAAAAGCCGTATTTAGATGGTACTCACTGCGCCCACCGCCCCCGTAACCCCCACTATATCCATCCCGGTCGCGTCGAGGACCCCTGGCATGCTCCACAATGACACGCTCCCCACAAAGGTCCTTCCCATTCAGCTCGTACACTGCATCATCAGCGTCTCTGGTGTCCTCAAACTCCACAAACCCATACCTGAACAGTTGAGTATACGATTATTAAGACATTGTTCATAATGATAAAACTGCCATCTGAAGACATGGGATGAAGATATATATATAAATTCTACCCATATATATATATATATATACATACATATATATATATGTGTGTGTGTGTGTGTGTGTGGGTGTATATATACATGTAAACACCAAAGACCCCTCTTAAAATAATATTTCCAAAATTGTTTCAGTGATTTCTTATTGAGTAAATAGGGTGAACTTCACACTGGCATGCGTATGCAGCTCCCACATTCGCAACACGACCCCTACTGGATGTCGTGCTACGTATATAAAACTGTCGGAAGGAGACAATCATTCAGCAAAATGTTTTTGGTGGGAAAACTATTATTTTGTCTCACCTGTCATATTTACATAACATCAGAAAATGTAAGAATTACACTATACAAGTTTCGTTGTTATATACAAATTTAATTTATGATATAGTAGGACACCAACCATATTTATTTAACATACTTTTGGGCTTGTGTGTACCAAGATGATTAGTGCTAATTTTTAAAATGTTTTTCTCTTTGAAACGTGATCGTTTATTGTGTGTTTAGAAATCAGGCCATGAAGGCGGCTTTAGCCTATGCATTTGCTTTGCGGCCCTATCGGCAACTTTGCCAGATGAAAACTACAACTACAACTGAAACTGGCGAAGCAAACGTAACGATGTGTTAAACTAAAAGATTTGGGCTTCATGTCCTGATGTTTTGTAAAACGAGACATGGCCATACATTTGTATACAAATATATATTTAGTCAAGTCAATTTGAATTGTTTTATCTAGGAGCGCCCTCCAATGTTAAGAGTGTATACATGCCAACTTAACGTTAACTGTTTTTATGAGTAACAGTTCAGTAGGCTATGGCAGGCCCTCATCATGCACCATACTTCGCCCCATTTTGCAATAAATAATATCTACTGTACCAACAACAAGAATCGTGTAAGCCTACAGACAGCTAACATTAAGTCAGATCAGGTGAGTGGTCAGGACGATTTGCCAACGTTATGTTACAGCATTATGTTACTACAACAACGCGAACGATATTTAAAATCAACCCGACAAATTATTAAATAGTGGCAAGAAAACCATACACGACATTACCCTGGTAATATTTTGCCCAGATAATTCCTGGACCTAATGAGTCAAGTCATCCCAGCTAGCGTTAACGTTAGTTTGTGAGCAAGCAGACTCGAATATTGTATAAGGCCATTTTGTTCTCCACGCCATGGCACTTAATCATATCATATAAACTTGCAAGGGCAGTGATACATGTATCAATCCACACTTGTTATGCAACATGCCCATTTTGGATTAAGAAAAGTTTTGAAAGCATCCCGCGTCAGATAGGCTACATGGCACCTCCATGCCCAAGCTAAGATTAACGGAAGCTATGCTAACGTTTAGCCTACATTTTTTTTCCGAAACTTACCCATTTTTCAGGTCGATTTCCAAAAGCTTTCCATAGCCGCTGAAAAACCTCTGAATATCTTTCTCCCGGACGTGATAACTTAACCTGCCGACGTAGACTCGCGGCATTTCTTGAAATTTAGATTAGTTGATCTTTCAAGAAGCACACAAACGCCGTTAACGTTATCTCCAAGCCTCGCTAAGTATTCGGCAATGATGCAAAATTTTGTCTTCAAAATAAAAGTCGGAAGAATGCTGAAGTGTTTTCAATAAAAGAACAATAGATCTAGTAGTCCTACAAAAATGTCAACCCCAATGATGTGTCTGTCCAATCTCCGCTTGGTACAGCTTAGTACTGTTACAGGAACACAGGAATTCTCATCTGGAATGTAGTATGAACTTTATGGAGCTTTATTCTTCCTTTACACTAATTGAGACAAGTCAATCCAGGATTTTGACCAGGAATTTTCCACACTTTAATTTTGACATCATCACTCTCATAAAATTATCATTTTTTTCTGAACTGTTGCGGCTTTAAAATTTGGGATTCCCATCTTCTGTAGGCTATGGAAGCCCGTTACCGCCACTTAAAACAATTATTTTTGAGACGCTCACAGAATATTGAGATAATATCTCGGAATTCTGACATACTATCTCAAAATTCTGGCATATTATCTCAGAATTCTGAGATACATATCTCAATATTCTCAGATAGGTCAGAGTAGGCGGTAGCTTATATTCATTCAGTGCCAGTTTCGCTGCTGCGCATGCCACATACCGATACCAGCTACTACAGTTCAGAAGCGGATGGGGTGAAATAGTTAGTTGTCCGATTTTATTTGTGATAAAACTGTATCAGTTATGATGATTATATCTATTTGCTTCAATGGTCATGCGTTAAAACTGGGGAATTAAGAATGTTCCTTTCACAGTTCTAGCAGCAGCATTGGACTCCTAGGTCTTGCAATTCAGGTAGCCCTTTATAAGCACGGATCGGGTAGTATTCGTTCGCTGTTGTGCATGCATGATGCACGTCGTTGTAAAGCAGGATACACATTTAGCCACTTGCGTGATCTTTAAAGTTACCAGAAAACTATTGTTTTTCATACTGTGCAATTTATAGGAAACATAAAATACAGAAACACTAAGTAGTCTGATTACAATCAATGTTTTTGAACGTTCAGTGTGAACCAAGAACAAACAAGCTGTTTTACTTTACTACCACTCGAGTGCAGTATTTAACTTTATTCAGGGCCGCTTATGTTTGACTCGTAGACCACTGTCCACTGCTGATGGATGAACTCTGCAACTTCGGCGATATCAGTTTTATTGCGCCTATGCCAAAGGTGGTTTCTTGCCAAAGTTCTCTGTAAAGTGCAGAGGCTTATGTCAATGTTATGCTCCTCATTTAAAAGAGTTAGAATCTCTCTGTTTGTAAAGCCACGCCGAAAATAGCTTTCAGTGATCGCAACCATCTCAATGAACACAGAAATATGGAGTAAGAACAGAAGAGGTATCTCAGAATTTTTACATAGCATCTCAGAATTCTGAGATCGCTTCTAAACTTTTTTTTTTTGAAGTGGCGGTAACGGGCTTCCATAGTAGGCTTTTCTTTAGCACACTGTAAATGACATGACCAACACTAATTGCTACTGAACAGTGTATTAATCCTAGACTTGATGAGTGAAACATGTGAATGTTTCAATGAATCTGTATGAGAGACAAAATCTAACCCCATACAATCACACTGCAGGAAAGCTGCATGTCTGCATCTGCCATCAATAAGCAATGTAAAATTAACTGGTCTCAATTCTTGCACACAAGTATTAAACTAATACACAGGTTTTAAACTAACTAGTATTTAACTGAAGGACTATACACTGTAAACATTGTCCCTCCCCTTACAATTATTGTTACTGCGGTCAGTGACTCTTGCCCCAGTGCTCTATGCTCCTTTTCATAGAGACTAAGATAAAGCTTACATTGCAGATCACATATGCAATTTTATCCTTATACCCGTTTTTTTGATTGCATGTGAACCTCTATTTTCAATAGTATCAAAATCTAATATGACTCTTTTTACACTTGCCAGGCACTGACGTCCTGAAACAACCTGCACCCACATGAGAGTTAGCAGCACTATTTATAGGGCTTGGAATAAAAGGACCATTCACACCTGGAATGTTATCTACAACAACAATAACAGCAAAACACTTTCCATACACAGTTCGGTTAACAACACATCAGTTCGTCATTCTATGGTTCTTTCTTAGGTTCTATGGTGCTTATTCTATAGCTATTGATTGATTCACTGTTAATTTTATTTACCATAAAAGAGGAACGTTTTTCTTGGCTTATTTCAAAGTATAGTAAGTCTACATGTAAAGGGTGGGAAATGGTGTGTAAGTACATTTTAAGTCCTGAGTGGTCTGATTGATAACTCTATAGACTAACATTCTGCTATTATGGGAGGCCACTACAATTAGGGTAGAATTAGAAATAACAAAGGAATGCACTATATTGTTTTCCTGTACACAACATAACTGTCATTCTACTGTTGGGCTTGTTTTAATTGCATCAACATTATTGTTTTTCTTCATTTCTAATGAATAAATCCTAATTCTTGATCCCATCTAGAATTTTTATACAACAATCCTCCCTAAAAATGCATCATAACATGTTTTCCACTTTAGGTATTATACATCATGTCACCCAAGTCCTTTCAGGCCAAAACCTTCCTGGGCTTTACCACCATCCTGTAGGGTCTTGGGGCCTGAGTGACCCCAAACACAGGGGTGAAGTCTGGCTCTCCTGCATCCTCTGGCCAGATGAACTGGAAACGGCGCAGAAGGGTCACCAGGATCAGGAAGAGCTCCATGCGGGCCAATCCCTCCCCCAGACAAGTCCGGGGCCCTACAGAACACAAGACATGGAAACAAGAATGATTTATCAACCAAAGTAACCTAATCTTTCTAATATCACATTTGTTTTATTCAGATGTTGTGGGCTTGCCTATGGAGAAGGGAATGAAGGCGGGAGGTTTCTCTAACTCGCCATGCTCATTCAGAAAGTTGTTGGGATTGAAGCTGTGAGGGAACTTCCACTGTTTCTCCTCGTATAGCACAGACGACAGATTCTGGATGACAAGGGTACCCTAACAGAGATGAGAGACATAGCCAGGACAGAAACGCCATACGGACATTAAACACATACAGTCTTTCCATACTATGTCTATAATTTCTATACCATGAAAGTAATACTGAAACTGAAATTCTGTAGGCCTAAATGCATAAGACTAGCCACTGTGGCATGAAAGATTAGAATTACCTGCATTTAATTTAGCAAAGATGATCTGTCAAATATAGAAATATGCATCTTTTATGATAAAATAATATGTAAAATAACTTAAAGGTGCTCTAAGCGATGTGACACGTTTTTAGGACTAAAACATGTGTTGTTACATACAGCAAACATGTCCTCACAATCTGCTAGCTGCCTGTCCCCTGAACACACTGTAAAAAAACGTGGTCTCTGTAGACAGCCCTGGCTCCACAAACGGCAACAAAACACAGTGGGCAAACCTAGCATAGCAAACGAAAATGAAACATAACAGTGTTCCAGCCAATAAACGACAAGGTTCATGAGTCTTTCAGGAGGCATGGGAGGGAGGGGGAGGAGTGATCTATAACTTATAACGCTTGAACCCTCTCTGGAGCTATCCTCCGTTTTGTTTGACAATACTTCGAACGTCAACAAGAAGTGACGTGAAACAGCATCGCTTAGAGCGCCTTTAATTTCACAGTTTCTATTCAAGGTGTGAGGTTCCTGACCTCAGGTATTTGATATCCTGCCAGCTCAGTGTCTTTGGTGGTGCAGTGGAATACACTTAGAGGAAGGGTGCTTGCAGAGCGCTGGGATTCATGGATGACAGCCTGCGTGAAGGGCATTTTGTGTCTGTCCTCAAAGCTGGGCTGATCTCTCCATTCCAGGACATCGTCAATCTCCTGCTGACACCTCTCTTCAACCCCAAAACATTGATTTCAATTATCTCTATTTTAACCATCGTTATCATCTTTTTTCACAAACACTATTACACCTAACGAGATGCACATGAATCTGACGACTGAACTCTTCTTGAGATAAATGAAAAAAACTTTATGGACTGACCCTGTATATCTGGGTAAGCCATTAAGTAGAGGACAGCAGCGCGGATGGTATTCGATGTGGTGTCTGTTCCAGCAAAGAGAAGGTCTAGCAACATGGTCAGCATCTCACTGTCATTAAATGGAGTGGGGTCCTTACCTCTCTTTTGCAATGAAGAGAAATGGAGAAAGAAGTGAGCTAATGCGCCTGACCCCAGACTAGCATTGCTATGTTTTAAAAATTGAAGTTGCATTAGTAAGATCAATGCCTGGATAATGCTGTATGTGCCACTTCTGTGCTACTATGGACAAATTTGTCTGCTGAGTATATCAACTACAATTTGATTTTAATTACAATTCAGAAAATGGGGAGGAATACCTTCTGACCTGTCCATACCCCTTGGCTTTTTTCTATATCAAGTAGCATTCATTTTATACAGAATACTGTGCTAATAAAAATATGGTACCGTAATAATGGGAACCAAACTGTTTGCAACTCACCTTGTCCACCTCATCAAGGTAACTGTCTATGAGATCTCTTGGTTTCTTAGGGGTACGTGTGGCTCTGTGCTCATTCACTATGTCTAGCACGTGCATCTTGACTGTGCGGTAATCCCGGAGAGCACTTTGGAATGGCAGTGGTAGGTTTCTTACCAACGGCATCGTATCATATATCTGTAAACGATATTACAAAGTAATAACTTCCACAATCATGCATTTACAACATTTAATGAAATGTTTTGTCATTACAATCAATTTTATTTATATAGCCCTCAGAAAACCAACATATCAGTATTAGCTATTGGTTTAAGCACTCGCTGAAATTGAGAGAGGTTAAAAAAGATGGTTTACCATGCCCCATGGTCCATTGGCAATCTTAGAGTTGTCCGCCATCATTTTAATCATAGCTTGAAAAAACTCATGTTCATATTCATAGCGAGATCCAAACATAATGGTGCAGATTATATCACATGAAGCATTATGAAACAAAGTTTGAGGATCAATTGATTGCCCTGAGGGTTGAAGAAATGAGTTCAGATGATGACTGACAACAATAAGTAAAGAGAACAATACAATACACTGCATGCTACATATAGTATATCCCTATACTTGCATGCTATTATGGTCATTACCTGCAAACTTTTCTAAGTGGGCGCAGATATGCGAGACCTCTGCCAGGATCCTCTCCTCCATCGACTGCTTGCCTAAGCCTAGGTTCCTCAAGGTCATCAAGGCAAAACGACGATGCTCCTTCCAGCTAAGACCGTGGTTTGCCATGATGATGCCTAATTAAATGTGCATGAATTTTGAATTGGCTGTTGTGCTCTTTGCTTTTACTGCAAACAAATGACTGCAGACATCCTTTAATTATGCACTAATGCAGACACATTTATTTTCTAATTCACTGGCATAAACTGCCATTGGTCGTATGGTGGCATTCTGTGACCTCTGTACCCATAGACTGTATATGTCTGTACCTTGTCCCTGTGTCAGATGGCTTAGCAGCAGTCCATCAGGTCTCCCAGCAAAGTCAACAGCTTTGGTCACCAGAGCCTCTCGCATGGCCTCTATGCCAGTTATGATCACCGCAGGTCTCCCCCCAAAGTAGAAACTAAACACTTTTCCATATCGCTCAGACAGCTGCAAAATCGTACAGTTATTTATTATAAATGTGACACACATGTACTATATAGAGAAAAGTACAGAAAAATATCTATTTTGATAGCTCAGTGTGTGTTTTTTTGTCCCTCTTTCGATGGACATTCTGAAAAAAAAAAACAAAAAAACGTACCCTTTGTAAATTCTTTACTGGATTCTGCAGATCCAGCTGAAGGAGATTTCCAAATATGGGGATCGCTTGTGGGCCAGGTGGGAAGTTCTTGGGCCGGCGGGTCCGAATGAAAAACAGCAGCATGCAAAAGCATATCCACAGCAGAATCAGGGATACAGCCATGGTGACAGTTGTTCCACTGCACTGTGCTCTGCTGCACTGAGACTTAACACCTTTGTGCTGAGGTTATAACAGCTGGCTGATCTTTCATTGGCCAGCGGACTTTTCCATGATTGCATAATTGTTATTGTTTAACTAAACGTTTTCACGAGATAAATCTAGTAATAGCAGGTAAGTGCTTTTAATTGTTCACTGAGATTGTCCACTGTTTACAATACATCCTAGAGTTTGTAATTGTGAATTAAAGTATTTTTTACTAAAATAATGATGGTTTAAGCATGGTATATCCATTTCCATTTAATGAAAAGAAAAAACACTTTCTTTTGAAGAATTGTAGATCAGATTTCAAATCTTGGAAACAAAACTTCGCATTTTATTAGCGTAGTTAGTGCATCAGGCATAGATGTTGCTCGAGTTTCTTTCCATGCCCACCCCCAAGTGACTTTTTGTTGTCCCTAGGACATTGAAACACCAAACTGGACATGTATCATTTTAAGGGACATGCAGGAGGCAAGTACATACTACTAATTTGGTGATAATTCTTCATTTTATTTTATATATAAATGGAAAGTTGTCCTGATATACATTTGTTCTTGTTAAATAGAAGACAAGGTCACAACTATAATACAGAAACTTATTTACTGCTATTTGTGCGTAAGATATACAAACCCATCCAATATAAATTTTATAACAATAATGTTATATATTACTATACAGTTACATCACAGATATATACTATTATACGTAGCTTCATGTACTGTATTATACAACTGTTTTAAAATAAAACTACTTGTTAAATCAAAGACAAAAATAAAAACTAAATAATCACTGAGCTATTTTTGGTCGTCAAATTACATCTATGTATAAACACCATTCAGAGTACAAACACCACACCAAATAATTGCAATTAGTCAAGTAGGGAAAGTGTAATCTCAGTAGGACTCACGTTTCTAAAATATTTGTAATTCATACCCATCTTGGCAATTTCTCAAGCTTCCTCGAAAGCCTCATTTACAATGTATTTTCAATCAACCGGTTTACCTTATCCTGTGGTCGTGAAGGCATAAAAACAAAGTGTGTTTTAGTATAACACCATGCTATATTTTACCTGGAAAACTACCCACACTTATCAGTATGCGGAAAAACTCTTGCACAAAACTCTTGTAAATCCTATTCATATTTTTTCCTGAATGAAACTACACTGAAATCAACAGCCTTCAGTAATACTTCCTTTGCTGTAAATAACCCAGTACTGCCTTTAGGGGCTTTGAGTTCCCGAGATGATCATGTCTGTGCTAGAGTTTACTCTCAGATACTGACTGCATCCTGAGCACTCCCTCCTGGGCACAGGAAGCTGCCAGAACCCCGTCCCGTCTCCACAGCCGGCCCTGGACCAGACCTCTGCTGCCTCCTACCAAACACACACACACACACACACACACACACACCAACATGCATTATGTCCACACATACAGTACAATAGTAAATATTGTTTAATGCAACACAATATTTATATTTGAAGAGGCCAAATATATTCCACACATACAGAATCTCTTGTTTGTATACACATTAAACTAGTTCACAACCGGATACACTCTTCCTCTAAGGCTGAGATCATACAAGAATTGTTTTGCACCCCATTTACAGCGTAATGTTACAAGGTAAGGTCTGAATGGACCATTGCTGTGACAAAAACCCTAACTACAATGGACAGCATAATGTCATAATGCAAGCAACTATCTAATGACTCTTATCTTAGTGGCTTATGACTTTATAGTGCTCTAAGGTCATAAGCACTTTGTAAGCACATGTTTAGTGTGAAAAGCTCATGGAAAGATTGTAGACTAACCTGCCCATGGACTTTCACACTCATACAGCATCCACTCATCAGCACGGAAGGTGTTGTGGAACCACATGGCGTGGTCGAGGGAGGCTGAGAACTGGGCCCTGTACTCTGGGTAAGGCATCACAGTCGTGCCTAGGAACGAGTAGTCGGAAACATATGCAGCCACGCAACAGTGTAGCTTCATGTCACCTTCCCCTGAGAATAGAGAGGTTAATTAAGAGTTAGGAACTAGAGTAGAATGGTTCATTTCTGAACTGCAAATGACCTTTTGTGAACAATTCACACATCACTAATTAGAATTATAATTATGCACTTTTACCATATACAGTATACACAGTATATTGTGAATATTGTTGCCTGTTCACAATAATAAAAGCCAAATATCTGTGAAGATTCTCATTTGTCCAGGTCTGTAGTAGTCATAGTGTTTAGTTATACAGTAGACAACTGGACTTCTTTATATATACTATCCAACAACAAGAAAAATGACAAAAATCCTATGTATCTGAATTATCTGAGAAACTAAAGAAAATATTCAGTCAATTATGTTAATGAGTGATTCATCTGACCCTTTAGTCACTTGATGATGGGTGTCTTCTACAGCTCATATAAGACTCACAAGGTCAGGATACTGATACTTCCATTCCCAGTTAGGACTGTTGAAGCTTTCTGGATAGATAGTAAAATTCAATTTACTTTTTTCTTACCAATATGGCCTCTTGCTCGAACCCAGAAGAGTTTCTTTGGTTCCATGGCAACACGTCTATAGAAATCTGGTGGATTGACTGGTTTGATTTCGATAGGGACCTCATCAGCCAGGATTTTATTAAGTCCTTGTCTAGCCTTGTCTGCCAAATTTGGAATACTGGTTAAACAGACAGAAGGTCAACACAGTTACTAAAGTCAACACAGAGCTCCCTATTTGTCTGGCGTGTACAGTAAAAACAACTGGCATACCTAACCTTAATTAGATACCAGCTATGTGAGTTTAATTTTCTTTTGAAAATAGATAAAATTTACATACCATCTAACACTTAAAGATGCTATCTCTCACGAGCTCCCTCTAAAGACCACTGTATTGCATTGTATTGTACTGCATTCTATTGGAGGCGGCCCGCGCTGCTGAACATTGCAAGTGCTGTATCTACCACTATAGGCCATGGTGGCGCATTCTACACCGTTCGTTCGCCGTGTAATGACTCATTTTAGCATCCTAAACAGTATGAAACGGATGAATTAAATGAAAAATGTTGCATAGTGGGCCTTTAATGTGCACATACTTTTTATGTATGTATAATTACACTGTCTTCAATAACAGGAGTTTATGTATACTCGTTGAACTGGGTCATGGTGACAACGTTGAGTCTACGGCAGTGTAAATGCATGGCCAATAAGTCAACAAAAGTGATCCTGTGGTAACAGTTAATAACTTTAATTTGGTGGTTTGCTAAAATACCAAAAAGCGTTTGCTGGAAATCGTGGCCTGTCTCTTTAACACTGCGCTAACTTTGACAGTATGGGGTTGAGGGAGTGGACACCCCACCTGAGGTACTGCTGGATGAGCTCCTCAACAGTGAACAGCTCCTCAGGCATAGGCACGGTGGGCATGGTGAACTGGTGCTCTAGGACACTGGACTGCTGCAGGTGGAAGGATGCCTGACAGATCAGAATGGGCTTCCCATGTTGGACGGCCTTGACTGAGCGCACAGAGAAACTGCGACCATCACGGATTCGCTCAACATGGTACAGGACTGGAACTTTGGGGTCACCTAAGACCGGAGGTTTTTTTCAGTGAGTTGATCACATGGGAGATGGGTGTCATAATTGAGCACTATGGCATGCATCCTTACTTACCTGCTCTCACAAAGTAACAATGAAGGGAGTGGGCAGACAAATGGTCTGTGACAGAATTGGCAGCTGCCACCAAAGCCTGTCCAACAATCTGCCCCCCAAAAAGACGCTGAGTCCGAGGTACCCAGAGATGAGTCCCACTGGGTGAAGACAGGATTTAACAAGATAATGAACAACTTGAGGGGTAAACGGCTTACAGAAAAACCTTGTAGACCTATGTTACTGCGGTATGATGTGCACCATTAATAATCTAGGTTTAAACATCCTGAAATAGTTGCTGTGAAACAGGTAAGTAATATTCATGAACACCGACTAAGACATAAGGAGGCTACTAGGGTGAAGTAGGGGTGGGCAATATAGACGATATATACCATATGCAATATGAATTTGGCCAATGATAGAGATTTTGGGTCATATCGGCATACCGTGATAGGCTCATTGCGTCTCCACAACCATGTGAAAAAATGTTGACCTGTAGCTTCACCTTATTGATAGCACCTTTTCATTCTTACAACGAAACTGTGTAAGAGCCTATAAATTGAACAGCTACTGCCTGACAAATGCAGCTTACCAGTTTACTTCTGTGTGAATTTGAGAGTCCAATATAAACACCTCCAAACGATGACTAAACAACTGTTGTGCATATTGACTTCATGCTATCGTAACCATGTAATTACATACCAAAGTATACCGTGATATATATCATCTACTGTCTATGGTTAAAAATATATCGCAATATAAATTCTAGACTATCGCCCACCCCCATTGTCTTCATGAAGACAATGTTGCTGGAACGTTAGGCTATAACTACACAAACAGATAGATGTTCTCATTAGGAATTAACGCTGTGACAGAAACTTTGTAACCTGTAAAGATCCGTGTCGAGTTTTTCTAAATTCAGAACGCTAGTAACCAGATTGCTCCGCAGATCCGGCGTACCAGGACTGGGCATAATTTCCGGGTTTGTGATATGTGACGAGCTCTTCAATGTTTCCTTGTTCAAATCCTCATCTTTAACTTTCAGACCCAGAACTGTCGACTCCTCACCGGTCTCCGCCATGTTGAACACTGCTTTATCAATGTCATTTAGAGAGGCTATGTATCCCCCTTCCCATCCACTTACGTAGGCTACTTTACGCTGGAGTGGCGCCACCGGAAGACCGAGCGCTTATCGTCACGTGGTCCATGTAGCAATAGGAAATCTACGACAATCGGTAAATATGATCAACGATTGCTTTGCTTCGCCACATTTGTACAGTTATGTTAATTAATTAGATACGTTAAGTTTACTAGAGTCATCAACAGCAATGTAGATCGTAATATTGCCTGTTTTTTTTTTTACTTTATCTTACAGACTTGACAGAGCCATACCAACCACTGACTGTATATAAAGTCCAACAGGCGATTAAGTGAATGGGCTCACAACGTAACAACTAGGCATACTCAAAACGTCTCTGGCCTAGGCTACTCACAGGAAAATGTTCAGTGGCAAAAAAAGGTTCTGTTATTCTGTAAAAAGCATTTTTCTTGTCAACCAATTGATGTATAAAATATATGTATAACCAGGGGTTAAATTGGGATTCTGCATCTTTTTTGCGCAGAATACACACACACTTTACTGCACTATATTTTTGTGCATTGTTAACTCACTCAGATAGCCTACATACTGGGAATTTAAGTACAGATTGGAGTCAGAATTGGTACTGGCATATGCATGACATGAAATATAATGAACGTCACAGACCTGTCATACCTTTACCACACAAGATACACAACCATTATAGTACCAAATCAAATTGCTACTGGGATATTATGGCTTTCAGAACATTTTAAATCTTGTCACAAATACCTGTACTGTAGCCTAAAACTTAAAGTGAAAAAATAGCATGTGAAACACATGCAGACCGTTAGTGTGTTAGTAGCCTTTATGAGAAACTTTCAAGGGTTGCATGATCTGTAGTCAACAGTTTATTTATTTCTTGGGATAAATGTAGAAAAAATGCCAGTAGCCCAACTTCAGGCGACGTTAGGCTTATGTCAACTTCATGTAGGCCTACGTCGTAGCTAAGGTATGCTAACTGGCTCATGGAAACTGAACTGGCCAAATGCACAATGGAATTCAACTGACAGCTACTCATTTAAGCACCTCTTTGCATTTAAGCACCTCTTCGCACATACCTTGTCTGTCTGCTTCTATCTCGCTGTGTCAGCCTCTCGTATAGAAGAAAAAGTAGCCGACTGGAAAGTAGCAAAGGAACGTTAGTGTTCTAGAATCTCTGATTGCAACTTTTCTAAGCTTTGATAGGGTCGCCCTTTTATCAGGAAAACCAGGCGGTCTATTAGGCAACATAAAAATCATTCTTTTACTGATTGTTAGAACGATAGTGTAGACTGATTAATTAGGCCTACTCTTCTTAACTGAAAAGCGTGGAAAAAAAGGTTCGTTGCTTTTGATGTCATAATGCAGCATGAGGCTCAGCCCCGGCCCAATTTAATCCCTGTATAGGCCTATAACCAATTTTATGAGAAATGACAACGTTGTACAGTTAACCTACCTTTACCATCCGTCATCATTATCTATGTGTTGGCCGAACCTTTTGTAAGTTTATTCACTAAATCTAGTCTAAACGGTGACAATCCATAAGATGCATAGCCTACTTATTAAGTATGTTATTCTAAAAGTGTAAATAGAGAGCCACTATTCACTTATGAATATTGTGTTCATGTGGTTTATTAACTATTTAAATGCCTGAATAAAATACACCTAATTACAGTTTATTTTTTAATTGAGAGAAATGTAACAAGTCGACCTTCTCTTTCAAAGGCGGTGATCCGAGACTGTGGAACTTCCCAAACTGTGTCGGATGCGTTGATGGGAAGCTTTGTCTGGTTAATAAGCATAGTTATCAGGTCATTACTTTCTATGGTCAACTGTCTTTGTCAGGTGAATGGGTAGGGCCATTTATATAAGTTCAAAAATGCCGGTCTTGTACACACAACGCACTGGAAAGGCGGAGAACTGGAATTGATGTAAAGCAGACCAATCACAATCCATGACGTATGCGTTGGTCTGCGTACCGTGTCGGCGACACTTTGACGCGTAGTCAGGATTTTTTTCATGCGCACGAAAGGTGTATGCGTAGTGTCGGCGAATCTCTGATTGGTGTCGGCGAAGGTCTGCGACGACGCAACGCAGAAGTATAAATCCAGCTTTACTCTCGCCATTTTAACATCCGTGTTGTAATGTAACTACACAACCACATGACGGCAGTTTTGCACAGCATACCAACTGTACCGAACAAACCGTAACCTAGGCTACTGTTAGCCTTATCATTATCATAATTTAGCCTACCCCATAAATAGGATCTGTCGATTTGCTCTTTCATCGGTGACTAAAAAAAATGCCTTACCATGCTAGGCACTGTATGCTGGGTATGCTGGCTATAAAGACACTAGATCTTTTTAAATAAAATAACTTAATCTTAGTCCTGCTTAATAACGTTGGAACTGAAAAGAATGGAATTATAAATCATTGGCACGTATTTGCATGCACACACACGCGCGCGCGCGCACGCACACACACACACACACACACACACACACTCTCACACACACAAACACAAACTCGCGCGCGCGCGCACGCACCCCACTCTCAGGATTCCCCCACCCCTAGAACAAGTCTCTGATATTAGAGGCTGTAGTTGTCGAACCAAATTACACGCATTCGTTGGTCTCTCCCGACTCCATCCAGCTCTGGGCTCGTATTTTCATATTCCCCTTCCAATCATCACCAATCACCATGGCTACATCGGATGGAATAGATGACAGCGTAGTGCCGCGAGGGAGATCTCAAAGTGACCCAAGCATCATTACAGAGGCTCGCATCGTCTACGCCAACAGTACAGGTAGGACCTAGCTTGTTCTCATGATGAATGTCTCAATTAGGAGCGTGTGTTAAGATCAAATGAAATGCGTTTGACATTCACGTCTCCAAGGGTGTTTTATTTTTACCAGAACACAGGAATTGTAGAAAGTCCAGGGTTAAACTGTATAAACACATTCGCCTAAGACATGTCGCATGAAAAACGTGCTGATTGTTGATTTGTTGAGCTGATTGACTGAAGATTGATTCTCAGCATTTTATGACGCTCTCTGCAGGCTTCAGTTTGACATATGCTGTGCATGAATGGAACATTTAGGTAGAGACTAAACGTTGAAGCACCTGGGATTTTGGCGAAGTGGAAGGATACACTAAATTATCTCAAAAGTCAACACACTGATTTAAATTAAAGTAAGTGAATAGGCAATTCTCAGCACTGTCATGTTTTTTTTCCTGGAACATTTTTCTTAATGTTCATATGCCTAGCTTGCTTGTCTGCAAGTCATTGCAGTCACATAGGTTATGCAGCAACCCCCCTCCAAAAAACCCTGCAAAATACAACTGACAGAAAACTGCAGTCTCACTGTTGTTGTAGTTTACCCTTGCAGTCTGCATCTGTGAGTCTTTCCCGCATGACCAGATGAAGAGTTTATGGTTCAAGTGAGATTCTGGCATGCCTGCATGTGACATGTTTCAGCAGGCTTTTAAGCCCAGCCAAATGTGCCTGTGCATTCATGCTGTATCTGAAATGACCTCCTGCTACAACTGAGTGGACGGCAGAAAGGACAGACAGAGGGAGAGAGAGAGAGAGGCCTGTGCGTCCCCTTCACCTGCAGTGGTTGGAGAAAGAGAGTGACAGAGAGAGAGGGAGGATGTCCAGATCGGGCACGGTCACAGTCCTAATCATATTGCTCCCTAAATGAGGAGATGCCGATGGGGTGTAAGGGGTCGTCTTTTGAAGAGGAGTCCACTGGTCCATAATTCACCATATCTGCTACTTGTGCAGACGGTGTTCATCATCAGTCATCATCACCCTGTCTCCAAGCATCATCAGGGGCACTTGGACAAATGAGTGACTGATCTCTTTCATCTGTGAGAGGTGGGCTGGCAACAAGTCTTAGTTGTGTATCCGATTGTTGCCATGGTGACTCTTAAGGGGTTCCAGGCCTGCCTTCGTCTAGAGTGAGTGAGGGGAAGCACAGTGATGCCTGAGACGCTTCATTCAGTGTGGTATATGGAGGCAGCGCGTGATTGTATTTGATAACCCTTCACGAAGAAACCTCACAGGAGTCAATGAAGAGACTGCTGTGTCTCAGCAGCCTGCCAGCCTGAATCCACTTACCTATGCACTATGACAGCGTAGTCTCTCTCACACACACACACACACACACACACGGACACACACGCATACACACACACACACGCACAAACTGAGAGAGGGTGGGTGGGAGGCACTAGAAGTCTGTAACATATCAATCAGTCTTACACCTGAAATTACACCCACATTTTTAGTAGTATTTCACAAATATGAGAATGGCTTTTCTTCTTTATAACTTCAACTCGTTGGAGGGATAAAGTGAGACAGTGCGGTGCAGTTGCCTTTGTTAACAGACCTATTCTGCATGTCACAGTATTGTACTAGTGTTAAGTGATTAGCCACAAATCCAAGGCTAAATGTGCGACAGCTGCCTGTGTGCAAATAGGGGGCTTTTAGCACAATTCAATCAGTAGTTCCATGTTATCTATGCTTTCAAGGAGAAGACAGACCTTTCAAATGTAAACTGTTGACTGGTACAACAAGCCTGCATTATTGTACCTTAGGGCCCTTGTGGATCAGGATTAACTGCAAAGCCTCTCAAAATAACATAAATAATTAGAAGTTCAAAATGATCTTTTTTGCAATGATACGTCAAATCATTTTTTAAATATAGAGACTGTAGAGAGTGACAGGAAATGAGTGGAAGAGAGAGAAGAGAGGGGGGTCAGGAAATAACCTCAGGTTGGACCTGGGTCTCCGAGTTTATGGTATGACATCTTAGCCCACTGAGCCATGGTACCCCCAACATGTCTGTTTTTTTGTCATTCTGGTTAAGCAAATTTTCAGGTGGCTTTATTTGATTACCTGTGACTGTTCACTCTGGAAAGGTTAATGCTTTTCTGGAAAGTTCAGCCAAAGGGCCTGGTGCTTTTGTGGTCTCAGTTTGTAATGACCAAAACCTCTAGCATTCTCTACCCTTGTTAACTGAAGTGCAACACTTTAATGTTACAGTTTGGATCCATGCAATCAGATAATTGTGCTCTAAGCTGAGAAATCTTTTGGTGATACTATCTGCTGTTCCAAATGAATTTAGCATAGAGTTCTCCTGAGAGGCTCTCATATAATTCCTATGTCAGTGTTTACTAAACACAGTGAGACTGCTGGTGGTGCGGTTTGTGTGTTCTTGGAGGGGAAAGGGGTGAAGTATAGAAGCCAACATCTGCAGATTGGCCAGGCTCTGGAAATTTTGTGGGTCCTGCTGTCATTGCTATAGCAACGGTAGTGGTGTGTGTGTGTGTGTGTGTGGGGGGGGGGGGGGTTGTTTTGGTCAGGGCCCTGGATGCCATGGCGTGAAATGTGAGATTATGTAAGTGGCGGGAACAGAAGCAGAAGCAGGAGCACACTGCTGCTGGAACATCTTGTGAGATGGGAGACGGAGGCCAGGGTGGCTCTGTCAGATCTCGTTAATTACCCATGATTCACTGCCTCTCTTGCCATTCTCTCTTCCTCTGTTTCTTTTTTTCTCTCTTTCTCTCTCCCTTGCTTTCTCTCTCAGATCCACACACACACACACACACACACACACGTACACAAACACACATAGGCACACACAACGTTTCGACACACAGTCTTGGCTCACAGAGTGTCTTTGCCTTCGCCATGAAGTCATGCATGCATGCAGCATTGACCTGTCCAACTACATCCCTGCATGCATACACCACACAAATACAAACACACCTGCTGCACATGGACAAACACAGCCACATACAGTTATGTACAACATCCAACACAAACATGTGCGCACAAACATGCACGGCACGCATAAATACATGCACGCTCGCAGCATTTGCAGCCATACGCATACACACATACAGCTTCCTATATGCACATAATACACCTTCCAACACCACACCGCACAAACATGTTCTTGTGTGCAGAATCAGAAAGAAACCCTTTCATCTGTCCTGCACCCATATCAAGGCTTTGATCCCTCCTCTTGAATGCACACTTGAGGAACAGAGCAGAGGCCCTTCGAATTCAAGAACAGAGACAATAGATCAAATGATCTGGTAACGAAATGAGAGTGAAAGACAGAGAGAGGGAGAGGAAGGCTGAGACAGAGACAGAAAAAGATGGAGGAGAGGAATCTAAGTTACAGCTCATCAGCCTCGGATAGTACTAATTTAGAAACACTTGAACAGCTCCCAGGGAGATGGAAATGACTCGAGCACTGCAGTGAAATGGCATCCATTTTCCAGAAATTAGTGTGTTTTTCTTATTCTCCCTTCCAGGCTGGCCAGCTCTCTGATCCTGTTTACTGAGCGTCTCATAGAATGAAAGAACAGGGGAGTCTCATGAAGTCTGATATAAGTATCAGTACAAGTATAAGTAAGGGGTGTGTTAGTTTGGCTCATTAAAGTGATCGGGGTGGGGGGGTTAGGGTCAGGCTTGTAATAGCAGTGAATGTGAAACATTTACTCTTTAATCTTAGATTGGGGCAAGGTGAAACTGAAGAAGAACTGAAGGATCTGTCAGAAAACACTGACAAAATTTGACATGTCACAGGTCTTGACGTCTTTGAGAAGAAAGAACAAAGCAATGGAAACACTTGTCCAGGCAATGATTTGCTGTCATTTTGGCATAATAAATCAGTAACGCATTGTGCTACTATGTGGGATCATAATGCTACCGCCATTTGAATTTAACTGATCTGGCCAATAGCAGCAAACTGGTGTAAATACTGATCCCTATGTACAGTATGTTCCCAGGGTTTTGAAACCATGTGAGTGTCTCGTCTCTATAGGTGCCTGCTAGACTGTATCCTAGCCTCAAGTGTGAAATGATGGTGGTTAGTTACAGGCTAGGGTAGCTGTTGGAAAATGGAGTACATTCAGTGTATTGATCATCCAATCAAGCAATCACTGGCTGAGTGCTAAGTATTTTCTCCCCTACCACGCTGATGAAGTGAGCCTCCATGCAGTTTCAGTGTAATGTGTGTGTTTCAGCCAAGGCTGCCTTGTCGCCTTCAGTGTTGCCTATGGGGGCTCCGGTATCACACTTGGATTAGCTGCCCTACATTTCCAGCTGATCCTATTGGCATAATCTGCCACGCTGCAACATCAAAGCGTACCCCCACCCTCGTCCCCTCCCCGGGGACACTTTCTCTCCTTTCACAGGTCTTCCTAAAGTGAGACGTTTCTTTTGACTTTCTCAGCTGATTCTTAATCAGTGGTTATGGTGTGAAGCCTAATGAGGCCGATAGGAGTCCTTTTTTCACCGCGATCAGGTGCGTTTCATGTTTTATTGAAGGCTGGGGGTGGGGTGGTGTTGGGTCTGGAGGAATGAGGTGGTGGGGGTGGGGAGGCGTGGTGGTGATGACATGAGGATGGAGGGATTGTGTCTATAATTAGCCATCATGTTCAGTGGTTAATATTCCAGTTGTGATGATGAATGTGAGCCTGCAGTTTAAAGGGCACAGCAAGCAGGTCGAGCACAAACAGTATGTGTTCTTGCTGGAGTTTGCAAGACATTGAAACCAGTTCAGCTCCTCAAGGGGTACTTGTGCAGATGGGCTTTATTTCAATACCAGGACACACAGCATGCTCAGACATCAGACAGCAGCTTGCTTTCAGACCTCTGCTGAAGAGGAAATCATGCCAGCTGTGTGTTTATTAGCTTTTCATATTCCAGACTTAACAGTTTTGATCATCATTTGACAATTACACTGAAGTATTTGACAAATTAGAGGTTCTTTTTAGGGTTTTACATATCCAGTAAATATTCAGTTACAAATACACAAATGTACACTCACACACACACACACACACACAGACAGAACACTAAAATTTCAGCACTGTTTTTGACTTGGCAGTTTCATATTATAAGTGCTTTGAAAGGTTGACATAATCAGGACAGAATAGGTTCTATGAGATAATGAAGTACAGTACAGGATTATTTTCATTGAGACAGTTTTTTTCTTTTCTGTAGAATTATGCCAGAACACCACAAATGAGTGTCATGGCGTAATACACATTCCCATGAGCAAGTGTGTTTTAATCAAGTTCAGTCACGTATCGTAAATCCCACCTTGGGACTGGCCAGAAGTGGATAAACTCTGGCCAGCGCAAAGACAGTGGAGTTTGTCAATACCACAACTGCAAACATTGCATTTGAGAAGAAATCAATAGCTCAAAATCTGACAAATTAGAATTTCATGGCCTACTGCTGGCATCATGAGAGACAGTGTTTCGAGCTATTATTGCTGACTCTACCTTCTAATGAAGGGTTGCAGAGATGTACAAAGGACAGGCGATTACTAGCCTTATTTCTCTTCCTGAGCAGGGAGTTTGCAAAAAGGAGAAGGGAAGAAAGTAAGAGTCAGATCTAAAATGGGGGTAAACTCAGCCAAGACAGGGGCCACCTGCTGACTGGGTCCCTGAGGACCAGCGATAGAAAGTGCCGGTAAAGACGGAGGTTAAAAGAGACGCTGCCCTGTCAAAAGAGTCTTTAGGGAGAAGCATTGGCCTACATTAGTAAGAGGCCGAGAGCCTCACTGTCCCTTCAAGGCCAACAGCCCTCACAAGGACAGGACAGTGCAGGAATGCAGGCTGAATTCACCAAGAATTCACCAAGGTCAGAGGCATGAAACGGAGCAAGCGCAATGTAATGACATGCATCTGTGTGCACAGGCGGGGTGGGGGACATGGTTGTTCCACTCCGTCAGACCCGGAGTGACATCTCACCACCTGGACACCAGCAGGGGACAGTGAAAGAGAGGGACCAAGCTGGACTGGTATGGACATAGCAATGTCCAATGTCACTTGACTTGTTTCTCTAAAGACCTGTTTCTTACATAGACCCATCCCCAGTACAACAGACGGTCGTGTTCCCCTCTGTCTGTTCTGTTCCCTTCTGCTTACTCCACACAACGTGCCCTGAGGAACGGGCTCCGTTAGTCAGACTCGATATATAAGATGTGCAATGATTTACCTGTCTTGTGAAAAAATATGAAAACCAGACGGGCACAATGATGGATGTACAGAATGCTGCTCTACAGTCATTTGTCAGTCAGACATCAAATAAATCATAATGTAAGTTTATGCAGAAAACGGAAAGCAGCTTTTCAGCCCGAGTGACAAGGGAGAGGGAAGCGAAGCTGGCACACAGACCACAAGATTAGGACAAAGCTGAGAGGTGGGGATGGAGATGGCGAAATCGAGAAGAAAGATGAGAAAGAACAGAGTGAGCAGTAATCACCATATTAAAGAGCTCGGTATCTGGGGCGGTGTGAAGTTACTCATTCACCATAAGCATAAAAATATAATTTATGCATGGGATTACCTTCATAGGAGGAGGAAAATCACCACAGGGCCTACAATAAGACGCTACTTCAGCTGAAAGATTTCCAGATATTTTTGGATTAAACCATAAAAGCTACTGATGCAGTAAATTTCTGCTCACCAGTATGCTGTAGATAGATACTGTACGTAGGACTGGTTCCACGTATGGAAGTAGTTTTACATTATTTTCCATTTTTATGCAGGTCTACCGCTCAGTTTTGTACAAAGATGTCTTCAAGCTGTGATACAGTATAAGATTTGTAAAGGACAATAACGCAGAAATGCTATTTGGTAGTGCTTGCTTGTGGTTGTGTGGTATATTCCTAACCTACAGCCAGGCTCTCTGCTTTGCTCTGCTTGAGTTTGTGGGACAATAGGCTTTTTCTGTGGACTCCAGGCGGGACCTTGTGCTGACTGAGAAGAGTGTAAAGCTGAATTGGCAGCTTTGTGGCTCAGGCTGATGATGCATTTTGCTAAACAGAATCCCCCCTGCTGCCTCTCAGCCCATTCTGTAGAACCACACGGAGATGTCACCAGCTTCCATTGACTTCAGAACCATAGACAGCAACCTCACCCAGAGAAGGGACTAGGGAGTGGGGGATTTTTGTCGTCACTGTGCTCCAATCAAACGCCTCCACACAGTGGCCCAGGGGGGCTACAGCAATCCCATTGGCCCTGGCCGGCTGTGTGTCATAAGGAAGGAGTCAATCCAGCCATGCTTCAGTGCTAATTAAAGGCAGGATGGGCACAGAAGGCCTGGCCTTGCGTGGACAATCAGGGCTGGCCAGCTTGCAAAAGCAGGCATGAGAGAGCAGAACAATTACAAATAGCCATCTTCACTCCGCTTCTCCTTTCAGCTCATTAAGGAAGCCTTTTTGCTTGGTGCCACGGACTAGATGTGCTTGAAAGTGTGACATACCTCCCATGCAGTCTTGATGGTTAAAGGGAATATGCAGATGTGGAAGACAGACACACACTCTCATTCTCTCTCTCTCTCTCTCAAGGCTGGTCGGACTGGCTCACATCTGCCACAGAGCGCTTGCTCAAATCTCTCTGCAGACTCAGAGGCTCATGGAAACGCTTCAAAGCTCAGTGGGTGGGGAGGGGTCCCTTGCTCAGTGACCCACATACGCACGCTGTCTTCCATTCTGTATCGTAATAATGCTCATTTCACCCCCAACACGGAGCACTGATGTGCCTTTATGTCCTTACATAATTGGGCCGCCTCGGCTCCCTTGTCTTTTATTTATGCGGTAGACTCTGTGTGTCTGTCTTACTGAGCAGTGGGAGAGAGCCCACTGTGTTGTAGCTCCTGTGTAATCCTGCTGACTTGTTTACTGAGACTGTCTGACTGTCTTACTGACTACGGAGACATTTGGGAGCACGGGGGAAAGAGTAAAGATGATATAGAGAGATGAGGAAAGATGAGAGAAAAAGAAAGAGATTATTGACTATTGCACATTGCAGGGGTAAGGTTGAGTAAAAAGAGAGAGCAGTGTAGAGGGTGGGAGAGAGAGGGAGAGGGCGGTACATACGAGACAATACAAGCAAGAAGAAGAGAGTGAGAGCACAAGAGAGAGGGAGAATGTGGCTTAAAGAATGATGACATGAATGAGCCCATTTTGTGTAATGTGTGTGTCAGCATGTGTGACAAGGGGTCTTGACTCTAGGCGGGATAATAAGTCTGCCCAGTGACCATTGTGTGTATGTGTGTGTGTGTGTGTGTGTGTGTGTGTGTTTTAGTCTGTGTGTGTCAGTGGACTCATGCACTCCTCAGGGATCTTCGACCGAGCGACGCCATCAGCCATGCATGCGTCATAATGTATTTTTCATAGCCATTTCATCCGCTGACCTAAAAGCATTCAGCTCTGAATAACAGCAAAGCATGTTGCACATGAAAACACTCCCACCTGATCCTCCTGCTTGTCATAAACACAAACACACACATACATATTTACACACACACACACACACACACACAGAAATTCATCCATTTTCAGCACAAAAGGAGACATTAGTAAACAAGCTATGGATATGTCCTATATGTCCTATTTTTCTCTCTACATGTGTGTTAAGCAAAGAACAGTGAGACATTTAACAACAGTGGCATCTCAACAGTCCTACCATGAAGAGTTATTTAGCTTCCTTTGGATGGATGTAATTAAAATAACACTGTAACACCTAAGAGTCACTTTGGGAGGTAGGCGTGTGAAAGCTGATTGGCTGATTGGACAGATTAGTAATGCTTAGACACAGGAAGATCCCCCCACTCCCTATGACCTCCAGGGTAGAGGCTGCATGCTTAAGTTTATTGTGACGCAGAGCAAATATGTGCTTTTACCAAGAAGTGTTATGATGTGGAAAATCTTTTAAATAGCAAGGTGTTCCACTTTAGTTTTCAATAGTATATCCAAATTTTAGGAGTCATAGGTTTTAACCGAAAACATTCTACTTTTTTGAAGTAAGTGTTTTGAGTAAGTGTTCTAAATTCAAATCTTTTTTATTTATTGTTTCTTTGATTTGCCTGCTGTTGTAACTATGCTCCAGCCATGCTGTTGAACTTCATCATCTGATCCTTTTCTGTGTTAACCATCATTTGACCCATTAGTCCCCAGTAATTATGAATCTGTCTCTCTGTAGACATATAGCATAGAAGCATCCCCAGTGGCTTGTGAATGAGTCCAGCAGTGCTGAATTGCAATAGATAAAGGCCAATTGTGGAGTGCATTACAGGCCTGAACCGCACTGTCCGCTATCACTGGCAGAGAACAAGCCAAGGGGAAGGCGGTCACTGGGGTCGTGTAAACCATTAAAATGGATGCAAGCAATTAATTTTGGGCTTAGTTCTGCACCACAATGTCCATAGCTGAATATATGATTAATTGCTTGACCTTCTCCCTCGAGCAAACTCCACACGGACCCATTTCTTTAATGCTCTTGTTTTGTGAAGGAGACCCAGAACTAAAATGACAGGCAATTTTCAGTAGAAATAAGCATTTAAAACCTTGTATGAATAGAAAACCTAGAAAAATACTGACTCTAGGCATTCTCTGATTTAAAAAATGTAGCCCACTGCTGTCCACTAATAACATCTGGAGACTCCAGGATGAGCAACAGCAGAGGGTGATGTGGAAGATTAGCAAGATTAGCGCAGAACCAAGCACAATGAAGCTTATGCAATAAAGCAAGCAACGTTTATTTCTTTTCTTTATATGTATATATAGTTTGTTCAAATGTTTCTGAGGAATGACCAGGACCATAAAGAGAGCACTACAGTGTTCCTGTTAACTGCTGTTGGAACATTTATTGAAGGCTCCACACAAAAAGAAATTGAATTGTGGGCCCAAGATAAATTATTGCTCGTCAAATGGTCCACACACATGCCTTTGCAGGTTCTAGCTTCACTCAACAATATTGAATTAGGAGATGGCGCATTAATTTTTAAAGTCTTACAAACAGCAAGGGTGTAGTCCCCAAAAGCACAGCAGTCTGTTCAATTATTTATACAAGGTCATATTTTGGCAGTTGACAAGGGTGTGTAAAGCAATGTCTGAGCTCTAGTCTGTCCATTATGCCTGAAATGTCTTGGGAAGTTCACCTTCACAAATCAAAGAGAACCCCTAAAGCACATCATAAAGTCAGACTGTTTCTATACAGCAGCTTTGTACTGTAATTGTAGCTGGAAAGTACAAACGCTTTCTGTCCAGAGTTAAGCTGTTTATTGTATTTGTAGAAAGTTCTCTGTTTTTGAAAGAATATGGACGAATGAATAAAGCAAATGCAGTACAATGCACCCTAAAATGAGGCCTAAAAATTGGTATATTTTTATGTAAATTTATACATATACTTAAAACACAGTTGTCTTAAGATTATACATTAATAATATTGTCTTTTTGAAAATGCCTATGCACGCACTGCCTCTCCGTAAAGTCATGATGGCTCTGCATGCCATTCTCTTCTACTGGCCTAGGCAGCCTCCAGCAGCAGCATTGGCTTTCCTCTGAGCTCACTCGCAGAGGAGAGAGGGGGCTGTTGCCAGAGCCAAGGACAAGTCTGGCTTCAGTCCCAGGCCAGAGGTACTGTATCACTTGCAGTGGAATCCCTGAGTGTATGTCTCGCTGCCCCAGCAGGTTGTACCACCTACTCCTGTTTTGCGACGCATGGTGTCTGTTAAAGAGCTTTGGCTAGGATCGTATTTGCAAACTTGTTTTTCCCCTGCTCTGTCATCAGCACTTTCTCTCTTTCTCTGTCTTTCTCTCTCTCTCCCAAACACACACAAGCCTCTTATTTCTTGTTCTCTTTTCTCCCCTCAGTCACATTTTTAATATTCTCCTTTTGGAGGGTGATAGGCCTCTGTTGGATTGACTCTCTGCAGCTATGCAAACTTCAGAGTTGGGAAATAAAATGACAGGATGACTCATCTGATTCACTGTCTTCTGAGACTATGCCAGTTCTATTCCAAGAATCCCAAACTGCCCAAGAAAAACATGTCCTTCCCATTTATCATTCAGCTGCCGCTGGAGTTTTATCACTTACAGTAAACATGGGAGCACCTCAGATAGAGTCAATGTTGGGCTTTCAAGTGATCAGCTGAATAATTATGTATGAAATGCTACTGAAAGCTCTATAAAAGCTTTCTAAAATTTTAGACATAATTATTTTTAACACACATTTTAAACCTAGAAATCAAAGAAACTGATATTTCTTTGATATTTTTAAGTGCAGTATATGTGCATAATGTGTAATAATCTGGAGAAAATAAATGTGTTTATAGCACATATGCAAACAAAATGATTTACATTTTGGTTTCAGCACATTATTCTATGATTGACCAAAACATCAGAGATCGAAATATATATTTTTAAACTGTGCTCAAATGAAGTGATGTTAATTTATCTGTTTACTTGTGTTTTGGCTCCTCTGAGCAGGTACATAACATGAACATGTACATTATGTGGGCCTTGCCACAAAAGATCTCAGTGAAATACTAATTGGCTTTATGACTCTTTCATTATCAAGCGTGAAATTATTAATGAATGATTGATTACCATTCATTCATTAATTTCAGGCCTAATTACACAGGATCTGGCAGTCAGTTGGAACAAAATGTATGTAATTTCCTTGAACATTATAAAAGCTGACTTTCTTCAAAATCAATAGTAAAAAGAATATTGAGCAACAGTATTTTCACACAGGCATTGCGGCAGTATCATAAAACTTGGTCCCCTGAAATGCAACTGATGATATAGTGCTGAAACACAAGTGAATATGAGACTCCTTAATATTTCATGCTCAGTGTAAACAACATGGTTATGGTCTCCCAGTGTGTTCCTGCATCAATTATGTGCATCTTACTCAGTTAAGGTGAGGCTGCGCTGCCAAAGAAAATCAATTGTAAAGCACTTATGTTGCATTGCTGTGTGGCTTAGATGAGCTCTGCAAGCCTGTAGCTTTGATTGGCTTTGAACAAGTGCTGATCTAGTGGGAAGCCTTGCAAGCTTTTCTTCTCCCTCTCGAGACCACTCTAGTCACCACTCTTGGAAAGGTTTGGCCAAGGTGTTCTTTCCAAACCTCAGCTATTTCTTGTTTGCAACTCGTATAACTATTTTTTCTGTTTTTGATTGAAAACCATTTTGATGTTTATGATATTCTTATTGCAACACCCCCTCCTTATTTTTGTGTGTCACTGTATATTGTCTGTCTGCTCATTTACATTTCTCAGGCCCTATCATATTTCTGAAGCCCTGCATCTGAAGCTGGTCATGCTGCTTTCTCTGTTTACAACCAAAGAGGGGTTTGTTTCCTGCCAAAGTGATTGCTGTCACAACAAACATTCAGTTACAGTGCTTGTCCTCTAAAGGGATAGAGGAGATACAGACAAACACACACACACACACAAAAGCACTATTACATGACAATTAAGAGTCAGATCAATGGCGATACATTGAAAATTGGACCACAACTAATCAATTTTCATGGCCTAGTTAATGATGCTCATTTGTTAACAAACCAGTGTTTCACAGGGAGGGGACATATGGCATCATATGGCAGCAAAACACAAACATACCCCTTCAACATTTCTGCTTGTAGCCTACCACAAACCTCATTGATATCACAGAGTTGTATGGGCCAAGGGCCATCTTGCTGTGGTAAGTCTAATTATGTACCAGCTCTCAAGTGGCTATAGTAATTGACTCCTGTTGCAGTAATAAGTGTATTTAACAGGAAGCTAGTGTAATTATACTATTTTTACCTCTGTATCCAAGCAGGCAATTGCAAGTGTTTGAACCGCAGGATTTATTTGTTGTCGCAATGTTATAATGCCCACATTTATTATTCTTAGAAAAAAAAGATAACAGCCCAGTTGCTGATTTTTTTCTCCATATTCCGTGTTATTATGGTCAAAGGTATTTTTTTTATTAACCTGGCCTAATCGTCTTAGTCTACCTAAAATCGTGAGGGAGGGCGTCAATTTATTTTTCTTTTGGCTGAACTGGTATGCTGATTTGAAGATGTGACATTAGGCTATTATTCCCACATTGTCTTTTGTCACAGGACCAGATTTTATATAGCCTAGGCTACACCACCGGTCTAATATTCTTGAATGACCAGTGTTGAGTGTTCATAGGACGGATAGACTGTTTTCGGGCTTGTAGCACGTGGTCTGTCCTCTGACATGCATTGAAGCTGAAAACATTAGCTGCGTGCAATGTTCACCCCACAGCCGCTACTACGATTGGCAAGGGAGTGGCTGCGGTAGGCAAAATATGAATAGGCTAATGTCTCAGATCTAGCGAACTTGTGTAGATCGCATGCGGGTGTTCTAGTCTCTATTCAAGTGTTTATAGAAGATATAGGCTACATCTGATTGTAAACTACCGCTGAATTTTATCTACGCTCGTCTTCTCTTCCCTGGGGCATAACCGTTGATTTGAGCTCTACGAGTGCTACTGCCCCCACCCTATTTTTACGTTGGCATTCCACGCCTTCCATCACTTTTTTCCCTCTCGGCACATCGTGGCGTGCAGGCGCTTTGGAGCTCCTGAGGCGAGAAGGAAGAGAAAGGTGAAAGCCTTGAAGACATCTGACGAGAGTTTGTGAAAATGTCATGTAAGTGCGTTTAGGAGTTTCGACTGCTTTTCCTGCGGTGTTCTGATAAGTGTTCGTGTGAGATGAACAGTTGCTTGGTGACACATGCCTGTGGGAATGCCTCATAGTAATGCGCATGGTAACGTTGTTGCGAAGGCCAGTTAATGTTGTTGCTATCCTGTGCCATGGTGGAAGTGATTACGGCGTTGATGTTGTGTATGTGGTATAAAAAAGAAGAACTTTATTGAAACTTCTTATGTTTATAGACCAGGGATATATAGGCCTACAGATTTACAGATCAGGGTTACAGTTAGAATGATCAGGGTTCGTGCAAGATTACTTTCTACTGTTTTTGTTAACAGCTTTTTACACTTAGTAGCCTAGGTCATATACTTTTCAATTGTAAAGTCTGCTGTATACGCTGAGCATAGACCTTTATTTTGTTCATGTATTACAGTACAGGCTACTTTCCGGTGTTCCAGTGTTATGTTGAAAGCAGTGATGTAGCTTTTCAAGTTGAACCTATTTTTTGACTGAATTTGGATTGGATAATCAGAAATAGAAATGAAACATGCAAATTGGAAATATGAAAACTGTCTGTGATATGGTTTAAGTAATATTTCTGAAGTTCTTGTGCTGATAATTTTGGCCTTGATTTTGAATTTTGGCTTGATTTAAATTCTGATACTGACTCACAACTTCTCATGCTGTAGTAAATCTTAGTAGTAGGCTACCTTATCAGTAAAAACAGCACACTGCATATTAAAAATAGAGGCATACCAGGGATGCATTATGTATAACTGGGCTCTGATTGGCTGCTGAAGCTTTCCTTGTCACTCTGCGTGGCAACAGCATCCTCTCCACCCAGCAACCCCCTCTTCTCTCTTCTGCTCCCGCGATTCTCTCCTGCCTCCAAGGGGCTTTTCTGCAGCATCTCTGGCAGTAACCATGGCAACGGAAGGATGACCCAGGCGGGGTCTGCCGCTGCAGCAGCAGTAACTAAAAGGCTTGACCTGAATACCACACATGCTGGTTAGCTGGACACACACAAGACTACAAGGCAGATGACCTGCTTCTCATTGTGCTCAGGAGTTAAGTGTCTCTCCTCCTTTTGAGCAGCCCCCCCCTCCCATCACCACCACTAAACCAAAGTGCTGGGAGGCATGGGCACATCCTTGTGCATTAAAATTTTGCATTTTCTCCTCATGGTTGACCACCACTCTGCAAACCAGAGAGCTGTCCTAACAGGCATTTAATATCCATTAGTATTGATACACATCTAATGAATTGACTGGTTGGGGCTAATGGCTCTGTCTGAGGATGTGAGTGAGTGGTCGTATCAAATTGTTAATGCACTGTGACTTGGGTGTAATGTGGTCTCATTACGGTTGACTGTGTTGGAACCTGGATCAGCCTGCGTGGTTTAACATGATTGTTCAGCCTCGGTAAGCCCATGTTTGAACATACCAGGCTTACATGGGTGGGGTCATGCAGGGTCCATCCTGACTGTCTGTTGTCTATATAAACCTACAGACAGCATGCCCCTTTCCCCTTTCTCTATTCTTAGTCAGTGCCACCCTCTGGCCCTGTAGAAACACCAGTGGCCAATATTGTCATTACCACTTTCTGCCCTGAATGGAAGACTGCATTTTTTATGAGCGCTAGACTAAGTTCATTTTTGCATGGGAGGGGGAATGGAACATTCTTCAAGAATACACTACTCCTGATGCATTTGTTGCACACACACATACACACACAGAGAGAGTTACAATGCAGCACATATTTGTAAAATGAATATGTTAGCACAGAGGACTGTAAGGGAATTCCCTCTACAGACACATCTGGTGTAGTATGTAACTTTCGAGTAGCAAAGTCTTTGTAAACTCAGAGCTGAGTACATTCCTGCCGGCGTTTCTGTACAAAGTCTTTGTAAACTCAGAGCTGAGTACATTCCTGCCGGCTTTTCTGTGTATGACCTACTGTGTGAGTGATTGTGATGAGTATGCATATAGATGACAAATGCTTCAAGGGTACTCTTTCTCCCTCATCTGTGCAGCTGTTTGTTATTGCTCACCCTCGCAGTCTTGACACACCTCTCCATCTGCTGTTCAGTGGAGTGCCTGTGCATTGCATTTTTAATTCAGGTGTGCACTTGAGAGAGAAGAGGAGCAGGTGTTGTTGTGTTTGTGCGATGATAGGTGTGACATAACGAAGGCGAGGGCCGGAACATGAAAGATAGCAGCGACAGAATCTCGGCCCGGCCCACGGTACGGCCCGGCCCACGACTCATCTGCAAGTCCCCGGAGGTGTCGCTTCTCCATCTCAGCCAGACTGTGTGGGAGAGACTATTTCTGTCCTCCAGCTCACCAGGAGGTCGCATCACTCTCCTGCTCTTCCCCTCCCTCTCACCGCTCGCTGTTTCTTTCTCTGTCTCTGTTGCTCCATTGCTATCTTTCTCTTCTCTTTTATTCCCATTTTCATTTTCTCTTTCTCTTCCCCTCCCTCTCTGGGTTCTCTCTTTCTCTTCTCTGTTTGCTTGCATGACTTTATCTTTTTTTCCTCCCCTTCCCCACTTTAAACCGTGCGTGTACAAGTTTGGGCTGTAGACTGCACTAGGCTCATTGGCTCCATAGGCTTGGATGAGGGTGGGACATGAAACCTGGTCTCCGTTTTGAATGTAGATTAAAAGGGGGCTAACTCGGGCAGATGGTCTTCCCCCTGTTATGGCTACGGCAACTGTCTGTCACCTCCCGTCAATCATTCACCCTCTCCCGCAAAGCAGTCACAAGTAGCTCCCTATCCTTCCCACATCACCTCCTCCTTATGGTGCCCTCTGTGCATGCACTAGGTCTATCTTAGGTGCGTCTGTCTGACTTGAACTGGTTTGAGTAGAGGGGGAGAAAGGGATGCTGGGAGCTCAGACCAGTGGATTTTCTTTGATCCACACAGATTGAAACCCCCCACAGAGCGCGATTGGCACATGGGGGGCCTTGATGAGCGGCAGTGGATTAGGAGTTAATCCGTGGGAAGCCCTCCAGTGTGTGAATCCCCCCTGCTGGGAGAGGATGCCTGTGCTTTCTGTGTCAAATATCAGAAGCGAAGTGGCTACTGCCATTACTGCTGTCCAGTAAAACCACTGTATCAGAGGACAAGCATCAGTCTCTCTGTCCAGTCCCTACTACAGCTTGGTTTTTGTTGAAGTGGCTGATTGTCATCTGTGTGTGTGTGTGTGGGTGTGTGCATCAGGACTTTCCAAATTCCTGCTGTTGATCATTTTCAGTTCATATAGCTTAACATCGTTTGAAAGTGAGTGTGTGTGCGCGCTTGTGTGTGTATAATTTTGGATAAGCTACCACAGGTCTGCTGCAACCATGTGAGCACCATCACACAAAGCCACCCTCTATACAAGGCTCTGCCAGCAGCGGCGGGATTGGCAGCGGCAGTGGCAGCAGCAGCGATAGCCATAGTGGCAGCGGGTGCAGTAGAGGTTAGCGAGTGAACAGGCCCCTCTGTGTGAAGGAGGAAGTCAGAGATAGTCCCTGTTGTAGTGTCGTTCACATGCAATGCAACCGCGGGACGAGGGGTGGTGAGGGGTGAGGGGGCGGAACAGAGGGAAGCGTGTCTGACCATGGCTCACTGAGGGGGGATGAAGCCGTTTGCATGCCAATGGAGCTAGCAGGGGTTATGCCAGGACCTTGACTGTTGTGGGCCTCTCTATTTATTGGAGGAGCAAGAGAGCAAATGAGCGACGGAGGATGAGTGGGATGTGTGTGTGTCTGTGAGGCGGGGGGAAAGTTCCGGCATTAAGAAGAAATTGGAAGGCGTGGTGAAAGCAAGGTTTTAACTGAGGGATGAAATATTGAACGAGAACAAGGAAGCGCAGAGGAAGACGATGATGGGAGAGAAAACAAAAGCGAGAAAAAGGCGGATCTCTCTCGGAGGCGATTATTTTTGCAGCTCTTTTCTTTAATTAAAAGCAAATGTTTTGCCAGAGGGGAATGACCCAGATGTGCATTCTGTTTTGAGTGAATCCTTGCTGTTGCCACTGTATGACTACACTCTTCTCTCCATCCCATTAAAGTCACATTAAATCACTGCGTTTGGAACGTCAGCCCTGGGATTCTCACAGTAACTCAGGTTATTTGCCGTTTAGCACGACGAATGGGAAGCCACATGACTGCATGACGTCGTGATTGAGTTAGCGAGGGTTAGCGCCTGAGGTGCCTGAGCACGACATGCCTTAAAAATGTTCGCCAAGATAGACGATTAAAGTGATGGAGTTACTGCTGTTTGGGACTGAGTCAGTGAGCGACTAAAATAGGTATGGAGTTTGATGATGGGTGAGACAGCAAAGTGTGTGAGTCAGCGCTTGTGTGAGTGACTGAGGACGTAACCGACTGAATTCCATTATCCTCTCTATCCATAAGATCCTGGACATGATCCGGCATGAATTAGTCAGGAGGTTGATTCATGGCGAGAGTAAACTCTCAAGTATTTTGAGAGTTCAGAGTTTCTGTGATGAGCTGAGTGACTGAGTGCTTGACTCCTGCATGTTCTTGTGTCCTGCCTTAGACGTGATGGACCAGCAGAGGGGGCTGCAGTCTGGCTGCCTGGTGACGGGGGTGCGCACCCCTCCCATCCGCCGCAACAGCAAGCTGGCCAGCCTGGGCCGCATCTTCAAGCCCTGGAAGTGGAGGAAAAAGAAAACCGAGAAGCTGAAGCAGAGCTCCACAGGTAGCCGAGACATCTGACCTTTTGTACACATACTTGTGTTCACGCAGAGAAAATATTTCCATATTTAGTCAGAGGCTTCTTGAACCGATGGAACAAAGCTAACTGATTATGTGTAGTGTAGTACCAAGTCCATTTAGTTGATTTAAATTTTACAATGTTTTGATAGAAATCATTTATCAACAATATGCAGATTTTATTTTAAGCATTATTTTGTCTCTATTGTATGTTTTATGAGTAACTGCTTCATCACCATCAAATTAATGTTCTTGGTGTGTGCTTATTTAAAGTATACAAAAGTATACCTTTGAAAAATATCTTTCATGGAATAAATCACAATGTCATGACAGTTTAATTGTTAAATGAGGAATATCAAGTGAACTGTTTGGTAAATTAGGAAGATAGCCTGCTAGTTTTTGACACAAAAATGCCTTTGTAAAGCTGCTTTTGAATCTGAGTACAACCTTGAGATCCCACGCAATAGTTTTTAGAGCCACATGTACCGGTGCTTACAGTGCTCACAGAGATAATGAAGTAAACAATAGCATCCTTTTGTACCTTCAACACAGAGAGTGCTATTTCCTCAACACCTGTCAGAGCAGATCTGTGACACCTTAATGGTTTCTTAGAGGATGACTGAGTGCTCTCCTTAGTGTGCCACAGGGTGGAGTTAGCAGTTGGGGTGGTGGTGGTGGTGGGGGTGTGGCAAGGGCCGCGGTGTGGCAAGGGCCGTGGTGTGGAGCGCTGATGAGGTCCCTTGCTGGTTAATTTAAATGGCGCTGGCTGCATGGATTCGTGGCTCATTAGGAGTGAAAGAGGAACGTGTCACTCTGCAACACAGGTCTGGAGAAGAAGACGGCAGCGACGCGGCAGCATCGAGACGAGCACGCCAGGAAAGGTCTCGCAGATCAAGGATCAGGTGAGTGAGTGAGAGAAAGAGAGAGAGAGAGAGAGGTGGACTAGTATACAGAGATGCACAAAGGGAATGAGGTAGTATGTTGGAGAGCCATAAAAATCTTCACATGCATACACATGTGAATGCAGTGGGGCGCACACACACACACACACACACACACACACACACACAGTCTTATGTAACAGCCCACTTGCTATTCACTGCTGATCATCAGCTGTTTGTTACAGGTGAGAGTCTCTCATCGCAGTTGAAGGTTTATGATTTCAAAAACAACAGCCTAGCCAGGCATTTCATTAAGTGCTTTCATTAGTCCAGGTGGCAGCTGGCTCAAATTTCTATGGCATAATTCTGGGCCAGCCACTGGAGTGTCTCAATTCTGCAAAATGATTAATTACAGTACGCTAATTAGGCCAGATCGATAATTCTTGCTGACACAGGCATCTCTTTGAACAAACCATTTTGCAGCAACATTCATTTATCTGATAATAAAAAAAATATAATGAGAGACTTCACAGTTTCAGGGCCCATTTTTCTGTTGTATTCTGTGGAGAGTGAGAGCGTTGGGGCCCATGTACCTGTTGTGTTCTACAGAGACTGCGTGTGGGGGCAGTGGGGATGAGCCAGGTACGCCCACTCAGGAGTTTTCCGACGGAGAGGAGCGCGATGAGGACCCAATGGCACCACTGGCCAGCAGTGGAGACGACCTGGGCTCTGATGAGGACAACACCTCCACAGGTAAAGCCTTCAACCCAGCACTTGCATAATCAGACACAGCTGCATGGGTCAGAGCATGGGTCAGGGGCCTCTGGTTGCTTCCACGGTCACATCTGAAACAGGAAGGTGATGGCCTCGGCACCTGTTCAACCAATTACCCCTAGATATTAGATGCGCCCCCTCTGCTTCTGTCTTCTTGATGAAATAGTTATTAAAGAATCTGTCTATTCACTTGTAGAGGTCACCTGAAATTTAAAAATCAAATGTCACATTCCTGATACACTATAGAGTTAAAAACATGTCATGTACAATAGTGGCCATGTATGTCACTAATTTAAGTGTGTGTTGTGTAAGGAACATAAACTAAATTGAACTAATGGCAGTAGAGCATTTTACACACAGTATAAAGTAAATATCATTAAGGATCTTGATCTGCCCTTTTGCAAACTTTAGAAACACCACTTATGAGATAAATAATATTTTCTAATGCAGTGTAGCCAAGTGCAATAACAGAATATTGTAAAGCAGTATTCAATTTGCATTTTTTACTCACTGTATTACTAAATTCTTTACTAGTAATTACCGTAAGTGAAAGGAGCACAAACCTTGAGGTCTAACTGGTCTTACAGGCATTAGCAAATATCCATTCTTCTGCCAAAATTGGCCTTGGCCCCCTCTGCATAGGGTTATTTGATTGGGAACGTTCTCATTAGTGGCATGGCATAGTGGCAAGTATGGTTTAGAATCAAAATGCATAATTAGAACGGAAATAGGACTGACAACCCAGACGGTGCCCTACTGTAATATAGAATGTGAAGTTCTCTTTATTGCCACTAGGTGGAGACAGAGATTGCTGAAACACTGCCTGATTTGCTGTGTGTATTTCTTCATATCAGTGCGGGACACCACAGAGGACGTTGAGACTGCAGGAGACCACAGTCAGATGGAGGAAGACGATGCCAGTGTGGCTCCTTTTGTTGACGCACCCAGTAAGAACGTCATGGCAACCACTGAAGCCAGCACTGAGAGGAAGGAAGAGCCCAGGCCAGAGCCTCCACCAGTCAAGAGAGATCCATGCACCCTTCCACCCCCCAGCCTCCCTGCTAAGCTGCTAACGAGACTTGGAAGTCTGGATGGTGTGTAAGATCTTTTAATTTCCCATTGAGTTTTTAATTGTACTATTGCCATTAAAGATTGTATTGTCAGTAATACATTTCACCATCAATATGACTATCATTTTAGTTTCATAAAGCTTCATAACAGCCATGTATTAAAGGCCCACTATGCAAAATTTTTCATTTAATTAATCCGTTTCATACTGTTTAGGATGCTAAAATTAGTCATTACACGGCGAACGAACGGTGTAGAATGCGCCACCGTGGCAAATAGCGGTAGATACAGCACTTGCAATGTTCAGCAGCGCAGACCGCCTCCAATAGAATGCAGTGCAATACAATGCAATACAGCGGTCTTTAGAGGGAGTTCGTGAGAGAGAAAAACAGAATGTTGCTTAGTGCCGGTTTAATCTATTTTTAGTTTCATAGTTACCTTGACAACAAACTCCTCCCACCCTGTCTGTCCCCAGAAAAGATACATACTTTGTATTGCAAATATAATTTCAAAAGTTTCTCCACAAAAAACTGCATTTTTTTGTGCTTCCCATCTGGTATCATTTCAAACTGCACTACATCCTTAACATACATGTAACTTTGCCGTAGTCACTGGTCTCTGATGGCGACTCCCCACCTTGGCTAATTAACATTCTGTGGGAAACACTAGGTTACTGATCAGAATAGTTCAGTTGCTCAAAGCAGCACTAAAGACTTTAAAACCTTAAAATAATGTTTTCATTATTTTCGCAACAAGGTGAACGATACTTGCTGCATTTGCTCTGCGGCCCTCTATCGGCTTTAACAGCACTAAACAAGTTTGCCCAATCGGGTAGCGATCTGTAGTTCAAGTAAAACTACAAATGACTTGCCTTATGGCAAACTTCCGTTCCAATCTGTAGAGGGTGCGATTTACAAAACTCCTTGGTGCTGCTTTAACTGGACAATTCACACAGAGACCCAAATGCTCTTCAGTTTTCACCAACATGATGGACCTCTCTCTGCTTGATAGGCTCCCAGGCCAATCACATGAGGCCGGCGCCGGCCACCCTGCCTCGGAACTTCACCCTCCCCAAAGATGCCTTCCGGGGGAAAATCCTTACCCCGACTGGCTCGCCTCACCTGGGTGCCATGCACCCTCAGCTGCCCCCTAGCTGCATCATAGAGGAATTGCACCGTGCCCTCGCCACCAAACACCGCCAGGACAGGTACTATAAGTGGACTCTACTGACGGGCGTTCATGCATTCATACCACGTTAGCACAGTACAGCACGGATAAATTCTGTATTAATATGTTGATAAATACACGTGAAACTGTATCAAACTGCGAACACGTGAATTACTCCCCCTTAGACACACATGCTTGTATATGCTGATTCTAGCAGTGTTGGGGAGTGACGAGTTACGTATAACAAAATCATGTAATTTAATTACTAAATAAAAGTAACAGTAATTAGTTACATTACTTCTAGAAAATGGTGTAATGAAATTACAGTTACTTTAAGAAAATATACAGGATTACATTTTGAGTTACATCCAAATATCTTATGGAGAAAAACATTTGTCATCATGTTTGAATTGGCAACTCCATCCACTTGCTGCTGGATCTACAGCCTACAAACAGTCTGCAGCTATGAGAATGACTGCAGTACCAGATACAGTTTATGCCGAGCCTATTGCAGGAAGTAAAAATTAGCTGCACTGAACAGGTGCAGATATGCCCACACAAAATAGACAACTTCTTAGTTCACCAAATATTGAATGTCAAGTATTTGATTTAGCGGGCATAGCAATTCAAAAAACTTAAAAATTCTGTGATTAAAGAGGTGTTGAGGTATTGAAGTCTAAGGTGTTTAAGAGAATTTAGACAACAGTCAATTTTGAGTAATAGTGTAAGGTTAACTCCACCAGGTTTTAAAATCTGGAAATGGTTGTAAGTTGACAATTAGAAAATGTGGAAAAATAATCCAAAAGTAATGAAATCTAATAAGTTACACTACATTTTACTGTTAAAGTAATTGAAATAGTTACACTACTATTACACTTTAGATAGGATAACTTATAACTGTAACACATTGCATTTTCAAAGTAACTTTCCCAACACCGGATGCTAGTGGTGCTCTATTTATGTAGCCAATGTAAAGTTTTTGCAGTGTGTTTTTAGTCATTGATGATTTAAGAAACTGTACACGTGCCTTCTTTTTGTTAGTTTTCATGCAAAAGAGGTCCGCTCCTCGCCTAAGCGTCGTTCTGATGGTCGCCTGTCCCGCGCCTCGAGCACAGAGAAGGAAGCCTGCGGAGAGGGCGAGAACAAGAAGGAGGCGGAGGAGAACAAGGAGAATATGCGTCTGGATGAGTACTACAATGACCCAGACAGCTGGAATGAGTCCGTAATCTCTGGTTAGTCTCATGCACTTTCATTTGCTGCTTTTTTTGAATGTCAAAGGCAAATGATTCTGTCTTATTAAATCCCATTCAAAATAAATTAATAAAAATCTTTAGAATATGCTACATGGGCCACTGTAATTATCTAGACAATTTCAGGTACATAGCAGGCATGTTGCTGTGATGTCTCAATAAGGAAAAAGTTTTCAGACAAGCACACAGCATGAATGAAATTCTTCTCGGGTTTCCTGTCAGCGTTTTGTATTTTATTTTGCATTCTATTTTCAATCTGCTTGACCTAGTCTCTAAAAATGTTATTGGTCAGCTGCATCTGTTGGCCTAATTCTGCTGCTGGTCTGGTGCCATCACATGTGGGTCAGCAGAACGCAAACTGGAGAGCGCAGGATAGTGATGGGGTGAAACATGCAGGGGTAAAAATGAAAGAGGGAGGGGGGGGGGGGGGGGGGGGAGATGATCCTTTTCCTAGACCAAACACAGGCACTGGGATGTTGCTGTTTTAATGTATAAAGGGCAAGGCAGTCTAAGGAGATGGACTACAACCATTGTTTCATTCTAATAATAACCTGCACTAAAAGCTTGAGTAGTTTTGAATTTCGAAGAATTTTTTTGAATATCTGTAGAATGGAACTTTATTCGTCCTTCACACTGTTGGTGAGGTTGTCATGATATTTAAGGGCTGTAATTAGATTGTGTGTTGGTACTGTAGATATTAGTGTGTTTTTACTCTATATGCTTGTACAGTGTTTATTTGTTCAGTTTATTATCTGTTTCTTTATTTGTTCATGTGTGAATGCATTGATTTAGTTTGATTTATTATGTGTGTGTTCATGTGTGTGTGTGTGTGTGTGTGTGTATTGGTAAATGGGTGGCATGACCAAAGGGACCCTGCCACGGCGGATAAGAAAGGAGCTTCTGGCTGTGAAGCTGCGTAACCGGCCCAGCAAGCAGGAGCTGGAGGACCGCAACATCTTCCCTGTGCGCAGCGACCAGGAGCGGCAGGAGATCCGGCAGCAGATCGAGATGAAGCTGGCCAAGTAAGACTCACATCCCCATGGCAACTCACAGACCCCACGGACACCCCCCCCCCTCCCCCCCGCCCCGCACACACACACACACACACACACACACACACACACATCTCAACCCCAAGACTCCCTCTTACTCCATCTATTTCCAGCCACCGCAGGTGGAGCACTTTGGCTAAAGGAAGCAAAGGTTGAATCATACTCTACTGCTTTGAGTCATGTGGAGGAAATGCTGCTTATTTGCTTCGCCAAATCTTTCATTCAGCAGACTGTGAGAAGGCAATGCGTTGCATTGTCAACTGTTCTCTCCTTGAGTAGAGCATGAATCAGCACTAAAACTCCCATCACATACTTGTTCCAGACATCCACTAAACCAGCTGATTCTACTTTGCACAACCCTTCAGCTCGATTGATCAGCTAATCAGTGAAATTCCTTCTGTCAAGTGTGCAACACTTTCCCTTTGCAAAGCTGCCAGACATCTCCACCTCTGCCCTTTGATTTACCACCTCTCCATCCCTCCTCTGTATTTATCTCTAATGCTGTTCTTTTTTATTTTTATTTTCATTCATTCTCATCTCTCATCTCTACTTTGGCCTGTCCACCCACACCCGGTATCAGTGCTCTGTTCTTTTCTCCTGTCCTCCCTCTCATATCCCTTTAATCCTCCCCTTCCCCTCATCCCCAGCCCTCCGTCTTCTATCATCACATCTCTTGTCCTCCTTCTGTTCCTCCGCTGTCTGTGCGAGGGCTAGACGATCATTTAATGCCTTGTGTTGGCTGCACATTAAAAATTGTTCTGTTCATTTAAAGAACACTCATCAAGAATAATTGTACCATTTGGCAGGTAATATTTCTTATGGAAATCAGTCTTTTTTCTTTCTTTTGCGCCTCCCTCCTTTTAGCCCTTGTCTTTTTCAACGCTTTCTTTTTCCTTCCCGCTCACACACTACTTTTCCTCCTTTGCTCTCCGTTTTTCACCTTTTCCCTCCCTCTCTTTTTTGGCTCTGACCTGCCTCGTTCTCCACTTTATCCCCGATAAAGTCTTTCTTTTCCTGTATTCCTTGCTCTATCCTGCTTCTTTCTTTCCTCTCTTTTTCTGTCTTTTTCCCTCTTTTCACACTCTCGCTTTTTGCTAGTTTCGCTGGTCTGCCCCAGACTCATAGAGCCTCTCTTTCATAACCTTCCTGCTGTCCTGCCAAATCTGCGTCACTCCCCCATAACCCTCCCCAAAAAAGTCACACACATTAGTCTCTCAAAGTCTCTTGTGTAGCCCTGATTACCAGAACACTAGATCCTCTTCACTCACAGCTAGGATATGTGATGGGTATCCCGGTAGGCAGCTGTTAACACATAAAAACATAATCACAGTGCAGACTTTTTTGTTTTTTTTAATCAATACACTGCCAGTTATTGAGTGCAAGTTGTATTTGATTCACTGTGGCACAGTTCTGGCAGTCTTATGGTCATAGTAAACAAATATTCAGATGTCTTTTTAAATTAAGTATGAAACTTAAGTAATGTGTTTATTTACTTATATTGCAAATGTTTGATGTCAGTTATGTCTGAGAGTGTGATGCCAATAGCATAGTGACACAGTCACTCAGCAAGAGTGATTTGATGGCACCTGGCATTAATGACAAGTGTGCCACTACATATTACCAGTCATGCTGTCTCAAGGAAATATACAGCTAGCTTACATGGCTCGTGTAAGCTATGATTTGTCATTTGAGCTGACGGCTCCTCCAGTCAAAATGACTTTTAATCAGCTGCATCAACAAGTGCCACTGAAACAGGCCAAGACATGTCAGAATTTATTAGGAGAGCTGCTGCGGAGAAAATAACTAATCATGCACAGGTTATATAAATGTGAAATAAGGGTTTTAAGATCCAGTGGCCCTTGGGTCAGTAATTATGTATAAGTGGCTGAGAGTCATGGCCCTGCCTAGAATTATACTTAAAGAGATATTAGTGCCTTTTATCAGGGCATTTAGTCCAGCCACAAGGACAGCAAGAGAGAGGATGACCTTTATTTTATAATATATTTTTAAAAGTGGCAGAGATAAAAAGTAGAATGCCAACATCTAGGACGGCATTTTAAAAAGCAATTCAAAAGATAAGTGGAAGTATACTTTTTAGTAGTTTAAGTCCGTGTCCCATGTAATTGGTCCAACCAATTGTTTATTGATTAAGTCTGTGATTATTAATATTCTGCTGTTTCCCAATGGCAAGTACCCAAACCCTTTTTACAAAGTGAAAAATAATGTTCAACCTCTATATGAAGTCCAGAATATGCTCTGTTGAGGGTAACGGAATAGAGTAGTAGAACAAAGTGTGGATCCCTGTGTTGTTGTAAGGGCTGAGAGGTATCAGTGCATTGCTAGAGGGCACTGGGTTTCTGTGTCTGAGCACGCTCAATCAGACACACAATAATAAATAAATGGAGCCTGGGACAAATAGAGCTTTACCCAACATAAAGTCATTTCAGATTAAAGTGGTATGCTAGGTTTCCATATAAAACAGAGAGCAGATTTGGAGGCACTTTAACCCTAACGTTACTTGAATAGTCAATAGGCAAACAAATATAAAAGTGGTGCATTTGGAAGAGGACTTTCTAATCAGAAAACATGTTGTTGTTGTTGTTGTCCCTGTAACTGATGTTCCCCTTCGGCCATCCAGCCCACCATTGGGGGGTGCTAGACTGTAGCCCACACACTGTAGCTAGACACATAGCCCACACACTGGCTTTTTCTTTCCATAGATGATTGTGTTATCTTTCTTTCTTAATGACTGCTGAAAGCTACTGGAGGAGAGGATGGTAATCCTGTTTGTAGAATAAAATAATGTTATTTGGGATCCGTTTCAGGGATTTGTGAGGATTTAGTACTCGATTGGTTGCGTTTGTATTGATCACTGCCTTACAGTAATGTAAGGACATTATAAGCACACAAGCTTATGCAATGATCCAGTAGGGTTATGTTGTGATATGTTGTGATATGTCTTCATATTGATCTTATTGTGGTAGAGCTATTTTTTTTAAAGAAAGATATTTTAGAAAACACTAACAGTCTAATTAAAAGGTTCTGAGACGTACAGCGTTTTATACTCATTTTTAGGTTGAAACACACAACTTATAGATTCCTGAAATGGAAAGGAGATCGACCAGTCATGTGGATAACATATTTCAGTTCAGCACTGTCCTCTGCTGCATTACAGAGACCTACAGACCTATGCTCCCTAAGCAGCCTTTGCTGTAAGCAATCAATTTATTTCCCAAATTAACCTCCTGTCAATTAAGTACACCAGTGGGAATCAGCCTGCCACTGGCTGGGCTATTTCTGGCCCGCCAGCGCTGTTTGCTCACACACTGTAATTGCTGAGTGCAGGCTGATGCTGGCTGATGCTCCTGCCCCACTATTTGCTCAGTGGAGTCAGTTTGGCTTGTGTAGGGAGTCCTCAGCCATGGCAATCGAGCACTTGCTTATTTTCTCACCGTAGCTTATTCTCTCTTTTCTTCTTGTCTTTCTTTCTTTCTATTGTTTTCATTTTCACTCCCTGCATGTTTTTCCTCTGATCTGGAAAATGGGTGCAATGAAAAATTAAAAGGTGGACCTCTTGCCTGCAACTTCCCAGTCGGGAGCTTTGCATGTTTTAAGAATGAAGAAAATAAAAGGAGAAAATGGGGCCATGAACACAACACCCCCCCCCCCCCCCCCCTTCCACCACCACTATCAACTCAAGCCACCACCCCCTACCAGCACCACCTCTTCAAGGCCCCTAACCCTTCCTCCTCCTCCTCTGCATCCCCTGCTGTGTGCCAGGGCGCCCTGGATGTGCAGTGAACGGTGAGCCTCGCTCCTGCTGGGCCAGTTCCCTACTGCGCAGAGCCAGTCCGTACATGATCAGGTCACAGGCAACTAATTAGAGAAGGATTACAGAGAGAGAGAGAAAGGGAGAGAGAGAGAGAGGGAGAGAGAGAGAGAGGGAGGGAGCAAGAGAAATCAAGTATGTGGTGCCTCCTCAAAAGCTGCTAAAGTTCTATAGAGACCCCTGAGGTGCTGTTTTATCACGCTGCAGGTATCCGATAAAGACATGAGCAATTATAGTAGGGCTTGTCAAACATTTGCTCTGTATAAGGAGAGAGGGATCAGGTGGAATACTACAAGGATCATTCCATGCGTGCACACACACACACACACACACGCACGCACGCACGCACACACACGGTGTAAGAAGGAAACCATGCATGCATACACACACAACTGGGATAGATACCAATATACAGTACAATGTATACAGTAAACACTGAGATTATTCATCTCAGGCCCAGAAAACACATTTTAATGAAGTTGAAAAACACAACATCAGGTTTACTTATCCAGGACAAGTCTCTGTTCATGACCCATGTTGATGTTTATAAACATAACAGCATAGACATACAAACAGGGTTGAGCTACACATTCTTACAAAGCAAAGGGTTGTGGTGTTTCTGTCTGTCGGTGTTGTTCTCATAGTATGATGCAGATGTTGTTAAGACTTCAAGTACTAACGAAATAAGGCAATATGGAAGCAAAAAGACGGCGGTCGCAAACTTTTGCCTTTGCTTGTTGAATCTCAATGTGCATCAGCCTTTAGGCTCAACATGCCTTGCTTGTCTCATAGTTATTTATTTCGTATTACACACACACACAGACAGACAGATATCATGTGGTACTGTGGCTCATCTCTCGTGATGTTTTTTACGTAACCGCACCCATGGCATTTTGCATCTGGGTGCTAAGCTAAGTTGCCCTGTGACTTGGCGCTGGACCAGATTAGTGCCCATTATTTTTGGGAGCTCCCCACAATTTCTCAGCACGAGTCAAGGCCATACAAAGCACTCAAGGCATCTCCTGACTGGGACTAGCCTGTTTTCTTCTCCGTCTGTCATGTGAGACACGTGGACCTGCACGAGTGTGGCCAGCCACTCACAAAGGACACCTCGGGAAGTACAGTTGGGCTCATCCTGCAGAATACAGCTGAAAGTGCACATGTTACATCCACAAGGTTACCCAGTTACATGGCCACACATTTTAGTGAGTGGCTCGCTCTTTTTTGGAAATAGTGTGTAGTAGATTCAGACTCACCACACTGACAGCATATTGGTAAGAGGAAGCTCTGTATACCTCATAATGACCCTTATTCTCCCTTCTTTGGCTTTATAATCTGTTGGTTCTTCATTGTTTTAATTATATATATACTGTGTATACTTTGTTGTCAGTTATAACTTTGTTTTGTCATGTTCATTTTTCTGGAACCTCTTCACTTCTTTTAATCTTAGCTTTTGTCAGTCTTCAAAAGTTTTTTTGCATACAACAAACACATTAAAGTCCTGGGTAGTGCAGTACAGACAGCACAGAGGCTTTTGGCCTCTGTGTGTGTGCCTCCACATGTACATGTGTGGAGGGCCTCTCTGTGTTATCACAGGTGACCTGCAGCCCCCTCCCCAGCGCCCTTCACTCCCTGCTGCTTCTAGGGGTTGCGTCAGGGAGAGAGGGGGTGGGAGGGGTGTCGGGCCATTGCCAGGGTGTCCTGTGTGATAATCAGCTGGGCTCCGTAGCACCCTGCCGCGAAGACAGCCGAGAATGAGGCAAGAAAACAAACGGCCAGCAACAGGGTCCGCCACAGACACACAGCTTACGTAAAGCCACAGACCCCATTGCGTAACATGTATGCAGATACATACAGTTCAGACATGCATCCAAGCACTCACACGCACGTAGACTGTGCACACAAATGTATGTGTGGTCAAATACGGCGGCCAGCGTCACTTGCACATTCATAGGCACACATACGCACACATAATACACATGCTCATTCACATACTCTCTCACATGTACTGTATAGATATGTAATTTTTTCTCTCCCTTCTGATATACGCAGACAACCAAGCATCCATTTACAGTACAGTACACACACACACACACACACACACACACACATATTTATATGAAGACAGCAGGGATCTCTGATGGAGTTGATGAAACTCATTACACATTATGCCCCCACCCCCACTACCTCTCCCCGATCATGCATTTGATCAGTGGGTTCAGGACGGGCCAGGGTCCTGCCCTCACATCTAACCACTGCTGTATGGGAGACATTGATCACATCCGTCATGTCCATCCCTCGTTTCAGGTCAGGGGGATGGGGCCAATGTAAATATTTTCCCTGGTGTGACGCAGTGAACCCCCCCCAAGGCCAGAGAATAAAAACTATTCCAGTGAGTGCAACTTCCAGGTTGTATGTGAGGGTACAGGAGGTGATGTATAAATTGTTCCACTGGTATATGCGGTCACAATTGATTACATTATGAATGCCCTGCACCGCTCTTTATCTCTGGGCTGTACAGTCATGTTTACATTGTTGTTTGGCCTTCATTCATTGCTTTATCACTTGTTTTTCCTTGCCTATTGATTTTCCTTGCCTATTGAGTTTGGGACATCTTTGAACATCCATTGATCTGTTGTATTTATGAAGTTGGACCTTTTAATCAGTGGTGCTAGTCATGGGGTTTCCTATGTTGACATCTTGATTAGTGCTCACCTGATTGGTCACAGGCCAATTATCCATATTATTTATCTATGGGAGACTCACAACACTGTGATGGTCTATCACAGTAATTCAAAAGGGCCATGGTGCAAACATGTTTATGTCTTCCATTTCCCTGAAGTTTACCTGAAGTGTCATGTTTAAAGACATGATAAAAAAAAATAGCCAAAGCTTGGGTTGTTCAGTAGCAAACATGCTACAAATTCCAGTGTGTTTATGAGTTGTTTATATGTATGTTGTTACCAGTTTCTATTTCTGTGACAGTAAGTGGACATTACCATTTAAAATTGGATTGGATTCACAGGAAAATAAGTCCTGTGTTTATGTATGTCTGTGTGTGATGGGGGTCATCTGTCACCACTCTAAGAATTCTGTCAGTCAACCGGTCTCCCAAGGAGTGTAACTGAATCTCCTCAGCTTGCGGCTGCTGCTGGCTTAGCCGGATAAGAGACATGTGGGTACAGGTGCAGAGGCACTCTGCGGCTCCGCTCACAGCAGGAGGCTGCTGCCCATGCCCTCAGTATGCCCCCCTCCCCCATCCGTGCGTCGACAGACGGACACAGGTAGACGCGGCCAGCTGATGGCATGGAGAACTCACCCTTTCATGTGCTAGGATATGATGGCAGTGTGGTGTAGTTAACTGTCACCACCACTCAGGTCCCGACTTACTATCTGCTGACGTGAGTTTGGTGAAGTGATGGCAAGGGAACATAAACTAGGAAAGATCCCAGAAACGGTTTTACTGACCTTTGCTCTTTGCTCTGTGTGTGTCTGTCACCTTTGTTGCCTATTTTATTTTCCTGGTATGACACTCATTTTTTTGTTACATCAGTGGAAGTTAGTCCAAGTCAGACAACGATTCCAATACTCTCATATGTCTGTATAATGCATTCTGGGGAATGTTAATGAAGTGAGCATTCTTTTCCAACAAACAGAAAACAGCAGTATATGAAATAGAAATGGAATGAAACCAGTTTTCGCGCGAGTGTTTATGCTACAGTGAGTGCTGTAGTTGTGAGCCCATTGAATAGAGTGGAGTGTCCATGCTGTGGTCCAAACCCAAAATTAGATCTCTTGGCTCTGCAGAGAGAACAATTTCACACTCGTATGTCCGTGTGGATGAGAAGGGGAGGCGGTGTTGTCCGGCCAGCCGGACTCCCTCCTGTCCTCCTCGTGTCAGAGTTAAAAGGTGTTGGAGGGTAGGCGGCAATAGGAGCGTCCTGGACATGAGGAGGCCAGTGTGTGATTTTGTGTGTATGTGTGTGTGTTGGGAGGGTGAAGTACAGACATCAGTTGGGTGAGTTGTGGGGGTTTGTTAGGAGTTTGGGGCCGGCAGAGAGTGTTAGCAGCTGTGTGTCTCCACATGTACCCTGTCCTCAGAGAGATGCAACAGATCAACAAATCGAGCATCTGCAGCTGAGCAAAAGCAGACCATGCAGGGACATTCAGAGTCTTTAGCCCCAAAGTGATTGGTGAGAAAGAGAGAGAGAGAGAGAGAGGGTGAGCTAGATAGCACAGCAGAGTATCAGGCCGAGACCCTGCCACAGAGATTAAAAAGTTAAAAAGAATAAAAAAAATAATAAAGGATAGAAAATGAAAATAGTTTTAAAATAAGGACTTTCCCAAATTCACAAATCTGTAACCTACAAAATGTGATCCTATACATCCAGCAAACAGAAGCACTCCTGTATTACAATAGTTACTATTATGAGCCACCAACGAGTGCTCTGAAAACTAGAATGATGAATGATCATACCTTAATCTGAATAAATTAATCATTAAGAGAAAGCATCGGAGAAAAGTTTAGGTCACTGTCAATGATGATGCCAAGATTTTTAAAAGACTCTTTTGCTTTAAGCCCTTTAGTTTCAAGGACAGAGGAAATTTTGAGCATTGACTCCTTCTTTCCAAAATAATTACTTCAGTTTTGTCTGTGTTAAGCTGGAGGAAATTGTGTGACATCCAGTTGTTAATTTGGTCCAAGCATTGATAGAGACATTCAAGGGGGGCAAAGTCATTAGGTGACGAAGCAAGATAAATCTGGGTGTCATCAGCATAGTTATGATAAGAGTTGTTCATGATGGGAGCATGTAAAGGTGAAAAAGCAATGGTCCAAGGATTGACCCCTGGTTGACACCACAGGTCAATGACATGGGTGTGAAGTACAGTTGCCCATGGCAACAAAGAAACTTATGTAAGTTACTTTAGTTACAAAAGTAAGTATGATTTTAACCATTTGAGAACTATACCAGAAAACCTAACCCAGTGTCGATGTAGCTGTATGTTGTGATCAACAGTATCAAAAGCAGCGCTGAGATCTAGTAACACCAAGACAGATGTTTTGCCTTGTTACAACTTTAACAAGCGCTGTTTCAGTGCTGTGATTAGCCCGGAAACCTGACTGGAACTTATCCAAACAACAATTAGATGTCAGGAAAGCGGTTCATTGATTGAATACTATTTTTTGCAATTATCTTTCCAATGAATGGTAGATTTGATATTGGCCTGTAGTTTTTAAGCACTGAAACATCCAGATTATTCTTTTTCAGCAGTGGTCTAACAACTGCTGTTTTTAGTGATTGAAGAAAATGAACTGGAAAGAGAACCCTCCTGGCTCTGCTGGCCTCCTGCTTCCCATCCCCGTCTGGACCCACGCTGGCTGACTGCGGAGGAGGCTTGTTGGGTCAGGTTATTGCCGGCCAGAGCTCCAGGGAGGAATTAGACTTTGGGCTCACTATTTATGGCTCATTCTGTTCCTCTCTCACCTGAGATGAGACTGGGCACCTACTTTGCAAATGATTTCCCAGGAAACGAGAATATATACTGCCCCATACCAGATTATTATTATTTTTCTTAAACTGTACCTTTATTTTACCAGGGATTAAAATTACATTCGGATAAGTAACCTTAAACAAGTGTGCCCTGGCCAAAAATGGCAGGAATAGTTTCAAATGTTAAGATCTAAATTTTAAGATCCAAAGCATCACTTTGGTCTTCTCAGCATTAAATGCAAGCCTCAGTTGCTGAAACTGATCTTGCACTTTGTCAAAATCCTGTTGCAGATGCCTTTTAACTGAAGCTGCACAGCAATAAAAACAGTATCATTAGCAAACAAAATGGAAAGACGCATGCTGGTCATCTTCCCCGACACAATTAATAAAATGTAAAACAGGATTAAGTAAATAATATAGTGTAAAAAGGGCATAACAGGAATATCAGAATAACAGGGATATCAGATGCCTACTGTAGCTTGCTACGGAATGTCAGCCGAGCATCAGTGAGTTTGGCTTGGTAGCAGATATGTTTAACTAATTTCACTCTTGTTAAACTCAGATATGTTGAGAGATCTGTGCAGGATAGATACCTTAAGTAGTCTATTGGTGTAATATTTTGGGTACTGAGTATTTGAGAGATTTTCACCTTTTAGCCAGATGTGTGGTGTATGCTCAAAAGTAAATATAGCCCCTATAATGATGCAGTAATGTGCAGTGTTTAAAAATAGTTAACACAGTTCTGTTCTAAAACTCCAAGATCCATGCAGTGCAGACCATTGTTCACACATCTTCCTTCTGCAGTAGTTTATTCTCATGATTTATGTGCTGCACTTTTACTGGTTGAGGTAATGGTGACCAGGGTATTGATTTATTAAACTCATCAACCTTGTGTGTGTGACAGGTATCATGGGTCTGATCTGCTCTTGGAGGTTATTGTGTAACACGGTTACTGTAAAATAGTAAGGCTCTGTAGTCGTGCCAGATTGCACCAGAATGCAGTGCAGTGGGTGGGACTTGTCGCGGGGAAACCCCCATCGCCGCGCTAAAAATAGCCCTTGCAACGTCGGCAACCGTGGCTGAAAAACTGCGGCAGAATCCCTGGATCGATGCTCTACGTCACATTGCCTCTGTTGCTACCTCGGCTTTGCCAGATAATTGCATCCTGCCCCCCCCCCTTCACCCCCACTCCCATTCCCTCTCCCCCTCTCTGCCTTACATTGGCCACACCAATCCGTCCACCGCCCACTTTCCATCCTTCCACTTCATCCATTGTTGTGGCAGCGCTACCCCCCGGTTTACCGCAGCAAATTGATTTCCTCTCTTCAGGGTGGGTGGGTGGCTGATCGTTTGATGGCCATCTACCCAGTTCCCCCGGCGGTCCTGACCTTACTATTAATAGCACTGCAAGACTGTCCGAGTGCCGCGCCACGCTCCTATTGGAGACGGGCTGTTGCTAAAGATAGCTCAGAGCAGGCTGCTGAATTATACATGGAAAGGCGCACACACAGACACCCACTCACTCTAATGGCAGCATCCCCCACAAACCCTTGGGTAGGAGGGGTAGGAGGAGGAGGCAGCGAGCATTTGTAGTTTAAGGGGGGGGTGAACTAAGTGGGGGAACGTGTTTTGGGGGCTGCAGCATGTGATGGGGCGCTCACGCAGACTGACAATGAGGACAGCTGGGCTTTCACGACTGAAGGCTGTCACCACAGTGGAGCAGCACCCCGATGGCAGCACCCTGATGGCAGCCTGAGTGGGGCAGAAATAGATGGCGCCCACACACAGCTGCTCAGTTTGGGTCCTCACACATTTACAAAAACACATACACACACACACACACACAAAGATGTACACGTATTCACACACAAACACACAGACACACTGGTTAATTTAGGAGATGCTCACAGCAACAGCAGCTAGTGTAAATTGGCTGTTGCATTCACAGAATTCTGACAGTGGGCATTTTAAGACACATCTTAATTAGGTTTCAGCTCCAGCTTGGGCTTTTGCTGCCATCAGCACACACGCTGCCTTTTCACCAAGCAGAGATATGGTATAGGGTTCTGTTTCTTTTCTCCAAGCAAAGATTCAGTATAGGGTTCTGTTTCTTTTCTCCAAGCAGAGATTCGGTGTAGGGTTCTGTGTCATTTTTCCAAGCACATATTCAGTATAGGGTTCTGTGTCTTTCTACCAATCAGAGAATCAGTGTAGGGCTCTGTGTCTTTCTACCAAGCAGAGATTCAGTATAGGGCTCTTTGTGTTTCTACCAAGCAGAAACACAATATAGGGATCTGTGTCTGTCATATGTCAGTGTAATTTCGCTCTCTCTCTCTCTCGTCTGTTTAAGAAGAAATCTTTTCAAAGGCAAAATCTAGTAACGTGTAGTGTTTGACTAATAAATGGGATTGATAATAATGTGGACTGCAATGTATGTCATGATCATTTGCATGTTTGCCTTGAATACACACTAATTAGCATTTTGAACTCAGAAGCAGCAGAGTTTGCTCAGAAGCACCAGATTGACTAATCAGGGCTTGATACCAGACCTTAACATCTCCACTGCTCACGACTCCACCATGCTTGTGCTGGTGCGCCATGGAGGGCTTGTCTTGAGCAACACTTAGTGCCACACGCAGTTGCTAGGCAACCTCGACAGGTCAATAATGGCTTACTGTTGTCCCAGTGTCACTGCAGACAAGTGAAGTCTATTGTGACTGAAATATGAATTTCACATGTTGTTGGGGGTTCCATTTCTCTATCCTCGGCCTTCAGGAAGAGGACTGTACACAAGCTTTGTCCTTCATTCGGCTTGGGCTTAGCTGTTTCCTGTCAGGTCTGTGAAAAGGTACTTTCTGCCACCATCACCCCCCCTCCTTCCTCTACTTGTTTTGTTGCGCTTTTGAGTGTTAAGCATTAGCTGTCCAGAACAAATAGGTAGGCCTCCCCAAGATGAGTGTACAGAACATGCTGCTTCCATTTAGATTGAGTGTTCTCTTGTCAAGGCCCAGATGGGGAGGGCGATGCTAGGCTCGATTGGGAACATGCGTTGGCTGGGATCATTGGATCCCCAGTTCTTTATTGTATTAGGCAGCCATTAAAAACGCCTCCGTGGTCTCAGAGCTCATTGTCTTTCTCATTTGTTTTTTTTTCCACTTGGTATTCTCATCCTTACTCTTTCAGGGTAGTTCCCTTGCACACAAGGGGGTTTGGGGTGCATTTAGAGGAAGCAGGATGACACACAGCTGTGCTCATTCCCTTTTGTGTTTCCTGTGATGCAAGAGAATTATGATGACCTCTTTATGAGGCCATAGTATTAAGAAAGGGATTTCTTTCTCTTTTATGCATGTTTGTGACAGTTGAAAGACAGTTGAAAGTGGCAGAAATTTCCCTATTTTTATAATATTGGTGCTAATAGCCACAAACACCATATCTGGTATCGGACGCTGACGTTATCATTTCCACAACAGCTCAGTTCCGTGTTCCTCTGTCATGTTTTAATGAAGCTTACCAGGAATTAGCCTAATATGAAGCAGCCTCCATATTCCCAGTGCTGAAGCATGCCTTGGCAGAGACACTGAAGTGAAGAGAATAGCGTAGGCACTGGTTATCACCAATCCGCAGGCGTCATTGAAATCACCAATGTCTCCCAAATTACATGTTGTCCCCATGGGTCGCTCTCTGCCCCCGCACTGAAGACATCACTTCTGCCATGCGCTTATAAAAGACAAAGGCGGCCTATGGGGCATAGAGAGTTAGAGGACGTGTGATTAGATGGTTGAACACAAGGGAAGGACAGAGTGGGTTCCTGCTTTTATTCCACCCTTGCTAATCTGCTTCCATGTGTCATTGGATATCTGCTTATTAAGGCAATGCTGAGCGTGTGTGACAGAGAGCCAGACTTCATTTTCACCCGATTGCATCACCTTATGTGCTTGCAGTTCAGGGCTGACAAATTGAATAGCCAAATGTGATTTAATATTGGAGGTCCTAACAATTTCCATGTTATGCCTAAACAACAAACCACTCTTTGTTATAGTAATAATTCAATAATCAAATGGTAATAAGTAATTACCAGTACATTGTAGTTATGAGATTTGATTGTAAGACTGTAGTAATAAAATGGTAAGGTCAAGTTATAATTTCCATTATAATTTTCAGAGTTCATTTCCATAGATAATTGCTACAATATTCCTGATAAATTAGTACTGGAACTTACCATTTTGTTACTTAATTTTAAGTCTTACCATCAAATCTCTATAACAACAAAGTAATTCCTTCTTATCGTAATATTGTTATTGACACAACAATTAGCGGATTAATATTTAGAAATAAGTCAGTAATTGTTCCGTTATTATTCAGCATTATTAAGTATTGTGAGTAATTATGATTTGTTTCCATGATTTTACCAACTTATTACGCATTTTAAAAGACTTTCTTATTACCAGTATACAGTGTTACTCCATTATCATCCCAATACAGTGCTACTGTGGAATTGATCCCGTTAAGATTGTCTTCTTGGTAGGCGTTTTTACCAGATCCAATCAATGTGAGTACACAGCTAGGATGCTGTCAGTATACCCAGGCTATCAGTCTAGGGGTGATCCGATTTTTGTTTGTTTCGTAAGTCTGAACACCTCCAGCAACCAGTCATTTCTCTTTGGCTAATGGCCAGACACTGTACAAGTGTAGAAGGAGCTGGTTTTAATACCGGGCTGTAATCATGTGTGAGAAAATAGGACCCCAGCACTTTATTGTGTTTTTAATGAGAGATCTTACAGTTAGTGTGTGTTTTTAATGGATGCTGTAGTTGTCATTTAGGGCCAATTTATAGCCACATCTAGATGTGATTATCTAGATGTATACACAAGAACACTGATATGTAGTAAGATCTTTTCTGATGCGTGTGACGACATAGGAGCTTGTGAAAGTATACCATATGACCTGCATATGACCTGCGTTTACCCTGCACTGTAAGTACGTGTGTGAGCTTGTGTCCATAGCAATGTTTTGAATTGACTTTGAATCAGCCCTTAGTGGGTCGGTCTGTGGCCCTGTATGTGGCTATCTATGCTTTGCCACGGGGTGTGGTTTCTTTTCAGATGTGTTTCAGATTTATTTGTCTAGTACCTTATTTGGTGCATACTGTAACTGTGAACTCTTTAAAGTCTGTTACTGACAGGGAGTGTGACTGGCATGGGTGGTTTTGAAGTGGGCATCACGTTGGCCCCTCAGCAGGGAACCAGGAGACAGAGACAGTCACACGCTCCTAACCCCTCTGATCTTACTCATGCTGGGCCAGAGTAAATGGCAAATCTGGGGTCAGACCAGGGGCTTTGATGAATTATTGAGGAATGCTTAAAATATTACAAACAGACGACCTTTCCTTTAAGCCATCGGGTGTAGCACCTGTACCACATACCTGGCTATGTAACCTGCCAAGAAAGGGGAAATGTATTCAAAACATTTTAAAACTCACTGACAGCTTTTTATGACACTATTTCAAATGGTCATGGTTTCTTTGAAATGTGTTAGTTGTGGGCTTAGAATATAATGATTCATTGCTTCATTAGGTCACATGAACGGAAGCTGTTGTCGTCTCTGACTTGGGTAGACATGCAGGTCAGCGGTGAGGAAGCACCCAAACGTACTGAAAGCACACCATGACCTGAAGAGCAGCCAGTCAGGACGGAAGAATGAACTCAGACAGTGGTAATGGGCCCTGGCAACTGCAGCCCTTAGGCAATGCCCACTTGCAACAGGAAGAAGGCACACATACATTGAGACGCATAGACACATGCAGTACATGTGCACAGAGTAACACGCGCGCACACACACACACACAAACCCACACACATTTACCTCTTTTATTATGATATATATTATACTTTCTCGCATACCTGCATACAGAAATGCATTTAACCACAAACATTCAAACACACTTTCTCACACAAACAAAAACACACACACACACACACACACACACACACACACACATGGACCAGGACAGGATGTCAATGTAGATGTAGAACATTAGGCCACAGCTCAGTGGGCATTTTCGGTCCACAGCCCACGAGTCCTGACTTATCAAGCCCTCTCTATGACGGCTGCCACTGCCCTGACACTGCCATCTCGGCCTGCTTCTTGGTGCCAGCTCATTGCTTTGACACGGCGATGGCTCGACCCACTCGCCTACCCACTTAAGACTTTATTGTCCAAGCTGCCCTGCCTTGGCGCCGTTCCCCAACCATCAGAGATTTTGGGGAGGTTTTTTTGGACTTTATCGATGTATCGACTACACACAGTATGTGTTCACTGTAAAGTTTTTTTTTTTTTTTTTTAATAAAATACCACTACTTTTATATAGTATACTCATGCTACTTAGTGCAATGTTATCTCATTAGATAGCACAGTATAGAGAGGGAAATGGGTTTCAATGCCATTTGGTGAAGTGATGAATCACATACAGACTACTGTAACTATAAAATGGTGGATTTGTCCGTATGTTAGCTAACTTTCCTCAGGTTTTGACATTTACCTCTGCGTGGGAGTTTATTGAGTTGAGCAGACCCTAGGGTGAGGATGCCTTGATCTAAGATAAAAAGAGAGGGCACACACACACACAAACTCACACACACACAGAGACGCAATCTGCACCTTCTGTGCTCTTGATCAGCTGTACTTACTTTGTCACAAAGAGTCCATTCTGGGCGCCCTCACACAGCTGATCCTTCTGGCAGGATGACCTGCTTATTTCAGATTGCCGCTCCCAGGTGTCCACAGTGCACACCTCACATTTCCAGGAGAAGCGCCAAAAACTCCACCTAAAAATAACATGCACTCATTTTGAACTGTGACGTATCTGTTTTTTTTTTTTTTTTTTTTGTCCTTCACCCTCGTTTTTTTTTAATCAAAAAAAGAAATTAAGTTGTTTCGTCAGAGCTCTGTCCATAGACAAGATGTCTGTGTCCTGGCCCCCCTCTGGTTGGCATAAATCATCTTGTCTCTCCACTCTGTCCCGGCCCTGTCGTGAGGCACCACCTCTCCGTCCAATCACCCTCTCGCAAGTCGACGACGTGACACGCTGTTCGATAAACTGATGCGTCTCCCTAATTGGGATGCGTCACTTAGGAAGATGGGCGCAAACATATCTGTGTGTCTGTGAGTAAGGGTGGAAAGGAGGAGGGGTCGATCTACACACAGCAGCCCGGCCAACCAGTTTGCCATTCTAGGAGATAAATGAGTATGCTCCCCACCCTGCCACAAACCTTGTTGAGTGCTGCTATCGCACGTGTCCTTGATTGTGAACCGCCGCTGTTTTGTTTGGACTGAAATGACTAAGAGCTCTCATGCACGTGAAACTGAAGAGCAACGTAAATGCATGTTGCACTTCAAAACAGTAGTTCATGCACTGTAACTTTAGTGTGGTTGCAAAAGGGGAAAAACAATGAACAGAAACAATGTGGCAATTAAATGTGTGAACAGACTACATACCACACTATTTCCATCAAGTGGTGAGGGTTATGAACACTGAGACAAAAATAACCTAAACCTGTGGCTTTCGCACTATTTTTCTTTTACTTGTTTTATTCGTTTTCTTTCACATGCAGATAGACACACACTCTCACACATGCATATTTGTCACACACTCATCACATTATTTAGTCTTTTGAAAAGCAAAACAAACAAAACCTTTTCATAGTTGGAGGTTTCAAAATAGAATTGAAATGTTTGAACCCGACCCCACCCAAGGCTTGTGAAATTCTAGGATGCATGAGGTGTGGTTCTCTCCTTGGAATCTCATTCAGCTGAAGCATTTAAGCCATCCTTTCCCATTAAACACCACTGTAGTTGTCACAGTGGGATTATTAATTTCATTGGGCTCTTTCAGATAGGCTATATCCTCAGTGAGCTGAGGATTAAAACAGAAATGCTGCATATGTTAACAATAAAATTGTAAATTCCTCATGGTCCCCCTCACCGTATTTTCCCATATCACTTTTCTAGGCTATGAGAATATTTTTTTGCAGATTGAGCATTGCTTCACTGCGCTTTATTTAATAACGTGTTGGCTAAAAGATCTAATGAGTACCCTATGCCACACTCCTTTTACTATCATGGAATTTTAAGATTTGTGGTTAAAAAATATAATAATATATTTTTATAGGCTAATAATGAATGGAATAGACCTTCTGTTGCATCCATTGCCCATATCTGCTAATTGGCTATAGCTTTGTTCATAAATTCCGAATGTTTTTTAAGCCAAAATATAGTAACAGAAACGCCAAGGCATGTATCGGTATAAGCGCGGAGAATCCTGAAGCTTGAATTCCCTGCAGCAGCATTTCTAGAGGGTTTTACGGAGCGTGCGTGAGGAATTCTCGCGGAACGCCCCCCTCACAAATTATGCAGAGGAGAGAAAAAGGAGGCTGGCTTCGTAGTACCACGCCACTCTCAGCAGAGCAACACAGTTGCGAGGCAGACTATCGAGAAGACTACTCATGCATGAGACTCCTTCCAGCATAGTTACCTGTCGATCGGACCAGTAGCCCATACGGGATTACTATTCTACGACTGATATCAGCGGCTAGTAGCCTATACGTTTACATTTAAACTACTTTGAAGTGTTCGTTCCGCTGAATTCTGAAATACTGGTTTGATAAAAGTGGGATGTGGACAAGCATCCCAAAAGAACATGTTTTTTTAAAGTATATGAATTACAGTTTGCTTACGGAGGAAATCTAGATTTTTGCCTGATGTGGAGGTTTTTACGAGTCAGACATCACAGGCGGTGTATAGATCCGAGATGGGACACTTTTAGAATATGCACATCGGCGCGTTGCTCATTCAAGCGCAGGCAATCAGTCTGCTAATCAGAGAATTGGAGAGACTTTGGGTGGGAAACTGAATGAAAAGATGGTCCAGAACGTGATTCTGGTCTTCTTCCGTAGGAGACTGAGCCAGAGACCGGCCGTCGAGGAGTTGGAGAGCCGGAATATCCTCAAACGTGAGTATTTCTTCCCCGGATCTATGCATTTCGTGCTTTGACAGACCTGGGGTTTCCTACATTATTGAAGGCACTTTGGCTTCTCGCGAATGTTACACTGAAAGAGGCTCTTTGATTAGTTTAAGTTCATTTCATTAAAGCCTACTTGTTGATAGTTTTAATCACTGAAAAATAAAAAATCATAACTATAATAGGTCTACTTTATTTCAAAGTTAAATATGTTTCTATTAGCCTACTCAGTTACTATTGTAAATTGATTTAGGCCTATCAATTACTTTTAAAATGTATTTTTGAAGTTTTGTTAAATAAAAAAAGGCAGCTAACTTAATAATTTCTAAGTAAATCACACTGTAAAAATTCAGTTTGTATATTTAGAAATATACTTATGGACATTTACTTAAAAAATAAATAAATAAATAAAGTCCATATTTGTCATTTGAGCCTTTAGTGTCCTGCAGCCTCAGATGACCATGTGCTTCAGTTGCTGTTTACTGACTGGATTCCTCCATTCATTGCTGGTCAGGTCCCATCACCTGTGTCCAGACTCAAGCAGCTGTTTCTCTTTGGCAGACTCTTGGCATGTGTGTCTGTCACCCTGTCATACCACAGATTTACTTTTAGTGCTAATAAACCCAATCCCCATAGTATAACACACATCACGGGACAGTTGTGGTGTATTGGTTTGGGCTTTGTGCTTGAAACCGAAGGGTTGCCAGGTTGTACCCCCACGGACCACGGTTGAATTGCCTTTGGGCAAAGCACCTAGCCCTTCACTGCGGCCCTTGCTACTGTAGCAGGAAGCCCACTGTTCTGGGTCAGTGTGTGCTTTACCTCATTGTAACTGTCACTGTCTATGTCTCTTTTACCATTTTACAATTGAGACTTGAGTATATACTTAAACTATACATATACAGCCCCTCAAATTTAACTGGCATGAATTCACTTAATTATTGTTATTTTATTGTTATTAAACACAACAATTGAACTGGCATGAATTCACTTAATTGTGTTATTTTTGCCAGTAACGTTTTTATAGAATCACAAACTAAATTACGACCTACTCATTGCTTACGTGGTAAGCTAAATGGCAAAGTTTTCTGGACTCTGCGGTCAGGCCAGTCAACCCAGGTGTGGCCTATATCTGTGACAACACCGCGCCTTGTCTGCTGTAGGAGGTCATTGTTTAGGGTCTGAGTCAAAGCATGACCAGCTGCTTTCATTCAACTGTTTCTGAGAGAGGTCTAAAAGAAATGGCAGATTAAAAATTAGCCATTATGTTTTTGTGTGAATATGTTTGTATGTGTTAATTGTTATGCATGAAACCTGTGTGTGTGTGTGAGAGAGAGAGAGAGTCTGTGTGTGTTTGTATGCACATGTGCGAGACATCTGCCATGTGTACTTTCTCAAGTTCCCGATGGCACAGTCTGTATTTAGATAATCCCGCTCTTAAAAGGCACTGTGAAAAAAAGTGAACGTAAGACATGGAGTGATTCTGTCCCATTCAAAGTAAGAAAAAAATCTGATGATATCAATCTCATCCACAACCCATCTAGAGGGTTGTGGATGAGATTGATATCATCAGATTTTTTTCTTACTCTCTCACACACTCTTTACCCCAGATAAACAGACAGACAGCCCACCCCCCACTGCACCCACAACTACACATACACAGACACAAACACTCAAACACACCCTTTTCTAGATTTCAGAACAGTTCTCAAAATGGGACAGCTGTCCAGTGCAGATGTCAAAGACTGCAGCCCTGTCCAGTGTCAGACACCATAAGCCTGAGTGCCCTCTGCTAATCCCACAGAGGCCACAACGGGACACAACCTACTCATGTCTTCATTGGTGTCGTCTGATGAGTCAGGGAAAAAGTGATGGTGATATTGAGTTGTCCATGAACATGTGTCCCTGAGATCTGTTGTTTGTTTTGTTTGATGGACATGCATGACTTTTGCTTTCTGAGTGTGCGTGTTTTTCGGACCCCTAGCGTGTTTCTGTGTGTGTGTGTTACTTATTTATTGTTTTGTTTTGTTTTTTTCCAGAGAGGAATGACCAAACAGAGCAGGAGGAGAGGCGGGAAATTAAACAGAGGCTCAACCGAAAGGTGCGTCATGCAGGTCACCGCCACCACAAAAATCCCATCAGCACTTAATCTCTGACCAGATAAAACTACAAGCATCCAGATACACACACACACATACACACACACATGCACATGCAGAAACTCTCACAGGACTTAAGCACATGCATCCAAGCTCAAACACCAGTGCAGACACACATTCTTGCATACACACACACACACACACAGGGTCAGCTGTCTTTTAAAATAGCAAAGTGGCAGATGACTCTAAGCAGATTCAACAGCATGTCACAGCCTCCATTGATATAAAGTGGACATTAGAGGGAGAAGAACTCCTTTCATTAATCCAGGTTTGTGCACGAGCAGCCTGGTGGTGGGGGGGGGGGGGGTTCCTCAGCCAGGACACTGAACTATTACAGTCTTTAACCACTGCTGTGAACACATCTCGTCAGATCTCTGTCTAAGCGGCTCTTTCCGCTTGGGTCTCCCCTGTGCAGTTGAACCAGAGGCCCACAGTCGATGAGCTGCGGGAAAGAAAGATCCTTATCCGCTTCAGTGACTACGTAGAGGTTGCCAAAGCTCAGGACTATGACAGGCGGGCGGACAAACCCTGGACCAGACTGTCTGCGGCAGACAAGGTACAGCCCAGCTCGCCTTAGAGCTCCACCTACTGATTTTGTTGGGTCATTGCACAGTGATCATAGGAACGTGTGTGTTTTTGTCACATTCCAGTTTTTCTTCCGGCGGTAATTTTCAGTCGGCTAATTATTGTGATCATCTGAATGAAACACAAAATTATGCGGTTGCCTTGTGAAAATGTTTAAAAAGCTGTCACCCATCGCCGTTTGTGTTTTGATTTGATCTTGTGTGGTAATCGGCCTTTGTCGCGCTCCCTTCCCCACAGGCAGCGATACGGAAAGAGCTGAACGAGTTCAAGAGCAACGAGATGGAGGTGCACGCATCCAGCAGACACCTCACAAGGTCAGCATCACACTGTCTGCGCTTGTGTGCGTGGCCCTGTGTGTGGGTTTCTTTGTGTGTGTTTGTCTGTAGATGTGTCTGTCAGTGCGTGTGTGTGTGTGTGTGTGTGTGTGTGTGTGTAGGTGTGTGTGTGTAGGTGTGGTTGTACCTATGTTTCAGGCTACTTACTATTATTTATCAGGAAAAGTGAACATTTTAATCTTATAAATAATTATCAAGCACTTCAATTAACATCAAAGATTGCGGTGTAAAAGTGTTTTCTTTCTCTGACTCTGAAATCAGGCTATGCCGACAATTTTACACGAAATCAGATTTTTTTTGTAAATACAGAACAACGTACTAGATGCTCCGATAGTCTTCAACTTCGATATGGGTATGCATTGATATAGTGAAAATATTCTTTTTCAATTTTAATATGGACAGGCAGGGCAAATTCAACTATGGCCAGTTCAGACTTCATATCCACTCTGCAGTCCGCACTCATCTCTCCAATCTGTCTGATAATCCCTTGCATTTATTCAAAACAACAGTGTCAACTTTGGCAAGACTCATTGGGGGTTTAGCGTATCTTCAGAAATCTGTGTACTGTTCGTGCTATTTTTAATCCCTGCTGGTAGTAAAGACAAAGGGTTTGGTCCAGATATAGCTGGGTCAACGTCTCCAGGGACGGGTAGGTTGCTTGGAATGTGCTCGCATTAGCAGAGGCTGACAAATGTAACAAATGTCCTCGCCGGTTCCGCTTACGCATCTGCCCTCGTCCGAGCCTAATTTTATAACAAAGAGAAGTATGTTGCAAGAACATGCTCGCTATACGAATGAGCTTGCAGACCGACCCCATTTTGCCATATATGGGGAACGCTGATTATCCAGTAACATACTAATGATAGATGAATAGACAGATGTGACTGATATGGGCTTGCAGGATTCCAACCCTCTCCTAATTGTCCCTTTTTTCTTTGTTGGCCTCCACAGGTTTCATCGGCCGTAGCGAGGTTTTCTTCTATGAAGAAAGATTTGAAGCTGGTTACCCTGATTATGTCGACAGAAGACCTCGCGAGGCTTCGTCCAGAGAAATGGCCTTGTGGGCCACCAGGAAGTCATGGACTTTTTTTGTTTGTTTGTTTTGTTTTGTTTTCCATTGATGTTTTTCTTATTATTTCCCGGGAGAGGGCACAGTCAATGATTCTTAGAGGCTATGTCTCTGGAGCTGGCGCCAAGAGTGAGGAGGAGGAGGAGAGGGGGCTCCGTCCGATGCGCCTACGGCCCTCTTTCCTGGTCCGCAGAGGGGCTGGGACACCCACTGCTTGACACACAGACTATTTTTTAACTGGACTCTCAACTCTCCCTCCTTCTTCTCCTTCTCGTTTTTTTTTTATTCTGAAAGCTTGCCTTTCATTGCCAAGAGTGGGAGTGGGATTGGGCTGGGAGGGTGAGAAGTGGGGTTCAAGGGTGGGGTTTACAGATGTAGGGCAATAGCGTTTTTTGTGGGTGATTTTTTTTTTTTTTTTTGCATGTGACCCGATGAACTTTTCCCACGCCAGTCACTGGTACTGTAGTCAGTCACACCCCACTTGTTTGTGGACTCTCACTGAGGACAACAAAGAAAAACAAATGAAGTGAATTTCATATCAGCTGTGTAAATGTCAATCTCTTAAGAAAACAAATGGACTACATGTCTTACCTTTGTAAGCACTATTTATTGTCTGCACAATACAAGTTTTGAATTTTATATAAAAAAATTATCCTGGTGTGCTGTTTTTTGTTGGCCTAAAAGAGGGTGGGAAATATGTGTTGTCTAAGAATTTACCATGATGCGAACACTTTTGACTTGCAGTCATAAAACCGCAATTAAACCATTCGGCATGTGAAAATGCTTTTGGGCAGAGCAACCTTCACCCAATCGGACAGACATGCCCTAATTCGAGCTCCGTTTGAACATGCCGGGTAGTGACAAGTCTTACATAAGCAGTCGGGACAAAAGTTTTGTTGTGCGTTGACAAGCATGCTCATCTCTAATCCTTGCCTCTCGAGCGGCGCTCGGATATGAAGGGCCTCAGAACAAAGGAGTGGAGTTAGGCTCACAAGAGATTAACAGATGAACTCCAGCATTGTTAAGCTTCACCTAGACAAGCGTGTTGTCTAACATCAGCTGTGCTGGAGCACGCATGAGGGCACTCTGAAAGAAGACACTACTAGTATCTGTTCCATTTGAGTTCAGAAACCTTGAAAAGCAGTACGAGCAAACTTTATTTTGAACAAAAAAAAAAAGAAAAACGAAACATCCCTTAGCTGAAAAAAATGTTGGGCTACAAGTTAAACTACATTTTTGCGGAAAAAAGTGTTTGTTTCAAAAGCATTAGGCATTATTATTTATTATAAGTCATAGTTTTATCAGATTGTTTAAAACATCATCTATTGTACATCAGTCAAACAGAAAGACAAAGTGAATGTTGAAAGAGATCAAATCAATTGTAAACTGAACAGTTGCTGGAGTTTTGGTTGAAACTAATGTGACTAAAATGAGATCAAATGAATGGCTCAGAATGGCTGAATGGTCAGCTGACGTCTGCTTTTGTGCTGAGAAAATAGCTTTGTTGTCTCTAATTGTCATGTTTTATCTGTTTCCCCCTTCCTCGTCCTCAAATTAAATTCTTTATTTATCAAGAGCCAGGCAGAATATCTTTAAACATATGGTATGTTAGAAGAATGGGTTATCTTCACTCTTCTGCACAAAGATTAATTAGAAGGATCACAGTAAAAGCAAAGACTTTGATCTCACCTGACCGTCTGCTGAATAAAACACAGTATAAGGAATCCTAACGATTTGAACTGTAACCAGAGGTGGATTCACTATCTAAGGATTTTGACCATCTAAGAGCTTTTCTCTGGCTTTTTTTCTGCAGTGTCAGGGCAGATGATTGCACCCTGGGCCTTCTTCCATGCTGTGCAAGAGCAGCTGCACTGGCCAGCTGTCTTCAAAAATGTGCTGACACAGCATGATTTACAGGCCACGATGTTGAGAGAGCTCAAGTTCATCTTTTTGTTTTGTTAGGGCAGCAGTAGATCTTTTCCAAAATTGTCTCGCTGAGGTGACTAAGAACCCAAATGTCTTGTTAAACTTATTAAACTGCCTTAAATTGATAATTTTGCTATACACTATGCAGTAGAGACAATGGGCTACAGTATGTGGCAAAATATTATTCCCCAAAGTACAGAATTACCTTCATGTAGAGTTGAAAGAACAATGTGTCGTGATGACAATCTAAAAATGCTTTTAGATGATTCATCTCTAAATCTAGATTCATGAAAATAAATCACACCATTTGTAAGCAGTTTAACAAAGTACATTTACACTTAAAGTAGTGCATATTAATTGGATGTTTGAATATAAAGAAATCCATTTAGCTTTTTCTAATAGAAACCAGACTTGTGATGGAATCCTGAGGGCATGGAACATATAATACAAAAGCTTTTTTCACCCAAACACCCCACCCCAATCACATTCCTTTACAGTTATAAAGTCATGACTTTGACATCAAACCATTTCTGATGTGTTCATGAGGACCTGCAGGCGCAGATGTCACAAAACCTCTTTTCACAGGAAAAACACTCTTTTATTTTTATTACTTTCTAAAATAAATAAATAAATAAATGTAACTTACCACCCATTTACCTTGTCATACTATGTGTGATGTGTGATTTAGGGTTGGGTTTTTGGCGAAATGAGGTTTTGTGTCAAATGCCCAGTTGCCTCGGGTTCAAAAGCAGTATGATTCAAAAAGGTCAAATGTTCATGAAGCTAAATAGATTCCTTTGTTTTTTAATAAGAAAACTGATCTAAAAGGAAGGGGTAAGATTTGTTTGTAAAATTATGTCCCTGGAGCACATCACAAGTGGTTTGACGCAAAAAGGTCCAGAGGTCACAAAGTTAAATACATTTCTACATTTCTAAAAGAAAAGTAAAAGTAAGTGAAACATTTAGTTGTTGACACACGTGATTGATCTAAATTGTATTAATAAACCCATACTATGAACAATCAATGTGAAAAAAAACCTTCAAATAAGTTCACGCATTCTTTTTTTTATTTGACTGTATGTATTTTCAAGCTGACCGTGTCTTTGAACCTTTAGGTCATCATTCTGTGGCAGCTTCTGGAACAGTTAGTATAATGTCACTTGCTACCGATATTACATGGCAATAAAATATATACCCCTGAAATTATGCTGAATGCATCTGTCAGTAAATACCCTTATTATGAAAAAATGTGAATCATAATAACAGATGCTAAACTCTTGACTGCCAAACAGACCTCCAATCTCCTCACAAGAGCACTGTCCTCTGACTAACCAGGTTGATATATGATTAATTCCGCCTCCTGTATGAAAACAAAGGTAGAGAACAAAACAACTGCCTGAGAAGCAGTGTGTCACCATAAGAAAATTGAGTCTTTCAGATGAATGGTGTTACTTTCAGTCATCAATCATAAAATGGGGCTAAATTAAGATAAAGAAGTGAAGCCTTGTGCTTTAACACCTTAAGCATGGGTCAGCCTTTTCAATCTCCCTCCATAGTGGAAAAAATAGTCCCCTTGAAAACTGACTAAAGATCAGTGAGTAAAAGAAAGAAAAACAGAAACTGCGAGACTGAGTGAAACAAATCAAAGAAAGACATGAGAGGAAGGCAGGACAAGCTGAAGCACGACCATTTAGACCAACGGACAAAAAGAACAACTGCTGTTATTCCACAGCAGCACTGGTGCTGTGGCTGACCTGCGGTAGAGTTCCATGGGGATGTGTGTGTGTGTGTGTGTGTGTGTGTGTGTGTTTGTGTGTTTGAGTTGGAAAAGTGGGGGGCGGTTTCAGAGACAGATGAAGCCTCTCTCCTAGGGATAAGGATGGTGCGTGGGCGGTGCGACATGGAGTGAAGGGTGAGATCTCTGCCCTGGCCTACCCTCTCTAATGCGTGATTGCTGGCTGAGTAATGCTGTTGACCTGAGCTTTATCACCATGTGAACAGAGTGTCACAATGATCAGATGGTCCATGAGTTCGGCTGGCTCAATGTGCCACAAAAGTTGCCTAGTCCCTGCCTGTGACTATGGTCAGAGCATCAAAGACAAAGAATTCAGTGATTGACACCAGTGCTTGCAGTGCCTAAACATATACATATATTATGTGTATATGTACAGTATAATTATCATTAATGTATATTGAGTATAATTTAGCCTGTTTGTAGAACTCTTTTGACATAGTTTTTGATGAAGTAAGACTTTAGCCTTCACTATGCTAAATGAATCCCTGTAAACATTTTGTCACTCAACTAGAGATACTATTGTGTTTTTGTCACTTCCATGTTGGAATCGGTCTTACGGTTGGGAAGCCAATTACCAAAGTACTGTAACTAACTTAACTTAAGTAAAGATACCTGAAAATGTTACTTCAAAACAGTATGTTTGTACTTCACTGAACTCTTCGCCTCCAAAGCTTTTTATCTTCCTGTCCTGTGTGCCCAACATAACATTATGACAGAAGAGAAACAAAAAAAAGAGAGAGGGGGGGATAAGATCAGATATTGACAACAGCCTAGCCTTAAACTCCAGTTGGTTAGGGTTTGGGTACAGCATCAGAAGAAGTGTATCTCCTAAATTAGATTCAGTTTGTTTTGCTTGCATTTATATATCAAGTAAATTTAGGTGGTGTCTATGTCTACACGTGTGTACACGTGTCTATGTGTTTTATCTGCCTCCCAACTTTGAGAGGTCTTGATCTCCCTTTAAAACAGCTCTTCTCTTGCTAATGCATTAGACAAACAGGACACTCCCAGAAAAAAACAAATAAAACTGTCCACTTATATACAGTGTTAAAAGCAACGTTTGCTGTTTTGTCTTGATTGTTTTGCATTTGCTTGTGAGTTCATCCACTATTCTGTGTGTAGGTGACACTTCTGGATGTGTATTGTGTGCACTGTATGGGTTAACAGTATTAAAATTAATTGTCTATGTAGTTTCAGAACAATGATGGCAAAGCTAAAATGAACACCTATATGCCCAGACCAAACATATACACACATATGCACACGCACACACATGCATGGACCCATTCACATATTCACACATTCAGATACATTCCTCATTATAAAATTGTACAGGTATGTAAACTGACACTTGCAAATGTTTCTCTCTGTCTCTTCTTTCTCTCTCTGCCCAGACACACACAGACACACACACACACACACACACATACACCACATGAACCCAATTGGAGGAAGGTCAAGCGTATTTGGGACGAATCTTTCTGAACACAAGGCCTCCGCTGCCTTCATGACTCTCCACGAGTCAGTCAGTACATTTACAAGCAGTAAGAGGAAATGTAATAATTTCCTTAATCAAACCTTTCAAATGGATGCGTGTGCCGCTTCATCCAGTCCCAACCCACCACTTCTCTCTTTCTCTCTCAGCCCACACAGCCCACAGTGATCTCACAGGTCAGGTTGTTCTCAAACTTCAGAGGCCATTTAAAAGTATTCATGGAATGAGAGAAAGTTATTTATTTTTTTTACCTTATTTTCAAACAAATGTTTCAATGAGTCACACTGCAACATGGCAGAACATGAGTGGGTGGCAGGTGGCACGTGCACACACACACACACACACACTGCTTTTATTGTGCACGTGTGTGACAGAGACAGAAAGTGCTCTTCACAGCAGGACTGATCCTGCCTGCATTCAACGAGGTGTCTCTAAATGTGCACTTTTATAAGGCTAAAGTGGTAACTCAGTTTCAGGTCCCTGGTTGAAAGAGTGAAAAACAATTGTTTATCTTCCAGGGTATCTGATAGGAAAAAGTAAACACCACATCTGCAACACAATATCATCATCATAATTACTGTTTAATGACCATCTTTATTTGCCAGACTCTGGGTCAAAAAGAAGACACATTCTATATATGTCCAATGTAAAAACACAAAACAAGCCAAATAAATTAAATACAAATAAAAACATATTCAATATATTTCATTACTAATGACTGTAAAGCTGATGTTACACTGACATTGTGAAAGCTAAGCATGGTATGCCACACATATAAACATGGTTAGGCCTCACCAATAAAATTAGTTGGTTCT
>JAGFZM010001451.1:742421-765398 GCA_017657215.1 Limnothrissa miodon
GTATGACATATAATGTAGACTACTGTAGCTTACGTTCAAACTCATTTTGTCACAGTTCATCACAGGGCATTAGAACGTCAAATTGATTCACCAGACAGCAATTAGATAGTGACTAAAACTCTGTGATCAGCGTAACGGAGATGAATATGCAGTCACGTGAATCTAGAAGAGACGTTTTTTTTGCATGAGAAACATAAGTGTGTGTGTGTGCGCGTGCGAGGATGTGAGTGTGTAGGCACTTGCTATTCATTTTTTTATTGATTGATTTTGATGGCGAAACACTTTGAATGGGTTTTTTTTTCGCCTCTCAATCAATGAAATAGCAAACTCACCTCCACAGAGTTGCACAAAGTATGCTCTCGGCACCGTGAGTACAACTGCGCAAAGTTCTCATCCTGTTTCATTTCAATGCACTTGTCAAATGTTTTTCTCTTCTGATCAAATATTCTAATAATTGCAAACACTGGCCTAGCTGAATCCCGTTCCACCAGCATCTTTCCTCATATCACGTCTCTTGCGCTCTGAAGTGAAAGGCGCGATTTGGTTTTCGACGTCACGTGAACGCAGCATGCTGTTTTTTCAGTATTATAGCTATCAGCCACGGTGTTTTTTTTATGTTCGTGTGAGTTCGAATTCAATTTTATTTTTATTTCATTTTGCATTTTTTTCAAGCGGCGAATCCGAGAACCAACTAATTTTATTGGTGTGGCCTTATATGATGATATAATGGATATGTGATACAGTACATGAATATTTAAAAATGGACTAATAAAATGACTTACAGTGTTTTGGAACCAAATGCTTCAAATAAGTTTTACTCACCATTTTACAACATATTGCACCAGTTTCCAGAGTATGGATTAAAACTAATCCTGGACAAAATCAAAACTTTAACAATTATCTCTAAAGTTGTAGATTAAGCTGACAGGAAATTGACCTACTACTACACTACAAATTAACAAGACAAGTCAAAACGTTAAAATTGTGTTAGTGAATTGTATACTTTATTCTTCAACTAAGAAAATGGAATATACAGTTTTTATTTTCTTAAATGAATCCCATTCACATTCAGTATTTTTATTGACTCACTGTTTATCCCCTACATCATGCAGTCCTTCTAAAATCAACAAATTCAAAAACAATTATTTACGGCCATGTTCAATATTAATGAGATGGTTCAGAACTGATGCATAAATCATGGAAATGTGTTGAATCATAATTGATTTGTGAAGGCTTGCAAACTGGGTCAAAGCTGATAACTCACTAAAGTTGGTAAGCAATGCAGATATCTCTCTAGTGGTCTCAGAGGGGCTAAAATCTCAGTCTGGCCATAGGCTAAGATGAAGAGACACAAGGACAAACCCAGGTCATTACTCACACTCCAGTGACCTTTGTCTTGAGATCTTGAACTGGTCAATAAGGATTTAATTTTCACATTTCAGATAAACCCAGTGACCTACTCCCATAATAGTACATGTGGTACTATTTTAGGAGTCTGGTCAATGGAAGGGAGAAGGTATGACTTTTTTCTAGAAAAACTTAACTGGTGATAAAAACTGGCGATAACAACCTCAAGCTCTCAAAAACAACTCTTCACCCAGCTGTCACCACCTTGTCTGCCTGTCATATTTTCAACATATTTCCTTCCCCTTCTGTTTGGAACTAGTGTGTTGACCGTCGCAGCCACTCAGTAAACAGACTGTCTCCACAGCTTTGTCACATGACCAGGCTGGGTCTTGATGGCTAACGTTTGTGCGTTGGACAGTGCAGCTGGCTTGCACGAACTAGTTCAGGCCAGTTATGTGTTTCGAACTGACTCACGAGGGCAGACTGATTCCAAGGAGGACACTAAGGCGGAGGGGAACTGGAATCACAAATTGAGGCCAAACTGTGGATGCTTACGCTGCTCCAGCTTTAATGGAATCACCCACGACTGGAGAGTGAAGAGAGCCCTCCCACGACCAGCAACGTGACAGCAATGTCTGATAATGTGTGTCAGTGTGTGAGTGTGAGTGTGTGTCTGTGCGTGTGGGTTTGGTGGGGCAAACTCACACGGTGTGTGTGAGGCAGTACAAGCACACTACAAATGCAAATATTGCATACAGACAACAACTAAGAGCAAAAGGCAAACACAGACACACACACAAACAATAAACATTAACACACACACACACACACACACAGTGAGAGAATCTGGACTTTTGTTATGGTATATTATCTACAACTGGCAGACCTCATTTGTTAGAACAAATGAAATAATGTAATGACAGTGCTTAATGCCATCAATATCATCTCAAGTGCTGCTGCTGAAATTGCCATGATACGAAAAAGCCTTACACGAGTCTACAGCAAAATAAGGGTCCTCTGGGTCAGTTGGCATCATGGTCCAGGCTGGTGAGTTTTGATATTAACTATACAAGGGCTGCATACAAATAATTTCATAGTGATTTTTTTCACACATATAATTTTGAATCCTTGACCACCACTGCTTCAACACTGCCAAAGATGACAGTTCACGTTTAACATAAGAGGTAAAACAGAACCATCTAAAAGTGTACTGAAAAACAATTTACAATCAAAGCAGTCACAGACTTTTCTGTTTTAGATGTCCCAATATGACAAATTTTCTGTCCAGTAGATGGCAGTAATGCACAAAGCTTGCAAGCTGCAAAATAAGAATCACAAAAGTAGAAGAATTATAGATTTTATAGTTATTTTGATTTTATAAGTATTTGACTTTGTGTAGAAATTCTGGCAGAGGGTAGCGTACCCAAATAATTGAGAATTTGCAAAAACAAACAAACAAAACAAACATAAAAGTGAATGTACATACAGTAATGAAAGGCTGAGTGCAACAACCCTTTCAGATTTGGTTAGTAGCTGAGGCCCCGTTACATGTGCAGTATCTAGATATTTTAATAAACTTATATTTTTATTCATTTGGACCTCTTGTTTACATGTACACTTTAAGCCACCCTAAATTGATATTGTTTTCAATATGCTGTCTTTTCTGGATTTCACTGACATTTAAAAAGAGTATAATAATATCTGTAATTCAGATCTGTTCTATGACCTGAATCAAACAGCAATGATTTCATTCAAGGACAGACATGGAGCACAGTACAGCAAAGCACAGGACAACAACAACAACAAACCAACTGTCTGATAGTGGGATTGATGTTCAGAAAGGTCTTAGAACTCTTCCCAGGTCTGTCATAATTTATTGGCAGTTAATTAATCTAACGACAGACAACAGAGCAGTAATAAACAAAAAGGTATTTAATAAGCATTATAGCATGTTCTTAATATTGCATACGCTTGCACAAAATCAAAGAAATGTATTTCCACAAAACAATAATTAATTAAGTACAGTGATTTTATAAGTCACATTTTCTGTTAAAATTCCAAAATATTCTGCTCCAATAACTGAATTATTCTCAAAATCAGTGACCATTACTATCTGATCTTGCTCTTACAAACTGTTCCGCCATCCACTCAATTTACAGTCCCTGACATGTATGTATTAAAGTAGCTGACATTCACATGTTAAAGTAGTTGACATTCATGCTTTGCCAGTTGGGGGTGACTCACGTGGCACAATTCGCTCTGTGAGCTGGCTCTTCTTGTTGGGTGAGGGGATATTCTTGGAAACACATGGCATGGTCATGCAAGACTTGTCTACAACAGTGCTGGACCTTCCTGACATACCAAACACTTGCTGGCCGCCAGATGACCTGAGGTCAACGCTTGTGATGAAAGGTCAAATGTGATGTGGTCTAGTATCATAGTATCATAGTACTTACAGCAAACATTGCTAAAATTCAAATACTGTTTATTACTGACCACCAACCAAAACTAGCAAAATAGCACTCCTTCTGTCGAGGAACATAAGACTGTAGTAAAGATTTCTTGTTTAACCAAGTCTTGAGCAAATACATTTAACCAAGCACTTTACATCTACCTCTATAGGCACAATGCTATTATAACTACATGTGTCATTTGTTCAATAATTGCAGATTGCAGGATTAAAATGCATATGACATTTTAGACCAATATCTGACTACAGATGAAGAGTTTGGTTTCAAAACTGTATTTCCTGTAGTTTTAAAACCAATATTGCCTTAAGTTTGCCAGGAAGTTACAGCATAGTCCACTTTGCCAGAACTGTTTTCCAAAAGTCTGATTTTTTTCTATGAATTCTTAAAAGATATTAAAATAGTGACATGGTATTTTGGAACCAAACTCTTCAGAACATGTAAGCATTTCTTCCCAATGTTTTGATCCTAACAGTTCATTTCTAAGTGCTTCTAGAGCAAGATCTGATCTGTTCATGTCTATGGCACCCTCCAGTGGCAAATTAAATAAAGTGCAGCATGCTGTCCTCACACTCTTTTGGAACAGATAATTTGTAGTTATGGCAGGTGAGCTTGTAGTTATTGCCATTATTGTTGTCCCAGTACTCTGTAGTCATGACTCGGAAGCGAATTGCAAACGCCAGGGTGGCACCAGGTTGCATAATGAATGGTGGAACAGGCAAACGGAAGCGGAAGACATCTGCTTCTGGCTGGTCTGGGCTGTCTCTGGATGCAGAGGTCACCCAAGTAGCCTTTGTCTCGGACACACTCTTCCAGTCTGTGAAGGAGTAACGGACTGTGACCTCCTTCTCATACGCAAGATTTAGAACCTGAACAGTGCCAATGATCCCAACTTCCGAACACAAAACCCTTTCCAAACACACCTTCTGTCTATGCAAGTGTTCCAGGAATCCTGGTTGAGCCCTCATATCCTCTGGGAAGCTGGACTTAAAGTAAGGCAGGGAGAGTTCAAAGTCCTTGCCAGAGAAGAGCTCAGAGCTCATAAGGAGTCGGGTGAGCACATGGTGGGGAATGAGTGGGTCCTCGCCGACCTTGAATACTTTGACCTCTTCTAGCTCCAGGCCCAGAGAGTCAGCAAAGCGCACCTGCATGTGGGCCTGATTAGGGCGGCGGCTGGGTGTGGAGGGAAGGGACAGGGCCCGTCGCCTCATGATCGGCTTCGGGGAAGCCTCGCAGGAAGAGCTGTGTTTGAATATTTGCTCCTTAGGGGAAGGGGCCCGGGGACTGGGAGGTCGGATCCTCACAGGCTTGTGGTCTAGCTCAGGCTTTGGGTTGTAGATGTCACTCAAGCGGATGACCATTGCTGGTTGGGACACCTGACTCACACCTGTGGTGTACTGAGGGGTAGGAGGTCTTGGACGAAATTTGGACATGACTGTATAAGAGCAAACAGCATCTGCAAAATGATCAAAAAAATTTAGAATTATAGAACATCTGTCAGTAACTGAGACATAAGCCTGCAGAGACAGAATGGAAAACACAAGATTTCAAAGGGCACAGGCTACAATTTAATTCAGTATGTATTTTTTGTCATATATTTTACGAACTATCATTTGATTCCATAGGACTGTATGCAATTTATAGCCCATTTCTAAAATGCAAATATGACGTTTACAGTAAAATATATCACAACGAGTAAAGTCATTTGAACTAGCCAACTATTAGAACAGTAAGAATCAGCGGACTTTACCTGCGATCTACAGCGCACAGATCTCTTTAAACGTCCTCGCGTTCTAGCAACTGATTATAACTCTTGAAAACAAGACATGTTGTTCAACTGAGATATCAAATCCATATTTGGCTCAGTCGACGCTGAGGTGAGTTGAGGTGAGGTGAGTCGGAAAAGTCAGATAGCCTTCTTTCCTGCGAAAGTCGATCCAGTCATATTCGGGTAGGCTATTTCTGAAAACAGATACGAAATATAATTGTGGAACTGAACCAAATTCGTTTAAAGTCAAGCAGAGTATGTTATTGTAGGGTTGTTGTTGTCCTGGCTAGTTTTGGAATACATAACCTTTGACATTTAGACCCCAAATCCCTTTGGGAAGCGTAGGAGAAGTGCATTCATGTTCTGGCTCCATGCAGAGTCTACCTGCTTTCCAGCACGTAACGTCCAGGAACCTGATTACATTATTGTACAACTTGCCAGAACGGCAGAAAACCTAGGTGTCTGCGTGTTGCATGGACGTTCAGAAAACGAAACCAAAGCCTACTGTTAAAACTTCCGCCCGTGCCGAGAATAACCACCAGTCGAGAACAGAGAGTAAATCGAGTAGGCGGTCAAATGGCGTTGCATACAGGTACAGAAAATCTTGTCGTATTTTGAACTACATTTCCCATCAAACACTGCGATTATATGGATTAGGTCCAAATCTGGCACATCTGGATATCAAAATAATAGAAACTGTCATGTACGGCAATGCAATTAGCACACATTTGTGGTAAAATCGTTTAGAGCGCACGCCGATTGGCGGCTATTATCGTGGTTCGTTGGTAGAGGGGACTCTAAATTATTTATCATCCTTACGTTACGAGAAGGATTAACCAAACCTCATCTTTGACTTGAAGCGCTCGAGAAAATGAAGGGTTAAGACATCTATGGTGATTATGTTGCCATGTTCCCCATCTCGGTAAAGAGCTATAGGGAGGAAACTGATGAGCCAGGAAAGAAGGAATATCCCAGGAACAGGCATAATTTCGAAGCGCACACAGACATGGCCAAGCCCGTCAATCGAACATGATGGGGACAATTCTGGAAGAACATGCAACGACAAACAACTCGCACAAACCGCCCGCCAAGACCGGGCAGGCAACGAAACTCCAATGGAATAACGGAGCGCTAACAAAACAGAGGTAACAGAGAGCCAAAACTAGATTGGGAGAATATGTACATCTTCAATTCAGTTGTTGAATGTGATACCATTCGCTTTGCACACACCATTGTGTATGTGAGTAGTTGAGGTATTTTGGGTTTTGTTTCAAACAATACACATATTTCAACAGCAAAAAAGTTTACAAGACTAAGATGCTAAATGGTCCATTAAGTGACAGCAAAATTCCAGTGCCTGAGAATGTAAGTAGCCTACACTATTCACAACTTGACATCAGTATTGATTATTTAAATTCCAGTATTTAATTGAATTTAGCAATTGAATAGTTACAGTAGCAATATTCAGTCAGTCTGATGTATTATATACCTTTTGGTGTTAATAGGGTTATCAGTCCAAAAAGAGAGGCAAATCACACAGACCTCCACAAATGGACACATCAAGGTGAGCTTTCTCTACCTCATACCACCTGTCATTGTTCATTGTGCAGCAACCTCTGTTGTTCTGTTTCTCTCTCTCATTGAATATCAGAAAAAATCTGTTTTGAAACTGTGAAATTGACTTGAATCAAAAGAGATTTGTCTGCTGTACTGAACTTCTTACTCTCTGCAGTGCACAGAAACAGCTGACCTCGAAGATAAGGCCACAGCAGGCCTCCCAATGGGAGTTGAGAGAGAGGCCACTGAAGCAGGCCTCTTATTCCAAAAATATCAAAGAGGCGAGTCACAAAGGCCCAAGTAAAGGGCACTGCCATGCCTTCCAGTGCCTCAGTCATGCGTCAGAGCTGAGGAGGGATGGTTCTCAAGATAGGAGGCCCCAAAGTCTAGATCGGGCCCAGGCCTGCAAAGACTCAGACAGTGCCAGCGATCTGTCTGACACTGAAAGGGCACCTGCACCTTCTAGCCCTGCTACCCCACCCAATCTTAACCTGAGAGCTGAGGTCATTGACCCCACAGAGTTCCAGCGACTCCGCGGCATCCCCCAGCGCCAGAGGCAGCAGCACTGCCAGTATAGTAAAACCTACCCAGACTTCCTGCCACCACCATTTAACACTTGGAGCCTGCAGCAACTGGCTGTGTTTCTCAACACAGAGGGCAAAGATATGCCTCGACCCAGACCCGTTGATCAGCTGGAGAGGTACCTGGAGCGCCTGCTGAAGCTGGAGTGGTACCAGATCCAAACAATCCAAGACGAGACAAACAGCGATGGCGGCGTTACTACGGGCAGCAACAGTAGCAGGAGGAGTGCCCCCTGCTCCATCGGTCGCCCTCGCCCCCACAGCACACCCTCTGCTAACCTCAGCACTCCTAAAAGCATCCTTCAGTGCCAGCGGGCTTTCCCCCTTGCCCTGCTCTCCTCCATCACTAACCCCATGCCTGTCCAACAGATAGGATGTGCTTGCCCGCACTGCCATGCCCGCTACCCACATTGCAATGGCTCCTGTCGGACGTATGCATTCCACCAGAGCTCGCGTCTAAGTCCCTTAATGGAGTGCAGGGGGCGGGCAACTGTGCCCAAGAGAAGCAGCAGCGAGAGACGTGCCCAGGCATCCGAGCCTGCTCATCTGTCTCGTGGCTACAACAAGCCAGGGAGCTTCAATGGGAGCAGTCACCTGAGACGCATGCAGGCTGCGGGGAACATCCGCAACCCGTCACTCAGTCCTCCACGGTTTCAGCCCGCTGGCTCTTTGTCTACTTCCAGGGAGGCTGGAGCTGAGACTAGGGAGGGGGCTGGGAAAGGGAGAGAATCCACCTGCAGAGGAGATATTCCTGATAGGGATGGAAGAGTGGGCAGGGAAGGGAGGAAAGGAAGAGAGATGAGCCAGAGACCGAGGGCTGTGTCCGAGAGAAGAAGAGTAATGTCCAGTGTGAGGCATTGGGATCTGAAAGTAGATGTTCTTGCTGCTGAACATGCAGCCAAGCTAAAAGACTTAGTTTCTGGCAAATCAACCGGGAGGATGAAGTGTGTTGACTTTGCCAAATGACATTTGAAAGAATGTATTACTGTAATAAGCACATTTTTAATATTCTTATACTGCAGCATCACTGATCAAATTATTGATTGAAGCTGTCAATCCTGATGTTGGAAACATTGATTTTTTTTGTCTTTAAAGTGTGTGTGTGTGTGTGTGTGTGTGGGGGGGGGGTGATATTTTAGAAGCTGGCTGAACCTTTGCATGGAAAGAACTAAATAAATAATAGGTTCAGTATTATTTATTGAGAACCAAGAATTTCCATTTTAACTTAATAGTAGACTTTCTCTTCTATGTGTGACTTATGTGTGTCATCTATCCACTTAAGTCAAGTCAAGTCAGTTTTATTTGTCAATTTCTTCACATATACTTGACATATAAAGGAATCGAAATTGCGTTTCACACTTGTCCCATACGTAGACGTTGACGACCATAAAGTGCAGATGCACAACAAAAAAACTATTCTAAACAATAAGGCAAATGTTAAGGTAACTTAAGACCTCATCTGACCCAAATCGATCATAAACAGGCTAGTTTTTACTTTTAAACCAAACATTTTTTACATTCAGACTTTTTAATACACTGAAAATGTGTGCTGCCTGTGCCTAATTCTTATTAGGTGATGAATGAATATTTGTGTATGTTTACAGCTTATGCAATATTTACACTTTATCTGCAGAAATGAGCGGCATATAAATAAACATTTGATTATGATTTCGTTTTTGTTTTTTTGTTTTTTTGTTTTTTTTTTTACATCTTTTACATAACTGTATTTTAACGGGACTGTGAATAGACTAATGGAAGTTAAAAAGGTAAGTAACCTGTGAGACTGTCCCTTCAGTGTGAATATGAGATTAGCAGTGTAGTCAACAGGCGAATTGGGGACTCAAAGATCACACATGTAGCCTATGTATAGTATGTAGTATAATGTTATTTATTATATATTAGTTATTCTCTGGCAGTGGAGATCTAAAGCAACAATGGTCTCTTCAACGTCCAAAAGTCCTATTATAAAAATAGCTTACAGGTGGACATGAGAAGGGTAACTTGGCAGTGTGACAGCGGTAGGCCTGATGACCATCTGCCCTATCTAAACATACTATTTTGCTTCATCACAATAATTGGGTAACTCCATAGAATATGGAAAACTGTAATAAAATAAGCACCACAATAATAATAATAATAATACACTGTCTCAGATTTTATACATTTGCTATGTGCCACAATTTTCGTGGAACCAAAGTAACATGTCGATGTTTCCCTACAAGAGGGACTTGTTTTGATAGCTGATGTCCAGGAACAAACATGGACGACGGCGCGGAACGTGTTATTAAGTACTTGACAAATGTGGAAGAAGCTGCCGAAGATGTTCTTGCAGATAAACAACAGGTAGTATTATTTTCTTTATGTAAATGTTGTGGTTGTTTAAATACAGTGCAGTTTTATGATAGATTTGTCGTGCGTCTCTCTTGCAGATAGTAGCCCTCGATAAGAAAAGAAACGCGAACCGGGAGGCACTTAATGCGCTACGAAATAATTTGTCTGAGGAGGGTAAGTTACGTTAACGTTAATTGTTGTTTGCCTGCTTACAGTCAGATGTGTAATTCAGGTTTTTCAAATATAACCAAGCCTAACACATTGGCTCGTAGAATTACGTTATAGCATCTTACCGGCGTCATCCTGAACTTCTGCCGGTTCTTTTTTGAAGTCCACTGCTACCATAGTATTTACGGTGCCCTTACACTTCAAGTCATCTTTTCGGAGCAGAAAAGAACATTTTGCGGTGCTCGCGCTGGTGAAGTTGTGCGGTCACGGCGCTACTTTCATTAGATGCTACTGATAGTTATAAAATGTCTCCCAAAAGAATTTCTGTAATATACAATGTTATATTGTAGAGAATTATATTAAACCTTATTACAATTTCAAAACACGATTTCTCTATGTATATATTCTCACATGCTTCAAATCTCTTCTATTTTGGAGTGTGCCATTATCATTTCATGTTTACGAAGGGAGACACCCAGACGCAACCAAGAATCGCGACATTTTACAGTTAAATTTAAGATACAAACACTTTGACTTAGCTGTCCTTACATAGTAATTATCAGTGGCGTGGCGTGGGGAAGCCAACTAGCCAAGTGAGACACAACCTCTGTGTATGTTTTACGGGGGTGGGGCAGATAGTCGCGGTTTATATGTTGCTATTTCATGTAGTCAGATGAGCCATCAGAGCATCCAGCATCATTTTACCAGGACACGCTTCTTGTTATCTAACCCTTATTATCTCTCTCATTCACTCACGCACACGCGCGCCCGCGCGCACACACACAGTTCTCCTAAACATCGCATTCATGCACCCACCCTCCCAAAAGCACAACCAGCTACTTAATGCACAGCACACATTTGGCAGTGCCAGATGCGAATTCATTCACACACTCAGTTCTCAATCAGAAGCTTAAAGTTTTACGTCCACGTCAAAACGACTTGTACGCCCTATGTGATATACACAAATGCCTTTCACTTTTCCTTATCGTTAATATAGGCTATATATAATAATAAATGTAAATGCTCACCAGCTAGCCACTCAGTGCGGACGTAATTGTCCTCATTGAAACTCCGAAAACGTTTCAGATACTAATGTATCTTCGGTTCTCTGAACGAGAAGCCGAAAACGGATAGAATGGATAATGCATGCTTCATGCTTTATTCGACTGAATTTAACTAACACCAACCCTTTGAAAAAAGGCCAGCAAGCGTCTGCGTCAGCGCGAGCTGGCTTGCCAGCTCAGCGTGACGTCAGAAAGGTTATAATAACCCCTGCTTGCTAAAGATCTGCGTCTTTTGCCATGCGCACAGCGATGGCACTTGAGGCCAGAAGCTATCCGTTTTTGGCTTCTCGTTCAGAGAACCGAAGATACATTAGTACTTGAAACGTTCTCTTTCACTTCTAGCCGAAAACGGATAGAATGGATCACTACAACCAAGCCTCAAGTGCCCCCTTCCGAGGGGCCCGAGGTGGGAGGATCCACAGGCGAAGGCCGCAGAGGCGCAGAGAGCGGGCCTGGAGACGACCAGCGCGTAAAGCGCGCAAAGGTATTTCCAGATGCCCAAGAGGCGCTCTGGCAATATCCTGGAAAGAGACGCCTTCCAAAGGCCCATGAGGCTGCCACTCCACGAGTGGAGTGCGCTCTCACACAGTAAGGCGGGGGAACACCCGCCGCCGCCTATGCGAGCGTAATAGCCTCGGTAAGCCAGTGAGACAAGCGCTGAACAGACAAAGGCAAAGGCTGGCCCAGCGCACGCTCGCCGTGGCAGACAAACAACTTGTTTTTTTTGTTTTTTTTTTTAAACCCTTGCGTGTGTGTCAGGTACGCACGCAGGACCCTGACGGGAAAAGTGAAGTGGGCACAGTTCCACCCGACTCAGGTAGAGCAGACAGCTCGCTCCCTCTCAATCTAGGATCAGTGGAGAGCACTTAGGGTGAGAAAGGGATTAGGGCGCAGAGTGACCTTGGCATCTCCATGCGCAACTTAAACAATCAGGGCTGACTGACAGCACAGCCAAAAAACGCTGACGCGCTCAACAGACACTAAGGCAAGCAGCAAAGCTGTCTTCAGAGAGAACAGCTTCAGGCTGATGTCTGCTAGAGGGGATAAGGGCGTAGTAGCCAAGTCACTCAGGACTGTAGCCAGGTCCCAGGAAGGGACAGAACGCATAGAGCAGGGGCGTAGCCACCAGACACCCTACATAAGCGCAATACGAGAGGATGCGCACCTGGAGAGGTCCCCGCGTAGCCTAGATGGCAAGTGGAGATCGTTGTGAGATACACTGTCACTGTCACTGGATGGCGTTCGCCCTTGTTCAAACATGTGCTGCAGATAGTGAGCACATCAGCCACTGGGCAGACAAGCGGGGGACAGCCCTAGTCTGCGCAACATGAACTGAACACGCGCCATTTCAGTGTGTACAGAGGCCTAGTAGAAGGCGCTCTGGCGCTCTGAATGGTCTCCACCACAGCGGCGGACAGCCCGTTTTCTAAGAGGCGTGCCCTCTCAGGGGCCAAGCCGTCAGTTTCCACGACTACGGGCGCAGGTGCCACACGGCCCCGCGCGCCTGCGTTAGGAGATCTCTCCTCACAGGAAGGGCCCACGGTCTGCCCTCTAACATCGAGTTCAGGTCCGTAAACCATAAACGCGATGTCCAATGAGGGGCAATCAGAGTGGTCCTGTGCGCTCCTGCCCTGATCCTGGCCAGGACCTGGCGCAGGAGAGGGAGCAGGGGAGCGTAAAGTAGGACTGGGGCCACGTGTGGACAGAGACGCCAGTCCGTTGCGCGCAAGCGCCCCTGGAGAGGATGTCGGCGCCCGCATTCCCGGTAGGTGAGTGGCCCTGACCGAGAGAAAATGCTGGGATGCACATCTGATCACTTGGATGCCAGGCACTGTAGGCCGACTGACTGCACGCCACCCTGGCGATTTAGATAAGCAACGACCGTAGGATTGTTGGTGCACACAAGGACATGCTTCCCTCTGAGGAGGGGGAGACACCTAACTCGTCAAACTGTGCTGCAGCGGGTGTAGATGTAAGAGGCTGAGAGGCACAGCGCCTCCGGCAGCGCATAAGAGAGCGGTCAGGCGCAGGCATAACCTGACCGCGCTGAACAGCGCCCTTGCCTAGGAGCTCGCTGAGCTCATGTCTCAGAATGGGTGCTCTCTGAGCGCACCACTGACTGCAAAAACCCCTGCGAAGGGAGGGGGGGGGGTTGGAGCAGTTTGAATTGAAGCTGATAACCCTTCAACACCGTTGAGAGGATCCAGCGAGAGCTCAATGCAAAGAGACCAAGCCTGCTCAACAGCCGAAGCGCAATGCTGCCCCCTTGTGGCACAATCGAGGCTGACCGAGAGGGCAGAGACTGAGCATGGAGTGACAAGCACCCATATGAAGTGTCAAAGCACTCACACACAGCACGCGCGCAGAGCACTGTGACACGTTGGCACTGAGGGGACCGACACCTGTGACATCACGACAAGCGTGGCGCGCGGGCGGCACTTTGGATGCCTAGTGGCACTGAGGGGACGACACCTGTGACTGAGGCCGACTGCGAAGCTGAGGAGCGTCCACTTGCGACGACAGACACTATCCAACCGTGTGTGGGGCCGAGGGGTGCCCACGCTTAGATGGTGAGCCACGCATATCGCTCGTGGTGCCATGGAAGGCAGCCGACCTGGATCGCGATTCAGCATAGGAGCAGAAGCTGCATATGAAGTGTCAAGCACTCACACACAGCGTGCGCGCAGAGCATAATGCCTGTGACGTCACGTCAAGCGTGACGCGCCCGTTCCGCGAGGTGAGGGTGCCTGCATGCAGACGCCCCCCCACTGCGGAGGCCCGCGTGGGCTGAAGGGGGATAACGTGTCCACCGATGTAAGTCGGGGCTCATAGCTCTAGCAGGGTTTATCAGCGTGAGTGTGTGCATTGTGCTTGTACAAGTGCTTGTGAAAAACACTTTGTGTCCCATGCCTCGAGGGGCGATGGAATCAAAGAGAAACGCCTCGGGTGGGCAGCCTCGGGGCAGAGACTCGTTGTTGGGGCAGCACAAGGAAGCAGAGGCGTTGGCGGGACAAAACCGTGTGACATCCACTGCCGCACACACTGGGGATTTTCAAGATCGATGTAGAAAGCGGAGGTTCTTGTAGCGGAGAGCTCCAGCCAAGCCTAGCTGCGGCTAACCTAGCCAGTCTGGTTAGCTCACAGGCTAGCTTAGCCGTGTGGGTGATTAGCTGAAGCTCAGTGGAAGTCAACGTGTTCACGGCTTCCCTTGACCCTGTCCTTACCAATCACAGGGGAACAGTGGCCTGACAATAGCCGCACCTGATTGGTTAATCGTTCGTGTTTTTTTCACCAAGGGAAGCCAAGCTGAGTTAGCCTCGCCCTCGCCAGCCCCGCCCTGGACTTTCATTTCATTTCGTCCAGAGGGTCTGGGAGCACTCCATTGACAATCGTTCTCTCCAGGTCAGCATTCTGCCGGCCCAATCAGCGATAAGTGGAAGTGTTCTAGTGAGCAATGACGTTGGTTTTCTATGCAACGTTGCCTGGCTGCGCGGCTGCGCAGTGTGCACAATAACAATGGCAGCAGCGAACCTTGTACAGGAGGCTATTCAGTCCATTGTGGGAACGCTTCAGAACATACAGGAACTGAAGTCTGAACAAGAACAATCTTTATTTAATTTTATCTGCGGAAAAGATGTAGTGGCCCTACTACCCACAGGGTTTGGGAAAAGTTTGATTTTCCAGCTTGCTCCGTTAGTTTCCAAGAAAATGACTAGGCTAAATGGTAGGCAAGCTATCATCCTTCACGTTGCGTTGCAAACGTCACGACCAGGCGTTAGCGATTGGGTAAAGGCAGATCCAATCAGTTTAAACTTCAGCAGAAACCACATATCTAATGAGAGAACGATTGTCAATGGAGTGCTGCCAGACCCTCTGGACGAAATGAAATGAAAGTCCAGGGCGGGGCTGGCGAGGGCGAGGCTAAAGCTGAGTTGGCTTCCCTTGGTGAAACGGAGTGTGGTACCATGTTTTCAACGCTCATTCACCACGTAACATTTAGAGCGGCACTGTTTTACACATTAGACGAGAAAGAGACACCACACAGAAATATTACGTGTTTTTATTAAATGACGGTTATATTCTGAAAAAAGTGAGTAAGCCTGGCTTCCCTTGGCTTCTGCAAGGAAACGCCACTGGTAATTATAGGGGCTGACAATCACTTTTTTCCCTCAAAGTGGTGACTGTAAGTGCGCACGATATCTATACAGGGGGTGTCCAAACATACTCCTGTATAACATGCTGGAGAAATCTTGAAGGCGGGTAAAATTTATGCAAAAATGCCTTATTTCACAAAGGGTGCAAATTCCTGTTCATGAAGCATTAGGTTATGAGGCCATAGGGTGGCAACATTGCAGGATCCTGGCAAATAGGGGGTTAACATAATTCTCTACAATAACACTGTATATTGCAGAAATTCTTTTGGGAGACAGTTTATAACTATCGGTAGCATCTAATGAGATTAGCGCAGTGACCGCACAGTTTCAGCAGCACAAGAACAGCAAAATTTCTTTTTATATTATTTGCTGGTCTGAAAAAATGACTTGAAGTCTATGGGCCACACAGAGTGAGTGCCACCCAAAGACACTGTCTGTTTCAATACATACCTGCAGTAAACACATCAGTGTGTGTGTGTTTGTACACATGCATATATACACGCTTACATTCTCCTTCATGGCTAAAGGATTTATTGTATTGTTCACCTCATCTGTATTTCAAAGCTTCACTTCTCATGACTACCACCAGGTGGCAGTGTAGTCTCTCAAGATTTCCAGTGGTTTTTCCTTAGCCTTGTAAAATGATGCCTCATGACAATTGATTTATAAATACATAAATTAGTCATTGTTTCACCTACAGGTAAAGTAAAGGTTTGTTTGGGCAGCATGTTCATCAAATTACCAAAAGACAAAACTAGAGAGATGCTGGAAAAAGGTAATGGCAGCTTTCTGTATTTTTTTCAGCATTTTTCTGTGGTGGAATGAGATTAGGTTGTCCCAACTGTTTACTGTGTGTCGTAGATCAAGAACAACTTGACAAGGAGATCAGCGATCTCCACAGAAGACTCAAGGTCAAAGTGAACCATCTGAATGACTTGCAAGGTAAAATGACCTGTTGTGTCTTGATTTATGCTATCTGTATGTGTTCAAGGAGTAAATAAGTCAAAATTGTGGAACTTCTCTATGTGTGTGTGTGTGTGTTTAAGTTTGTAATGTTCTCTGTATGCTCTAAGAGATGTAGTCGTTCTGCTTTTACCCTGTCTCTCTTGGTCTCCCTCAGGGAAACCTGAACTCACGGGGTACAACCTTTGCCCCCTCAATCGTGAAGAGATGAAAGCCATAGAGAGCATTCTGAGGACATGACCTACACACCACCCCCCGCCCCCACCCTCCCCCACATAGCATTCCAAGTCTACACCAGTGCAGGTGTGGTGGGTCGTCTGGAGTTGCAGTAGAACCTGAGACTGTCATCACAAAATTAATTTTCCCAGCAGGACTGACAAGACAGGGCTTCAGTCATCTGCCACTGAACTTTCCCACATTAAGGCTCAGTTGTATAGTCAGTCGATCATGGTGGCCTTTCATTTTAGAAAAGCATACTGACTCAGAAATACAGAAATACCTTTTGTATACGTTTTGTATACTTATTACATTTTTCTGCTTCTGTATCTTTTAAATAGATGACATAAATTAAACCATGCCAATTCAATTGAGTTGTGACGTTGTATTTTGCAGATCGGCTACAGACTTGTTTTAAAGGCGCTCTAAGCGATGCTGTTTCACGTCACTTCTTGTTGACGTTCGAAGTATTGTCAAACAAAACGGAGGATAGCTCCAGAGAGGGTTCAAGCGTTATAAGTTATAGCTCACTCCTCCCCCTCCCTCCCATGCCTCCTGAAAGACTCATGAACGTGCATTTCCTTCTTGTCGTTTATTGGCTGGAACACCTGTTATGTTTCGTTTTCGTTTGTTATGCTAGGTTTGCCCACTGTGTTTTTCTTGTTGTTTGTGGAGCCTGGGCTGTCTACAGAGACCGTGTTTTTTTTACAGTGTGTTCAGGGGACAGGCAGCTAGCAGATTGTGAGGAGATGTTTGCTGTATGTAACAACACATGTTTTAGTCCTAAAAACGCGTCACATCGCTTAGAGCACCTTTAACAACACTATTCATTTATTAAGCATAGCTGACACTGCTGCAAATGTATCACACACTTCTAGGTGGCGGTGTATCTTAAAAAGACCACTGAAAATATGCTTCGACAGGATTTGTCACTACACAACTTGCATCTTATTAAACACTATTTTATGAGGCATCATTTTATGAAAACTAGGAGACAGTAATTGAACTCATGAGCTAAAAGGTTTTGGTAATAAATGTACGATTTTAAATTATGAAATTAGATTGTTTTTCTGAGAAATAAGGTCAATTCTATTATTTTAATACTATTAAGTAGTCCAGGAAAAAAAACGGAAAAATCCTAAATAATTGTTATTTATTATTAATTTTAATTATTAATTTTAAAATTAATTAATTATTCATTTTTTTAATGGAATAATGAATTTACAATTGAGTGAAATTATTTTTTCCATTACTTAATAACTGTATCAAACAAAATACTGAAAAGTTTCACACAAACATTTCTGTTTCAATTAATTTGCACATGCTAAAAACTTGTTTGTAAGTCAACTGTTTAATTGATTTGATTAAACAATACAACAGATGAATACACATATTGCGATGCCTTCACATGCCTTTCACGTGTTTTTAATGAATGTGATGTTAAATGCTATAAATTATCATCCCTTATGAATTTGTTTTGGGTGCAATAGGCCACACACATACTCAGTTTGTGTGAAGAACTTCATCATATTCGATAATCAAAGTCACCAGCTTTGCTGAAAAGGCGAATGGACATATCTGTTTTCGCCCATGTTGTGGCACCTGCCACCAATGCACTTCACTAATGACTCAGTCAGTCTGTCTCTGGCTTATATAATCACAAAACACTATGCATTCCTTTGGGTTGTTGCAACATGCAAAAACATATTTGTCTCTTGCTGTTATCCCCATGGTGGTGAAAACCCTGTCCATTTGGACCTTAAATCTCTATGCCTTCCTATAGTGATTGTGAGATTGCAGAGGTTAAGGGGGTGTCACGTTTTCCTGTCAATCTGAGCAGCCATTAATCACACATTTTAGTCAGTAAGCCATTTTAAGTGCAAGGAAACAAACACTGCATCGTGTCAAGTGTCCTCAAGGTGTAATTAGGCCCCGTTTCTTGAGCTTGTAGAAATTGTCACTACTGAACTGATTTATAACAGATTTATTTCTCTGATTATTGTAATCCAGCCCGTATACTACCTAACAACCTGACAACTTTTTTTTTTTTTTGTGCATTGTGCTCGACCACAGGCTCGACCCCCCCCCTTGGATTCCAGGTTTAAGACACTGAATTTTTGCTAGTGCAACAGGGATGTATCTTGACTCTTGACTCTGAAATAGCCTCATCTTTAACATTTTGAAATATTCCTATGCTGTGACTGTGTAACAGCCCGGTGTAGTGCTTCAGCAGACAGGAGTGACCACCACAGACAGTCTGGGGTTCACAAACACAGATCCAGGGCCAAGCCATCTTGTCCTCCTCCTTCCCCTCCCTCTGTCTGGTTATGGGTGTGGTGGGTGTTTTTGCTTCCACTTCCAGCGATTTAGCTAAATTGTTGAGATGATTTTGAAATTCATTGGGATTTTTTCCCCATCTTACGCAAACCATATGGTCATGACCTGCTTTTGAATGTGATTTTGTGATTCATATTTTTCTGCACATCTTCAGCAAGTCAAATGAGTGAATTGTATACCAGGATGGCCTACCTTGACCAAGTGTTAATTGAGAGCGTCACAAGAGCTGTAAACAAAACAGCTCAAAAGAAACAGGCGGAGTGTTGTTCAAAGCTGAAAAGCAAAGATAAGACAATCTGTCTTTTATATTGGCTTTTCAGCTTTGAACCACACTCCATTTAATACCAGCAAGAACTACCATACCCTCTTGACAAGTCTGATCTTCAGATCTTCAGATCCTCAGCTAAGGTCAGCAGAGTCAATAAAATCCACCACCATTTAAAGTAAACAAAGCTTTGCAAAAGTAAAAATTCAAAACATCAAACAGTCTGAGGAGCAAAAAACTCGCTACAAGAGAATCTGATGTGAATCTGAAGTGTTCCAAAGGGTCTAAGTCTTTCTTTCTCCTGTCATTTCTTTAAGTTTTGCTATCTTGCAGAACATCCCTGACATAAAAGCAGTAATCCTTTACTTGGCACTTCTCTGACCTCTTTTTTTCCCTTTTTCTATTCTACGTGTGTGTGTGTGTGTGTGTGTGTGTGTATGAGAGGGGGAGAGAGTGAGATGGGATGAGAGGAACTAAGGCTGACCTTTTGGACTAGATGATACACTCCATCTGACATTAAGCTTGGTGCCTGAGGAGAGGCTGAAGGAGGCTACACAAACATGGGAACTCCTGTGTGCAGACCAAAGCCAAACATTTGTTTTTCTTAAGGGAAAGGACAGCTTAACTGGGCAAGGTGAAACTTGCTTCACTGCTCTTGCTTCCGGAGCATGCTCCTGGCAAGTCCAGCAGACTCCTGTCAGTTGAGGATTTCACCATGGACAACTCGTCCTGATTTACAGGACCCCACTGCAAAAGGAAACCTGTAGACTGACCAGTAATTTAATTTGTAATTTGTGCATATGAATACATTGACAGACCAGTGGTAATGTCTGCGATTGATAGATGGTCAACTTGACTCTCAAACGCTCCATCGACAGTTTATGTCTGTCTGAATCATATCATATCAGTGACTTACTTGTTCATAATCTTTTGTGTGAACAATTGATGTATGGAACAGAAACAGAAGGGCATTTGCAAATATACAGTGTGTACATATATATATATATATATATATATATATATATATATATATATATATAGAGAGAGAGAGAGAGAGAGAGAGAGAGAGAGAGAGAGAGAGAGAGAGAGAGAGAGAGCTAACAGCAGCACATTTTAGATTTGATAGCCTATTTCACATTCTGGCCTGTGTTGTTATTCCACAGCAGAAGTGAAGTTCACATAGGCAGTTGTTGGTGAGTGTTTTGTAGTGGAAAGTGAGGAGCAGCCAGCAATATTGGGGTGCGCTCCCACTCTCTCTCTCTTTCTTTCTCTCTCTTTCTCTCTCTCTCTGTTAGCGAAGCATCTCCAAGGCGTCTGACAGCAGCTAAGCAGTTCAATATGCTTAACTCGACATGACCCCAGCCTACGGTCTCTGGGTGCACAGAGAGGTGGTGGTGGGGGAGGACTTTTATTACCTGACTTTTGCATGTGACGCAGCCGAGTGGTGCAGCAGCACTGCACTGAGCTAGTACCACTGTAGGCAAGGTGCAGACCACCAAGGTATGGCATGAATCTGATACAACCTCTCATGCTGTTTATGACTCCTACCAAAAGAGCCAGTCGCTTTTGTTGGTCTATAAATCTGTCAGCTGCATCCGCGGCCAGCTGTGTGCTGTGTTGTTGATGGGCGACTGGCCACATAGGTTGTCCCCAGCGTGTGTGTTGTTCAACACTGAATGCAGTGCGTCGGATAAACAAGACATCATTCCTGTGCATTGTCCCCCGTCACCTCATAGGCCTCTAGTCACTGGAGCAATTTATCATGAAATCCCAAGCTTGTAGTAGTCTAAAGTCAACCATAAATAAGCCTGGGGGCGTACCTTGCTGCAAGCTGTTATTCTTCTGCGTACCCAGCCAAGCCCTGAGATATCCCGCTCTTGGCAAGACACTGTCCTTCTCTTGCCGAAAAGTGCTGATGTTGGAGGCACTTGTCCTCGTTAATATAGAGTTCATTCACGCAAATGTAAAGAGACTATATTATTGCTCACCAGGGGCAACGGAGGAGGACTCATTCTAGAATCAATATCCTGTTGCCAGAACAATATAACCTTTTGTGCTGCTTTCTTTCCACACCCCACAAAAGAGTCGAGGATTTGAAATCTCCTTCTCTGAAGTGGCTTCTCAAAGATGGAATGTGTCCTATTTTTAACTCCCAATGCTGGTTATAAGTGTAGTTAAAAACCTGTCATGACCTCTCGTGACAAAAAAGAAAACAAACTAGATCACTATTGCTGGCCTCTACATGTCCCTCAGCCTATCCTAAAGGCAAGATTGAAAGCATTGAGTGTCTACAGGAGTATCCACAAGCTCCTTTGCAGTTGGCACTGTTAGTGTGTACGTAGGCTCAGTCATTTGGCTCCAGGGGTGTGGGGATGCTGGATGACGGCTGTTGAGCAATGTGACATCGGGGTGCAATGCAGCATTCATGTCCAAGGTCATGCAGACTGTGATGATCTGGTCTCTGCTATGTCTGTAGGCCCAAGATTTAAAGTGGTACTGCCAGGTCTTGTCCGGTTTTACATCCAGGTCAGTAAAATGAGTGATCCCACAGCCAACTATTCCTTTTCTTTTTTTTCCTGCTTTTTCTGATCTTTCTATGTACTCTTGTTGGGTTCTGCATGGGTTTCTCAGTGTGCATATAGCGAGACACAAACAGGACAGTGTGGACAGGATGCCTGTCAGCTCAGAACAAACCTAAATACTGAGAGCCTGCAAGGCTACACTGACAACCAGATTACAAATAGCTCATATGATATACATTACAAAAACATATATATGTACATGTACTGTTTGAATGTACTGTTTCAATTACTGTACTTGAGATCATCTTTACTCCACATTCAGTCAGTTAAATAAATCGTCGTAACATCAAAACCCCACCACCATCTCTTACCTGTTGAATGGGCACAAGACCTTTTCCAATCCACAACACTCTTCAACTAAGAAAAATGTAAATTTAATGTAAATGTAAAATTTTTAATGTTTTGAATGTTATAATGTGATATAGATTCAGCACTCACTCTTATTGTCAACACTATATTATATTATTATATCAATTATATCCATGACTTGAGTGTGTAATTTTTTTTGTATGCTGGTATATTGCTTGCCATTCCTCTGTATCTCATGAGTCTGTCTGACAACATTAAGTACAAGAACTCCCTCAAAGCTTTCTTTGGCATGAACTAGAAACGTCAGCATTGAAAAAACTGTCTGAGTAAACCTGAATGAATGGACTTTATTGCTGACAGGTCTTGTGAACAGCATACACAGATATTTGTATGCTGGCTATCATGTAATACCACAACCTTTCCTCTTGCCTGTCCCAAAATGAGTGTAGATTTCATGTCAAGAGCAAAAATAACTTTGGTCAGGAGTAATGACTAAACTCACCTCTCATCACGAAATCCAAACGCAAATGAGTGGATCATTGGTATTTCATGCACAACATTTCCAGTGCCTCAGCCAAAAACACAGAAAGACACAGCAGTGATGATTCCATGCAACATCCACAGTCAATCAGGACCTGCTGTGATTTAGCTTTTGCTGCTGTGGTTTGCTGATGTATGGAGCTGTGTTAACCAATAACCTCTAGGCATATGGTCAACATTGCTCTAGGCTTCTTATAAAACAGCTCTAAGTCTGCTTTAAAACATATTGTTTGAAAATCAGTATGATAGCTTTGTGCATGTTCAATTTGATCCCTCTACCTTTCTAGTGCTAACCCTCACACACACACACACACACACACACACACA
>JAGFZM010001451.1:765408-787171 GCA_017657215.1 Limnothrissa miodon
AACATTTTGAAATGGATCAGTATATTGGCCTGTCCAAGTTGTGAGGTTGTTCTTGTGAGACCCGACTTGTTGGCTGTGTCTCAACCCTTCTAGCCTGGGCACAGCCGGAGCTGGTCTACCCTGCCTAGCATCCAGACAAAGGTCCTGGCCCTCTCCATGAGCTGGTCTCTGGCTTTCATTAAATGCCTGGAAAAAGTATCAGAAAGGACATCTGCAATCACTTTTTTTCTGCTTTTTTGGTAGAAACACCACCAACCTAATGTGAAGCTCATCCAAGCATCCATGCATGATAGGTTTGTAAGTCTCTGGTTGAGGGTCATGTGCATGTCACTGCAACCATCATGCTGTGCATAGATTGAGTTAAAAGGACATATTGCACAACACTACAACACTGTATCTGCAATACACAGCCACAGACGGGTGCCACAAAAGGACTTTTTGTTTGCTGTTGAAGTTTTTTAAAATGCCAGGGCTTGAAATACAGCCTGGCTTAAGTTACTTCCTCACTTCACAAAAATAAGGTATGAAGGGCAAAAGAAGGAATGGATACATAAACCCTTGAATAACGTAGGCTAAGAGGCCAGCTTGGCTTAGCTACGAGCTACTGCCATATTTACCGCATATTGGTCTTTTGTAGCCAGGCTGGCTAAAAATGGGTTGGAGAAGTTGCCTCTGCCGATTTCAGGCAGACTAATTTAATCCAGGTTCATCTTTTGTTTGCTTTAAAGGCCGACTATGCAACATTTTTCATTTAATTAATCCGTTTCATATTGTTTAGGATGCTAAAATGAGTCATGACACGGCGAACGAACGGTGTAGAATGCGCCACCGTGGCCTAAAGCGGTAGATACAGCACTTGCAATGTTCAGCAGCGCGGACCGCCTCCAATAGAATGCAGTGCAATACAATGCAATACAGCGGTCTTTAGAGGGAGCTCGTGAGAGAAAAAAACAGAACGTTGCTTAGCCCTTCTTTAACAAATTACTCTTTAACAAATATTCTAAAGGATATGCTTTTTGATTCAAAATGATTTTGAAAGGCCTTCATACGACATTTGAATTTTGGCTCAAGAGACAAAAATAAAATCAAATGATGGTTTCAAAAACACCACTGATTTTTGCCTCCACACGGACAGTCTTGTGGTCTGCATTTTTGAAATGTCCTGCTGAAATGGTAAGAGACTTGTGGTGGCTAACTTAGAGATGACTGGATTTTGACCTCTCCTGTTAAGCTCTTGAGTACAGCCCAAAGCTCTGGTTTGTTTTTGAAAGAAGTTAGCAATTAAATGATTCAGTAGGAAGCATAGAAGTTAAAGAGGCACTCAGTAAGTTTATGCGACCATATTTGTGGTCATAAAATCGCTTAGAAATTGTTTTTTCTGTTAGACTGGTCTGTTGTGTTGCAAACGGCGATTGAGCGCACTGCTGTACAGCCCTGTATAGTGAATATGGAACTTGCAACTTCTGAGGGAGTGTACACTACAGCAATAAAGCTAACTGTACAGCCGACCCCCTACAGGTTTGTGGCATTTAATGCAGGGTTAAAAAACAGACTTACTGAGTGCCTCTTTAAGATGTAACAATAAAGCAAACAGCCACAACCATAAGTCATTAGCCATCATAAGTTACAGTGATAACACACCATACAGAGCGGAACACACTGTGTTTTAGTGAGCTTATATGTTTTTGGGGCAGCAGAGATATGTGGAACCTACCCCAGTAGACTGGGCTGAAGTATCCTTGAGCAGGCACCTAACCCCGCACTGATCAGGTGCTGCTGTGGGATGCTCCAGGTTGTGTGTGCTTCACCTCACAGCCAGTGTGTGTCCATGGACATCTCAATGGAGCTACTGAGCCAATGGGCACCAAAGTGTGTTTGACTCCTTGACTCACAACAGTAGTAAATAGATTTGCTTATTCTCTGCAATGCATATGAATATGCTGCAAAATGTCTTTAATGTGCTTTTTTTGCTATAGAGAATGCAGAGTTTAATAGCAAGTGGATTTTTCATTCATATTGCAATGTAGTTAGTATCTTATGTAACACCGGTGTCCAGGAAATGGTAGTTAAACATTGGTGAAGAAAGAAATAAGAAAAGTTGTGCTGCTATTGTTCTGGTGGTAGAATGAAACTATTGAACTGTTCAATATTTTTCACATTATTCACATCCTGTCCACTGAAGGGGGCTTTTTAGAGGCAAAACCTTGGTTGTCTGGTATGTGAGACTCCCTGAAAAAAAAGGTCAGGGAAAAAGTTCATGGTTAAGAGGCCACAGTTGGAGAGGTTGGAGTCTGATTTGGAGATCGTTGTGGAATTGGGTGCGTGTTTTTATTCTGTGATGTGAGAGGTGAGCTGTTTTATTGTTTGATTGATTGTTTGGGGTCACAATCACCTGCTACATTCTTTCAGGGCACAGTGCTATGGGCTGGTCAGCAACGCGGCAAAGCTTGTGCTGGCCAAGGTCTGGGTAAGTTTCTTCTGGTACAGCCATTTTACCAAGACATACTTCTGACTATACTACTGTGCTTAGGCGTGTTATAGTGGTGACTTGTGGTCATCCTGTCTGGGGCAGCCCATTGTCAATAAGTTTCAAGGTAAGGTCCACATAACCTGATTATGGGTTCTAGTTTGTAAAAACAAATACTTGCTTAAGGACTAGCTTACAGTATAACAAATTAAGTGTCCTTTAAAAAAATAACACAGGATAATATAATAAAAACATATAACCAAATATTTCAGTACATGCTGGGAAACATGTAGCTTTTTTTTAGTTCGCTGGCATGACTACTCAGTTTTTGTATAGTGTGTGAGTGAAGAATGTTCGAACTTTTGCAGTGTTTTTTGCACAATTTAAACAAAGATTGCCCCTTCTCTTTTAGAAGTCTTCCTGCAAGAAATAGTCTATGCATCCATACCTTTCGACAACCAACACCATGTCTAAATTAATGAACTGTACTGAACTCACACCATACTTCTACATCAACTTGAACACTGGGTTGGGTTCTCTGGTATAGTTATCAAGTAGTTAAAATCATACTTAAAAGTATACTTGTTTCCATTGGCAACTGTACATCAACACTTACAGTGTGTCCTTGTTCTGTGGTGTCTCCCAGGGGTGCATCCTTGGACCATTACTTTTTATCCTTTTGTTTTGTAATTTAATTTTTTTATTTGAACACACACAATAAAAGCTCATAGTGGTACATATAAAAAAGACAGCAAGGCCAGCAATAACAACAACAACAACAACAACAACAACAACAACAACAAAATACATATTTGTTAATACTTAGGTAGTCCCTGTACAAAAAGTAAATAAATAAATAACATAAAATTGAGAATACTATTGAAAATACATAAACCGATACATATACAGTATATTGCACCAATATCAATACTAGGCCTACAGTTGAAATAATAGGAAATGAGGTAAACAAGTATATCTTAAATCAAGCTTCATGTCATGGTTCTGGTTAGATGTAAGATGTTCCATGAAATAATCCCAATCCCCCAGTTCCACAGAACCTTTACCCCTTATTCTCGCTAACATAACCTCATAAGATGTGGTCTCACTCATTAAGATTTCCCACTCTTGAAGTGATGGACATGTGGGTGATTTCCAGTGCCGCCCTTAATATGATTCTGGTGGCTGAAGTTATCCCCACCATCAAAACTGAATATGCCCCTTTTATTAGAGTTGGGGTTTCTGTTTTATCCCCTAAAAGACATAGGCGTGGGGACACTGGTAGGACAACTCCTGCCCATTCCTCCAGATATTTAAGCACACTGTGCCAAAATGGCTCAACCATGGGGCGTTCCCATAAAAGATGCAAAAATACTTTTTACATTTATATGCTACCGCTTGGATAACTTATGATGAACCAACTCAATATTTTATCCGAGTTATGCTAATGACACCCAAATTTACTTTGCTTGTCACCAAATGACATTGCCCTCCTTGAATGTCTTAATCAATGAACCAGATTCACTTAGCGTAAGATACCAGTTTGCATTGGGAACAAAAGTGCTAAGTATGCAGCTGGACTTTTTTTCTGGAGCTTAAAAACTTTTCAACTTTCATCCATAAGCATTTTTCAATTCTGACCTGGGTCCAGTTTTTCCGTTTTACAAAATTGTTTAATCAGGATCAAAATAATCTATACTTGAAAGTAGTGGTTTGCTACAGTACACGTTATCCAGGATCAATAAACAATCCTTTATCACAGATAGGAAAATATGTGATTTTCAAATCTAGATAATGTTTATCCAGATTACACTATTTTGAAAAATTGGACACATGATCAGGAGCTCAGAATTATATTTCTGGACCACTAGTGTGAAGCTGTAAGCAAGGACCACACTCCCCCTAATGTGATTTGATTTACTATGACCTGTATCAAAGAAATATTGACAGATCATATTTTGGTATATAAGAGAAAACCTGTGTTCAGCTTAATGTGCATGACCAGCAAGCTGTCTTTACATATTGTGTCCAAACAGCGTTAAACACTCACTGAACTACCTGGTTAGATTGAATTATTTGGTACTCAGGATCGCTGTGGCAAAGCTTACAATTATTTTGGGGTAGTAGCCAAAAAATAATGGTGGAAAATAATAAATTGGAAATCTTAGTTATTTAGTTGGTAGTAGAATTGGAATGTAACCTGAGTATGAATAGTGTTTGCTGCAGAAAGCCTGGAGAGCCTCCGCTTTTACATTTTATGGTCAATGCAATAAAATATTTCAACAGAGATTTATGTTGGTCATTTTTGTGTGTGTGTGTGTCTGTGTGTGTGTGTCGGGACAGTCTCTGGTCAGGACAGCCTGTTCCAACTGTGCTTGTGCAAAGTTTTTTTAGAAGGATTAAGAATAAATGAAGCAGCTTCTTCTTCATTTCTTCTTTAATCATTTTCAGCCAGTATTATAGTAGTGCAGTCATCACTCAAGCTCTCTACATCTACATCCATCAGTGGAAATGTAGTTTGTGATCAAGCTCTTAACATTTTTTCCCCTTTCCCACCTCTCATTGGGAATGATGAATGGCTGATTGGGGAAGAAGACTTCCTGTCTCACTCAGACTCTTTTACTGTGAAAGACATTACTGAAGCATGGATCCCATATTAAGATGTTCCAGCACCATGAAATGTCTAGCCAAAGGTAATATATATGTGTTCTGTTGGGTGATGAGTCGTCTGAACTGCCTGGGATTCTGCCTATTTAATGAGTAAAATTGTGGTTTGAAAACAGTTGTTTGCAAATTCACAAATGCTATGTTAAACGTTTAAAATGTTAAACTTAAATGTTAAATCTAAACAGGGGTAACTGTGGTCAAAAACACAATTTAAAGAAATGTCATATATCTGAGAATCTGCACATTTCTACTCTCTCTTCTAGAATAATCTAGAATCAATTGTTTGCATAATTACTGAGCAGATACTAAGCAGTGAGCGGAAAAAATGTGGGTTAACACTGGTCGTAATAGGTCGTCCAATTTTGATTATGTGTAACTCAGGAAGCAGAAAACAACCCTAAAAAACATAAAGTCAGCTAAATGTCTGTAAATGTTAACATGGTGTATTTAACATAAAAATCAGTTTCTGTAAGTTGCTCTTTTTTTTAGTTCTGTATGCATTCTCAGTTGTGAATAATCTCAGACATGATGAGAGAAGTCTGAATGTGTTTTTGCTGTGTGGGGCCCCAGGGTCACTGTGCAAATATGGCCATCAGTGCGTGCTCTCAGACCCTTTCCAGGAAAGTGGCTTTAACAGTTGCAGCCCGAACCAAAAACATTTCACTTTTTTTGTCATGAGATGTTTCCAATATGAACACTTCAGTCAGCCACGACCTCAAATACCACATGTTCCTGCACAGGCATGTGGGCTATAGGCATGCCCGGTCTGAACTTGAAAGACCCTTAGACCCTCACACGCTGTACAAATTTAGAGAACAGCCCATTTGAGTTTGTGGGTGACGGTGTCCCCTGTGTCAGAGTTATGGAAGGTAGAGTTTATTCTGTGGTTGTTTAGTAAATCACACTGGGTAGACCTGAGCCTCACCCTCCCTGGTGGACAGACTTATGTTCAATAAATAGTAAGCCGAAAAGGCATCCATAAGCTTCCAGCTCTGGGGAACCATCTATTACACTCCTCTACCTCTCCCCTCACCCCCAATACACACCACCCGCACCAGCATCACACATACATATGCACAGTTCCATTTGTGCATACACACACACACACACACTCACACACAAACACACACACACACTGTGCTATAATATTTGTCCTTACAGGCACTTGTAGATACACTCACTAGGAGCCATGTAAACACAGGGAGAGAAAGAGGGTGTGTGGGAATGCCTCTAGAGCTTGAATGATTCAACTAAAACAAACGTGCCACTGATTGTGTGGAAATGCCAGTGTAGATGTTATGCTCCATCCAGTTGATGAGGGGAAGACCACCTCTTGGCAGAACTGAGAGTGTGGTGCGGTGCTTGGGACTGTGTGAGTTCATTCTCCTGGGCTCCTGCCTATGTAACCTATAGCTTTTAGAGCCTTTGGGTCATAGCTGATAATTAAGACAAACCAACACTTAGATCTCATGGAATTTGGTCCAGGACGTCCCAAAGTGTTGAATGTGTCCTAGAAAAATCATATTTCATTTTCTCACACAGTCTATTTATGTTCCTTAAGGTTACCGTTGAAGTTACTCACACAAGTTATTGTATTGTGGTTGTTTGTTTCTCTCTGGCTGAAGTTCAAGAAAGCTAATAGTCTCACAGATCTCCCTTGTTAACTCCTAGTAGAATAGAAGCATCCTGTCTAGTTTGGTTGTTGCCTCTCATTCATTAGCTCTAGTTGATATAGTTTGAGCATAGCTGTCTTTCAGCTATTCCCAACAGTAACCAATGGAAACCTTCCTGATCTTCTAAGCTCCTCATCTTCCTTTGCTGTTATTGACAGCTTGGTGACTCCTAAACCCCACCTCCACTCAGCAGCCATTTATAACTTTCTGTAGCAGGTTGACTTCTCTGCCTGCCTGTTTTTGGTCTTGCCCTGGCTTCATTGCTCCACCCCCTTGTTAGCCACTAATTGTTCAATTGTGCTGCCACTGGTGACAGTATATAACAGCTCCCTAGCTTGTAGCCAGGGAGGCTCTTTTTGTTAGGCTCCTGCCTATACCGGAGCTAGCCACCAGCTCCGGATGATACTTGTGGCTGCACGGTGCCCTAGTGGAGTGATGTCGGTCGTGCTGCTGTCTTGTCTTGCCTTGTTTCATTTGTAGTTCATGTGTCGTTCTGCTTTCTTTGCATTATTCTGTCTTTGTTAATTTATGTTTAATGTTTTTTTTATTTATTTTTTAACAGACTCTAGTGTGGGGGGGGGGGGGGGGGGGGGGGGGGGGGGGTCAAGTGTCAGTGGTGGTAGACCAAGCTACTCATGGTTTGTGTTTTGTAGTGGGTTGAAGTGTGTTTTGATACTTTTTCACGTGTGTTGTTGTGGCCTGTATGCCACCCATCTACATTAGTCTACCTCCCCTGCTTAATAAAGACTGTCAATTATAGCCCCAGTGTCTGTTATATTTACGTTGTTGCCAGATTTCTTTGTTCCTTTATTTTTATGTTTCCATTGAGTGGGATTCGTGCCCCAGCAGTATGAGAACCTGTGCTCTGATTAGGTGTAGTGCTCCCTTAAGCACTTGGGTTCCAGGGTGGCGTAGTCAGGCTATAGCTATGGGCTTCTTGAAGCCTTAACCCTTACCGCTCTGCTACATTTCTATAGCCTGACAAGCCAAACTATATGAAATTATATAGTCTGGTTATATAGTCTGGCCTAAATATAATGGACAGAATCAGCGGCTCTCTCTGCATGTAATGAAGCATGCCAAACCCGAAAGAAGCTGCCAGTCATTTATGTCACTGAGAATTTGATTATAGCCCATGTGTTAACCACACAGTGAGTCAAAAATTGGTGCCTTTAAGTGGTGGAAATTTTGGTTGCTTTGAAATTCGTTTCTTTATGATGTACTTTTCAAGATATCATTTTGAGAAATAAATAAAATGCCACTAGGTTAGATCGATGTGATCATTCCAACCAAACCTAGGAGAACAGCTACAGGCCCCGTGGTTCTTTTTTAGAGATCTCTTGAAGAAATGCCTTTCTCTTTCCCCCGTAAAATCTGAGCATCTTAGTCCAAAAATATACACCATAAATATAACACATATTTCTGTTGGCTCTCATTCACATGAAATAATACCTGTAGCCATGTTCCAGGGCATCATCATATGATGACAAAAGCAATTCCAAAAGCTGTCATCAAAGTAGACCACCATGTTACTTAGGTGTTTGTCCAAAAAAAAAGTGATTTTGAAGTGAATGACAAATGTGTGTGCTTCATGTAAATCAATTAGAGATCTGTGTTTTGAGAAGGAGACGCTGATTATGATGATGATGATGATGATGATGAAGATGAAGATAATGAGTAGGTGAAAGAAAAAAGAAGAAGTCACTGTGAATATTCTAGGTCCCGTGAGCTCTAAGAAACGTCATGACAAACTTGTGAATAGAGACATTTTATTTTCATTGGCAGTGTTTGAGGTTCACCTCAAGCATGTGCCTGCAGAAGATTGCACAGACATTACTTTTCCTGGGAACGAACAGCAGTCCTGAGCCTTAGGTGCTTGAATGACAGTTTGTGGGAACATAAAAACATAAAAAATACTCTCTCATAGAGACCTTTTTCTTCTTCCTTGTTCCCGAAGTCACAAGATCATGATATTATGCTGTATCATTGCCGAAAAAGAAAACTTAAAATCTCACATTGATTACTTTTTTTTTCATTTTGTGTGCATACATACACATACACTGTTCTGTGCTCTCTTTCTCTCTCTCTCTCTCTCTGTTTGTGTGTGTGTGTGTGTGCAAGAGAGAGAGAGAGAGAGAGAGAGTACACATGAGTTCAGTCAAATAGGTGGTCTCACAGTAGTCTCACGCAGCATGTCCAGAACAATTTCTCTTCTTTTCAATGACATGCCAGAGCCTTTCAGTACTGGATCACCAGTGAATACTCACCAAAACTATTTGTTGGTTTCAACCTATGCACAATGCCCAGAGGGTTTTGTCACACACATAGAACTAATGTGAAAAACTTCTTCAGAAGTTAAGGTTTAGTTTCGCACACAGCACTTAACTGCCTATTAAAGCACTTAACTGCCTATTAAATGCTTTTTACTTTGCTGACAGTTATTTAACAGAGACATTCCCTGTCAAACAAACTGTAAGCTAATTGTAAATTTTAATTTGCTTGACTCTTTAACTGATTCTGTTCCTATGTTAAAGAACATCCATCCTGTCACCAATATATTTTACTGCCATGTCAAAAGATTCCTCTTTTACATCCATTCTGTGTTTAGCACATAAAACTAATAACATGTCTTTAACAACTTACAGATGTGTGAGTTTAAAGTTACACCAGGAAAAATAGAATGCATCCCATGCATGTTTTGAAAGGAGGGAGGCAGGACATAAATCATGAACACATGAATGACTGCTAGCTCCAGTACATGAATTATAGACTGCTTTTATAACCTTGCTCTGTGTGTATTTACCTTATATCTGACCTGAATGCCAAATGAACATTATTATTTTTATTCACATGCAATTACTAGATAACTCCAGCCAAGAAAGTCATATTTTTGTTTGAAAAGAGGAACTAGCACATAGTGCTGTATTGCTGTGTCTACACACATAGAATGCACCCCAAAATGTGAGATCCATTTCAATAACAGGTCCATACCATGTCATATAGAAACACTCTATGCCGGAAATTACATCTAATTTTTCTAAAATGTTCAGTCAGTAGCTGCGCACAAACACATTACAATGCTTCCAATTTAACTTTCACTGGTTGTGACACATGCTCTGGAGCAACCTATATTTTTGTATAGGCAATTAGTCTACATCAGCTATATGTTGTCAACATAGATATTGGGCTAAAATATCAGTAAGTCCAGTTTCATTTACATCATCAAACATGAGAGAATGGGCCGTTGCCATGACATTGAAATAGTGATGGCTAAATGAGTCCCTGGGGTGTGTCACTGTTTGCTCCATGTGTGCTAATGGTTTTCTTGTGATAGTGATAAAACACTGTGGTGTTTGCTTATGACATTGGCGTTTTCTTTACCCCTCTATGAAGTTCTGAGCGAGTTATTTCATGTTGAAAGACTTTCACCACCTCATATGTCTTCATCACAAAGATTGTGAATGTTCCAAAAAGCTAGGGCAAAATAAACCACATCCCCATAAAATCAAAGGATCTCAACAATGTGTTGATCCCATAGCCAACTGTGACAGAATTTCCATCACTGTGCAGTGAGTGTGGTGTTTTCCCTTGCAGTCAGAGGCAATAGTGGGATAGCGGGACCCCTTTGGCTACTTGTGACAATGCCAGAGTAAGCCATGGGTCATGAAAATAAGAGAGTGAGACTCGTGTGAGGCTCTCCGTGCTTGTGTCGCTGTTGAGGCTGAACAGCTGTCGCTCATCAAAAACAAACGGAGAAAACATTTTGGCGCCAGAGATGATCAGAAACCTGTTTGTCCAGTGAAGACAGGTGAGGACCATCTGTGGACATTAAACACATCGCAGATGATCTCAGTGTTTTCTTAATGACATAACATTGTTTTACTTACTTAACAGAGGTCTTTTAGAGGTTTTGCATTGGTGGATTGAAATAAGTCTGAGAAGCTATGTGGCACTGATCCAGTGGATGATTATATTGGTGGGGAACAACGCTATACCACAAATGTTCTGGCTGGCAGTGAGTGACATAGCCCAAAATCTTTTGACCAGCAGTCGCTTCTGTGGAAAGCACACTATTCCCTCGGGTGAAGATTTGAAGTTAATCATGTCCAGCTTCGATTGCACTTCATTATTATTTTATTTCTTTGCTCTGCAGTTTCAAGCTCTTTAAGCCAGATGGAAAGGACCAGAAAATCACCCTGATCCCGAGCCTGGTGCCTGTGGCTCATGACAAGATGTCACTCATTTTACCACCCACAGTCTGTTAAAGAGGCTCCACATTAAGCATGCTGTTAAATGTTCTTTTATAGCATTATGATTATCACAACATTGGTCTTCAATTTAATGTCAACTGCTCTTCAATTTGACACTTGCCATTAAAATAAACTCCACGAGAAAACATACCGTTTTCAATGTCAGTGTTGATCGCATCTTGTGGCCATTTTTTGGGCAATAGGTATATCCTTTTCTGAACAGTGGTTTAAGCTTGAGTTTGAGTCTTGATTGAAAGTTCTGCTTCAAAACCCGATAAATATTATGTTATTCAGTATCATTTCATAACAATGTGGTCATACAATCATAATACTAACTTGGTTTAAGCTTGAGTTTGAGTCTTGATGGAAAGTTCTGCTTCAAAACCCGATAAATGTTGTTATTCAGTATCATTTCATAACATGTATGTGCATAACACAACTTGTTTAGTACCTTAATACCTGTTTAGTTAGTCTCCTAAAGTCTCTACTTTTTTTTCAGAAGACAGAAGCTTGTGTTGGTGGGGACGTGCATAGGTTTGAATACTTCAGTGGTGCAGTGTTTCACTGGTGTTCCACTGTTGATGTTTTCTTTGAGGTTCACACCATGGGAGGTCTTAACCACTCTCTGCCCCCACCATGGACCACTTCACGCCCTGCTAGAAAGGAGAGAAATAAACGCTGGGCTGTGTGATGATGTAAATATCAAATGCCAGCCAGGTCTTGCCTGAATGTACAGTCAACTTGGCAGAATGAGAAAAGAAACTTCACACTTCAAGACATCTTTAGTATGTTTGTTAATATTCTTTAGAATGCAACTAATAAACAGGCTCTGTTTTCACTTTCAGTAAACTTCCATTGTAATAATTGAACGGGCTAAAGTTGCAGAATTATATGAGGATGTGAAGGCAAAGAACCAGTTCATATTGACAGCATTCATTATACTTTCACAGCAGTCATTATTCAGAAATATAACCTGAAAAATGTAAATTTTACTGTACATTCAGTTCAGTTCACTCCTCAGTCTATGTTGTAAAAGATTATTTCACTCTTTTCCTACTGCAGTGATCATGGATAGATTCACACCAGATTTTTCTGTTTAAAACAAATCAGAATTGAGACAAATACACCCAATCTATTGATCTAATTATGCAGTTTGTTTATACTTCAGTCTGCCACCCCTTGGGCTGTAGCCTATTACGTTGTCATTGATGGGAAAGGTATAGCCTGTCTCTGGCCTGACCGTGGGAATGTACAATGGCACCATTGTGTGCAGTTGCTGACGTTGGAGAAAACTGAGTGTCTTGATTCTGAAGTGGTTCTGAGTGTTCAGCCAATTCATGACAATAAAACATTCCCAATTTGCTGAGGGGACTAAGTCCTCCCGCAAGACACCCAGCTGCTGAGTATCAGATCTCCTCTGCAGGGAGCGTCCTGTGATATTCAAGACAGGCCGAGTAATCCTGCTCACCTCGTCAAGCTGGTGGAGACAGGGATGTTGCCATACTGTCTGTGCGAAGATGGGCACTGGGGGGGTGCTACTCCGCCACAGGCAGCATCTCTCTGGACAGGCTAAGGTTGTGTCATTGGGTTTCTCCAACACAAATGGACAGAGATCGCCCAGGGGTGATTTTGTATGGCACAAGCTGCCTCCGTCGGGGCCCCAACTGCAAACCTGCTCAGAAGGGTTGAGGGGCGGGTGGGTGCTTTGACTTGGGTTCCAGAACAAACAAGATAAAGATCCAGTTGAATGTGTGGGGGTGGGGTTAAACCTTTCCTTTTTCAGTAAGTAGGCCTACTGGAATAAGTGTTACCAGTGCACAGGAGGTGGATCATGATGTAGGATTCTAATGGATATTTCATTTCAGATCATCAAAATACATGGCCAGGTAGCTATTACCAAATAGTTGGTATTTGTTTATAATATTATATCTCATTCGGTCACAAAGTTCAGAAATATTTTGATCAGAAATATTTTGATCACCAATTTGTACATTTATTGTCACTTACTTATTTGATGCTGTATTGTATGTATTAAATGTCACAGTTTAAGCTGTCATTTAATACTATAATCATAATATTCTAATTCATCCAAAAAAAAAAAAAACTAATAAAGTGGGTTAATGATCATGGTTTAAATTATTATGTAGGAACAGACATGCGTAAATTGATGATAGAAAAAGCAATGAGTAACACAACAAGTAAAAACTCAATTAAAAGCAGTTTGTCAGGGCTCTGAAGCAGAATGACACAGCGACTCCCCTGAAACAATACAAGGTCAGCCCAATCAACGAGAAAACAATCAGTAAAATTGAAAAGAAATACACAGAAATAAAATATGTATCAAATTTAACTGAATAAAACTACTCTCCTTTGTCTGTTTCACTTTGGAGGGAACAGTAGGCTATTGATATTGGCCGCGTTTCCCAGATTCATTAAGAAGCTCTTAACGCTAAGATCATCTTTGGAGCGCTCTTAAGAACGCTGTGAACGAAGAATGCGTTTCCCAGAGTCGCTCTTAGCTTAAAGCCTCTATGTGTAGGATCGTATCAGAATTCCCCATCTATCGGCGAAGTGGTATACTGCATACGTTTGAATAAAATGTATTAGCCCTCCCCTTCCCACAATCATAATTTCTTGCTACAGAGGCCGAACGCTCGCTCGCTCGCTTGCTCACTCGCTCGCTCACTCTTATCTCAGTTTCTGCTACTCAGTCTCTGAGCGGAAACGCGAAAGGCGGAGCTGAATATACGATACTGCTCTCCCCTACAAGAACCCGTACTTTTGAAAATGGCGGCGCAAAATGGATATTCTTCTTTGGTCCCCAGCCATATCTATATATAAATGGAAATTACCAAGTTTACCGGAACACTACAATTTATTCATGGAGGTAATTACCATCATTTTACATTATATTTTTAAAATAAAAAATATATTTTTGATAAAAGACGAAGATAAATAGAAGATAAATCCTACACATAGAGGCTTTAAGAAGACCTTTCACTATGAAGGAAACGTAAGATCGAGCTGACCCCCTCTTAACAGCCTTCTTAACGATCAAATGCTCAGTGAGCATAGCCTGCCACTAGGGGCGTGTAGATTTCTAGGCTTTCGTGATCAAGCTGCGTCAGAGAAATGTATATCCTCCACTTTTCAAAACAATAAAACAATGTTGAAATGCGCTCATAGCTGTGGACCACTGGCGCAAGAAACATAGGCTATAGTAGAGAAGAACAAACTACTTGGATACATTTGATTGCACACACACACATTATCAAACTGAACTTATGCTACATCCAAGTGCAAATACTTTGTTTGAGCGGGAGAGCGTAGAAGCGCGTAGAAGCGCGGCGCAACTAGGCTACTTATGGTTTTCTTTTTATTGTTTTTTCTTCTCTTTTTATTATATATATATATATATATATATATATATAGTTGTCAGCACACAATGTCAAACTAATTCGCTAACTCATTCCTCATCATGGATATCGCCCCTGGGCTTAATTCAGTGGCGGTTGTAGGCATAGGCGAACTGGGCAGCCGCCCAGGGGCGGCATTACATGGGGGGCAGCACACAAACTTGGAGTGGGGGAAAAAACCGAAGCGGTTTTCTATTGTCTAAATAGGCCTACCTGTGCCGCCCCTGCCTGCTGCTGAACGGGTCGCACAGAAGCTGAGCGAGCTGAGAGGAGTGGGCATGAGGGGATGGGGGCGCAGAGTAGGCTACAGTTCACCTCTCCCAAATGAAGCGGACAAGGAGGTGGGCTAAACTATGTCACCTGACTTTATTAACAATAACGCACATTTCAAAATATTACTTATAAAAAAAGATTTTAGAAATTATAAACACAGACCAACAAGTTGCACCCTTTTATTTATTTAATTGTGTGAAATTGTTAAAGGCGCTCTAAGCGATGCTGTTTCACGTCACTTCTTGTTGACGTTCGAAGTATTGTCAAACAAAACGGACGATAGCTCCAGAGAGGGTTCAAGCGTTATAAGTTAGCTTACTCCTCCCCCTCCCTCCCATGCCTCCCGAAAGACTCATGAACCTTGTCGTTTATTGGCTGGAACACTGTTATGTTTCGTTTTCGTTTGTTATGCTAGGTTTGCCCACTGTGTTACGTTGCCGTTTGTGGAGCCTGGGCTGTCTACAGAGACCGCGTTTTTTTTACAGTGTATTCAGGGGACAGGCAGCTAGCAGGTTGTGAGGAGATGTTTGCTGTATGTAACAACACATGTTTTAGTCCTAAAAACGTGTCACATCACTTAGAGCACCTTTAATAAAAAAGGCCTAATAAAAATTGATTATTATGTGGAGGTGAATTGGTTTAGCCGTGACTGCTGGTCGTGAGTGACGGCATTAGCGAATGGGAAATCTGTTGCTTGTGGTATAGGTTCAACAGCGATGGAGAGAAATGGCCAAAGCTATCAGATGCACAATTTTGGAAGAACTTCGGCCTTACAACAATTCCACAATTCAATCAAACTTATTAACTTGCCCTTGTCCCAAATACCATCCTTGTCTCCCAATAACCAGTTTTCACAAACACCTTCCTGATCCAAGACCGTCCCAGGTCTGCAAATTTCAAGGTCAATCATGTTTGGTACTTTGATGTGGATCTGTTCAACACAAGCCAGACGTTAAGAGAAGTTAAGAGATGCTCCTTCCAAGCCATTCCAAAAATGCCAACCTCTACTCATTGTCTGAATGCTTAAAACCTAAGCTTTGAAGAGGACCACCGGAGGGCACTTGTGTTTGAAAGTGCTACATTAAGGCACTTGTCTAAACGTGAGGACAAAGGTGAGGTTCATAGGTAGAGGCACTTAACTCGGACTTATAGCCCTCAGGTGCAAAACCAGTTGCATATATTGGCTTCAAGTTAGCAGGAATCAAGCACAAACATCAAGTGAGAAAGATGAAAATATTGGCAAAATCCTCTACATCTCAGACTCTGTCACCTACTGAGCTTGGCAGCAGCGGTTATTAAACAAAATGGGATGCAATGCGTCAAATGTAGCCGACTATTAAATGTAAACGATTAAATGTGTTTACCACCTAAAAAGATCCTATTAATGTATATTATTCAGTACTACTAATCAATCAAAAGACTGTCACTAGACCGTCAAATGGTCTCTCGCTGTCCCTATTCTTACACAGGACTCAAAGCTTTAAGTGAGAATATGAAAAGCAGTTGATGGATGCCCCTAGTGTTGAGACTAAACCTGCACCTTTGCAATACATTTTATGAATTCATGTATTTCTGAATTCAAATCACAATCAGTGCAAGAAATATGGTATGATAAAGTTTAATGTTTAATTATAAAGTTTAAAGTTTACTATTACTCGTTGAGCCTGGATTTAGTGGACTCAAACTCAAGATTTTGTGACTTAATGATAACACTGGACAAATGACACCCATTTCTTGACAATTGCCCCCCACTTCTTTTTCAGTGGTCCATTTGTCTATGTGTTGACAGTCTTCTGACAAATAGCATGGATTTTATGTTAAGGTTTGGATTCTGGGAAAGGCTCGTTTTCCTTAAGGGCAAATTGGGGTTTGAGTTGAGGATTACCATTACAGTCAGGTTTCACAGTCTGACATTTATTCAATAATTACTTCTAAATTAGGCCTATACGAGACGTGTCCAGGCGATGGGTTATTTATTATTTATTATGGGTTATTTAAATGAGGTTAAATATTTGTAGATTTAGTGTTCTAAAAATGTGAAAACTCAAGATGACTGTGTAGTGCTCTGTCATGGCAGTCTGTGTTTCATCAGAACACTCAAGGTAAAACCCAAATAGTTTGTTCATCTTCAATTTCCCATGTAAAACCCATTTATTTGAACGCTAATGTTTAGCATTATTTGGTTTTATTCCTCAGAATTGATTTCTAGTAATGAAGGGTGGCCTTGGCCTTAGGAATTAGTGGATTTATAGATTTACCTCCATGTCCTTGTAGAACCTGGGGCCAAGAGCTGTTGTGATCATACAGAGCCATCGTCTGTGCCAGTGTTGCATGACCCAACCTGAGAGGAATTTCACCTCTTTCCTGTCCCTCCTTTTTACTCTCACTCTTTCTATCTCCTCATATACCTGTTGCTCACCTTCCCCCTTTCACTCTCTCTCCCCCTTTCCCTCCTCCCCCCCTCTCTCTCCCTTTCCCTCCTTCTCTCTCTCTCTCCCTCCTCTTCAGAAAGCATGTAGATGACACCGCTTGTGTTCTTCAAGAATGCAGAAGAAATGAGGACAGTGTTGCAAATGATCTGACAAGTGCTAACAAAGTATCACTGTCAAGGTGAGTTCCACTGCAGTTCAAATTCCCCAAAGAGTTTTTACCAAGAGGAATGTATTTATAATACACATACATCTATGAGCTTCTCTTTCAGTATGCATGTGGATGATGGCATAGAAAACAATAATAACAATGTGGTCGTGCCACGTTCTGGGCTTTCAGAGACAAAGCTGCCTTAGTCTCTAAACTCTGTCCTGAGTTCTGACTTTGGCTGTTAATCGTTGTGGCGACCGCAGGCCTGGAAAAAAATATATCAGGGAATATCATCCCATCAGTTGGCTGCTCCCAATAAGATATTTTCCCGTCAAGATAATAACACAATTGTTGCCTTGGGTGCATCCTTCTCACCAATCAGAGTTGATTACTGTCAGTGCCAACATTCCAGTTGTAAAAACCCCAGCAATGATTCAGACGGCTCCCAACAAATAAGAGATGGTGGAAGAAGTTGAAGGACTTTGAGAGAGGGAAAAAATGTCCACACCATTTGCCTGCCAACTGACTTGGAAGATTTTATTCGTTGAGGGCAGGGCAGTAATATATTCTTTCTTTCATATAAGTTCACTGAATAAAATTTCTTGAGGCTAATCGTGTCATTTTAAAGGGCTTTCATAGGCCGGTACCGCATACATGTCTGGAATTGTGGGTAAATGATGCACAGTATAAATCAATTCATAAATTATTCACAACCTAAAGGAAATGCAGAATTAGATTAAAAATGTCCATTTCAAAAACCTGCATGCGTTTCCTTAACTGTCCTCGGAACGGTAAGGTGTTATTTTGCAGTCTGTGTGCTTGACCCTTGGAGAAACTTGATTCTGTGGTTACATCTGCTTCACCCAACTGGCCCATCATTAACAACACAAACTCAAAGTCCACTCCGCTGCCAAAGCCACAGGCAAGCAGCACATTCACCACAAAATTTGCAAATTGCATCTTTTGGCAGGAAAACTGATGAAGGAACATGTATGTGAAAGAAATATCTTCAAATTGCATAATAAAGTACTGAAATACAAAGGTGGCAGTTTTGAACTGTTGTTCAGTTACTGTTACTGTTACATTGTGTTGAGATAATGTCTTACAGTACATTAATTGTTACTTACTTATTATTACTTATGGCACTATGCCTGTCAAACCTATTAATAATTCACAATTTTCTTAGATCAGAATGCCAATTTGCTGCTTATTTTGTTTTTCATTTATCTCTTGTCTAGTATATGGTAAATAAATATATTAAATATATCAAGGTTTCTTTTCATTTGTGTTTATACACTATATGTATTTTTTAACTTTATTTGCATTGGCATGGCATTTACCAACATACCACCACCATACAACATTGAGTTAACAGCAGAGGTGACAAGCAAAACATCATTTTTAAAGCCTCAGAACTTCCTACCACAAGCCTCTGTGATGCATGTGAAGGGAAATACAATACCTCATAAGGTCAAGGTCTTATTGCTTTCAAGTAACCACCATGTGGTTCCACATCTGGGGGACGAATAGACATATTGACAATAAATGCCTGTATTCTGTTTTTGTCCTTTTCAAAACAGGCCATCAGGAAAGAAGTTCTCGTGCTGATGGACCCTTTGGGAACAGTAACAGTCTGCAGACCTGGGTCTGGTTCCTAGGTTTAAGCGCAATGTGGAAATGATACATCCCTCACCTTCATAGTCATCTGGCATTCTTTTGTGAATTAGGGGTGCCACAATTCACTAACACAAACACTTAAAGGCTGATGTTTTTATGGTCAATATCACCTGGTCCTTCAAAACAGTGTGAGTGTGTATTTGTTTAAACTTGCAATAAACCTTTGCGCCACTTGTAATTAGTTTTAGACATGGCTGGCTGTGGTGTGTGTGTGTGTGTGTTTGTGTGTGTGTGCGCGCGCGTGGTCCTGCTCATTGGTTCTGAGTAAATGAGTAAATGTCATATTTTAATAGGAATGTTAACTTGGCTTAAAAAAGGACATAAAATGGCATAAAGCTTGCTTTATATGCAAATAGTTGTATTACTGAATCATTTTCAAGTCAAATATCTGGGTTTAATGCTTGTAGATAAACCATAAAAGAGTGTTTAATGAAGGATGTGCCAGATGGGGGATGTGGGAATTGTGGTGGCAAAGCATTTGGTATTCACCTAGGGATCGTTTATCTGCAGAGATGTATACTGTATACTCCACAATAAGACCACAATAATTAAGCCAGATATAACCATGTAACTCCTAAAAATAATCAAAGGAATACTGAGTTTATGTTGTTTGACTGTTTGGGTTTGTCAATTAACCTCAGTAGAATCTTATTGATCTAAACACCTATTCACCATTTCAGGCTTACTTCAGCCATTTTTACCAGGAAGTCTCAAACTCTATAAGTTCAGAAGAAATATCTGCTTTTCTCAGCATCTCTTTTGCTGCAGTTCTAGCTGTCAGCTCTAATCTGAAAATAAATTACTTTGTTAACATGCACAACTAAGGAGCAGTATGTCTGTATGTCTGTAAAGACATAGTCTGGAAAGGTCGAATAATACAGTAGACTATGATAAATTAGCATTTTGCAAGCCAGACATCAGGCATGGTGTGGAGTCTGATGCAAATCACATGATTTATTATTGGCAAAGTGCCTCCCACCTAGTACAGGGACACCTGAATGAAATAAAAACAAGCGACCAATCACTTGTTAAATATTTGCAAGACATCAATTAAGAAACTGTGAACTGTTGTCGAAGAAGGTAATTTAGCTGGTTTTGAGTAATTAGGGGAAGCTAGATTTGACTGTTTTTGTGGGTCTGATCTTGCTGTATTGTGTCCATTTGAATTGCAAATGAAAAAAAAATGCAATTTTACTAAACTAAAATATTTCTATGCGTGTGACAAAAAAATATTAAATACTTGAATTGTTTCAGCATTTCAGCTTGAAAGCCCCAGAAGCTTCTGCAGTGGAAATAGGTTTGATAAATGTCATGGAAAGAATGTATTTTTTGTTCTTGTGGAAATCTGTTGGTGTGTTTCAGTCAATGCATCGCTTCCTCTTAAACCTCCAGTTCACTTTCCTCAGCTGGGATGTTGTTGTTGGGGAGGTCAGAAACAGGTGGTGTCTGTTGGATGTGCTTGTGTCAGAGCCAAGTCATTCCTCCCGTCTAGTGAAGGCTTTGGTCAGATGCAGTCAGTTGTTGAGGACAAATGGGTTTAAGGGCATGTCTCGCACTTAGGGTTTAAGATGCGGAAAGGTACCAGAGCAAGTTGTCATGCCATTTGCTGAGTTTTTGAGTGAGATCTGTATCTTTTCCCTCTCAAAGCATAGCACTGTTTTGTCTCTCAGAGTAGGCTGTCTGATTGGACAAGGCACATTCTATGTATAGCTTCATCTGTCTGAGAATATCCCACAATATACCATGGATGACTTCACAGCTAAAAAATACTTTTACTTCACAGCTAAAAAATGCATTTGTCTTAACGGGATGTGAGCTAAGCATTTCACATTCAGACAAGTAAGCCAGGATGTGCAAAGCACAATATAGCTGTTCCCTGAACTTCCAAGCTGTCGATGAACTTTTGCGTTGCTTGAACGGGAGACAAAACACTGTAATCAAAACTTTTTTGGAGGGCAGAGAATAAACAAACAGAAATGAAAACTAAGTTTTCATTGAATGAAAAATTATGAATTTTTCAAACATTATTAATAGTTAGAACAGGAACCAGATAATAAAAAATAGAAGAGAAAAAAGAGGGACATATACCGCAAATAACACAGTCATTTGTCTCAGTAGAGCCAACAATATTGGCGCAGTCTAGATACTTTATTTACATTAAAGGAAAGGGAATGCATTTTGTAGGTTCCTGGCCATAACTGAATTTTTCAATGTTAGGCTACTGAGCATACACTATCTGCATCATGGGTTCTCTTACCAGTTGTTACAGCTACAGGTCCACTTTCAATACAAGTCCGTTTTGATTAACCTAGGTGAGAATTGACCATCCACTGTGTGTGTGTTTGTGTGTGTGCGTTTGTGGGTGTGTGTTTTCTGCAAAACCTCAGAACACATAACACATACTACATTGATTAATGCATACTGACAGAAAAATTGGAGCCTGTGGTTAAATAAAAACTGCCTTAGACAATTTTCATCTGTTAACTTGATGGGCATTAGATTATGGTGCTCCAACTGATAGCACTTTAATGTTTGGCTGCTTGTCTTTTCTGTACGGTGAGTTCTTTTTTTCCTTGAATCCAAACAAAACATCAAAATTTGAAGAAGAAGGTTGAAAACTTAAGAATCTCATTCAAGCCTGTAAAATGTATAAAATAGAAGTCTGTATGGAAAAATCAAGAAAACAGCCTAATAGCGATAGAATAGAATAGCGACCCGAGCAGTGTAACTGAATGGGGCATTGGAAAGTGAGAGTAAAAGTAC